>JABFEB020000043.1:13039711-13060508 GCA_019775895.2 Stomatorhinus ivindoensis
CTGTGCATTGTTTGCCTTTGCAGCCACCCCCCCCCCCCCCCCACACACACACACACATTTGTATTCATATCTTTGTGGAGACCCTCCATTAGTTTCTATGGGCAAAACCCTAATAACCTTAACAATGGCGACCTTAACCCCCACCCAGCCCTAACCTTAACCATAAGTAGCCAAACAAAATACGACAATTTAGCCATTTTTTGTTTTTTTGCAGTCAAAACCGGGTTTCCACTGGAAATGTCCCCCCAAGTTTTTGTCACATTTTGGGGACATTTTATCACACATAATGTAATATATGCATAACTCACGCACACATACAGACACACACGCGCACACACTTCTTCTTTTCATTGCCTCTTCACCCTGTAGCTCTCTCACACACACACACACACACACACACACACACACACAGACACGCCCAGATTCACACTCTCTCTCATTCATCTCCTTCTCCGTCACGTGTCAGGCAGCCAGCGTGTCCCGCCCCGCAGTGCCCGGAGAAGCCTGCAGTGCAGCAGTAAGTGGCGGGATCTCCCCGGCGCAGGCGGAGGACTTTAACCAGGGTGAGAGACCTGACGGCTGGAGAAGAGCACGAAGAGCGCCGAAAGAGTTAAAGGACTCGAAATCTGGGGACGCGGGTTCTGCTGGGAGGGTAACCTTCTGCTCAAGAAGAGGAGCGAGGCAGGGGGTGAAGAAGCTGAAGCCACCAGCCGTCCGCCAGTGACCTGTGCATGGACTGTGTATCGGGGCAGGCGCTTCGGGCTGGAGGAGATACCTATCTGACCTGTCTGACCTCCTAGGCTAAAGAAGCCCCCCCCCCCCAGCAGGGACCTCTGTGCCTCACAGGCCCTGAGTGGAGAATGGCAGCCTGACCCATCATGCCCAGCCGGACCGCTTGCAGTGCTGGTCTGCTCCCCGTGTCCACCAGCCACGCCCATGCCCCCACCAATGCCCCCGCCACCCTTCTGTGCCTGCTCCTGCTGCTGAGAATCAGCACCATCTCCGGGGTCCTGTTGGGCGCCAGCGTGGGGCAGAAGCCGCAGGGTACGGCGGGCCATCTCTCCTGGGCGCAGGGGCGCCAGACCCGCAGCTACGGCCACCTGGAGGGGGAGACGCGCCTGCGGAGGCTCTACTCGGCCACGCGCTTCTTCCTGAACGTCGACGCCAAGGGACGGGTCGGCGGCACCCGGAAGAGCAACCACACTGACTGTGAGTATCCCGCTCGTCCCCGTCCACTTCCAGGCGGATCCAGAGGGATTCTAAGGTGAACACGGGGAATGAATGATGACTTTATGTGTCTTTGATGTCCGGTGCGTGTGAAGTCCAGGCCGAGTCCCGGATCCACCGGCTCAGCTTTTCCAGACCTCTTTCCCAGTCCCTCGGGAACAGTAACAGAGGCGGCTCCCCAGCGCCCCCCTGTGGGCAGATGCTGGAAAAGTGCAGTCAGTAAGGTCTGGCAGTGCTGAGTGTGGAACAGTCTGGGACGGGGGGGTGGGGGGGGTGCTGGAAATACAGCATGGCAGCCTCAGAGGTCGGTAATTCAGGTCCGGAGAGTACAAATCCAGACCAAGATTTTGTTTCAACCAACCAGTAGAGTATTAAGAGTCACAGATACTCAACTGCTTGGCTGAAACAATCTTGGTCTGGATTTGTACTCTCCGGACCTGAACTGCCCTGCTCTTTTTCTGATTTTTCTGGTTCGTTTTGTTTTCCTGGGTCTGTTTCGAAATAGCAAAAAAACATAGATGTCAGTATTGTGGGTGTGTGTGGCTGAGGACATGAAGACACTAACCAATCAGCAGCACTTTTCTGTGATGCCAGGCATTTGTAGAACACACTAGAACCATTTTCGTTCGGCAACCGGAGGATTGCAGGTTCAAGACCCGCTTCCTCCTTCAGCAAGACACTGAACCCGCCGATTGCTCCCAGTGAGCCGGTCGGCACCTTGCCTGCCACCCTCTGCCACCGGCGTGTGAATGAGAGCGTGATTGAGTGAATGTGTGACCTGAACAATGACCCACTTTGAATGCTTGTAGAAAAGCGCTATATAAATGCAGTCCATTTACCAATATTTTTATACCTCCTTTGGTTTTAAAACAAATAAAATAAGTGATCTAGGGTCCTTTTTATGGCAGATTTTACATTAGTCCCAGAGTTAATTAGCTTTACTCTAGTATACTTCTTAGCTCATAATTACATGCATTGTTGCAAAATCACAGAATAGGTGGTATGCTACTATGGTGCTACTCGCTGTAGGATCTGAGGAGAATCAAGCTGACACCTTTCATGTTCCAAAAAAAATAAGTAGTGGGACATAGTTTGACCTCTAAATGATTGCTGATGTTATAGACAGCTGTGCTTATTTTCCTTTTGCTTTTTGCTTTTTCTTTTGATGAAATTTCGGTGCTCTCTATTCATAAAAAAAAAAACATGGAGAAACTTTGCAACAGATTTATGTGCTTATTTAGTACGGTCAAGGGAACTTTGGAAAGGATTTATGTTTTTCTGTGTTTGTTTATTTATTTTACATTGAGTTGCCATCGTTTATGGCAGAAGGAAGTCCAGTAAAAATAATAATATTAATAATAATTTGTAAGAACTCTTGTTAATAGCATGATGAGCTTTGGCATGACAGGGCTGAGATGGTGGAAGAGGCCATGAAGAGTGCTGCTGTCATGCCGTCGACGTCTGCTGGACTGACTTATGATGCGCTGACAGAAAACAGTAAATGTTCCTATTCCTGAAAATAAAGGGGACTAGAAGGATAAAGTGGCTTGATGATTTAAAATATATTTAAATGACCTAAGAACATAATTTGGCAATTTTAAAAGGAAAAAACGACAACTAGCTGATGTTTTTTGTTGTTGATTTTTTACTAGGTTCATTCCTAGGTATGTACTGGCATGAAGAAGCTGTCTGTGTGTTCTGTGTGATCCCCTGCGTGCCTGGGGGGGGGGGGGTGATAGAGTCTGGAAAGACTTAGTCAACTCATAAAATAAAATGTAATCTATATTTTCACAAACAGAGTAAGGTTTAAAACGTGGTTCATATGAAGGGCTTTTAATCCTAGACACAGCTTTAACATTCTCGGGGGTTATGTGCCAAACTAGATATTGTCATCACTGTTTTTGCCATGATGCCAGTCTTACTGCCAAAAAGGATGGCCTTTAGGAAACGTTCCTTCTCTCTGCAGAACCAAGAGACAACATCTTTACAATTTGTGGGAAAACTTCTGATTTCGGCGGCGCAGAGGGGGGGTTCACATGCCTTTAGTGTAGAGTTAACCCAGTCCTCGGGGACCACATTTCTGCTCCCTCCCAGCTCCCTGCCAGACAGTCCACATTATTTTTGCTCCCTCCCAGCTCCCAGAGGAGCAAAGACATGGACCGTCTGACAGTCCCCAAGGACCGGGTTGAGAAATACTGCCTCTAAGGCAGGGGTGGGCAGGTTTTCACTGCAACTCCCTAATTAGATTACTAATTAGAGGACTGATTTGCTGAAGAGTCCTCACACCTGGGTTTGAACAGCTGACCTATAGGTTATCCCAAAAACCTGCATACACACCGGCCCTTTGTGGATAAGGTTGCCTACCGTATCCTAAGGACTATTTTCTCTCACATAGCTCAGATACAGCTGTCTATTTTACCTTCTGTTAAGCCTTTGTAGTGAGAAACAGCTGCATTAAGGCAACGGCATGGAAAGTGATGTTTCAGCTCATGTAAGGTCACCGATTATTTGACTTGCGGGGTTTTTGTCATGTGAGATACATCGATGTTTCCCAGAAGACCTCGGGGATTGACAACAAGTAGACCTTGCAAAACTCATTGATATTGCACCTCCAGTATGGTACATCATAATTACCAGTAATGATAGAAAAAGACACCAATTCCTTACAATAATTTTCTGTTATGAAGTATAACATGATCAGTGAGCTTTGTCATCCTGTTGAACTGCGGTAGGTCATGGAATTTGCTGTAAAGTGTAAAAGCATCATGATTAACTTTACACCTTCCTCTTTTTAACAGACCTATGTGCTTTTTCAGGGGTTGTGTTGACATCTTGTGCAACCACACCTGAATTAAAATGCACAGGAGACCGGGTGGATTTTGTCAGTGACAGGATATTGATTTGCTGTTTCAGGCACAGGAGCAGAGAACTTCAGCAGATTGGAGCATCTCTCCTTTCACTGCTGTTTCCTCACCACTCTCTCCTGTTTGTGATGTCACAATGGGCTGTGCAGCTGATTCCAAGCTGCGTTTTATTCAAGCAGCATGTCAGTATAATGAAAAAGCCAACATCAAGCCCTGCAGGGGAAATCTGGTATTAGAATCGCAAGTTTGCTTTGTTTTAGATTCATTGTAGACTTGCAACAAACCCAACTTGTGGTTTGTAAATTTTACTACTACTGAAATTGTCATCCAAGATAAAACTTTGGTCCCCAAAATTCATTCACCGCTTGAGTTCCAAGGTTTTCAGATCTATGCTATTTGTGGCCTTTTGCTTTGAAGTATGTTGTAATTATTTTCTTAAAGAATGTTGTGACAAGGGTGGGTCAGGTTCAACACAGATTTTTTAGTTACAAGGTAGAGTCAACAGGTTTATATGTATTTTGTAATGCAAATTGTTTATATACATACTGTTTAATATGCTGTTGTGAAATGCTGTCAGTTGCATTTCCACTGAAAACCTTTGTATCCTGCGGATCAGATATCAGTCTTTATGCAGAGGAAGTAAACCAAAAAATATAATGAAATTATATGATGGTTTGAAAAATGTAACCACAAAAGAATTAGGACTTCTGTGACATTTACAAGTTAAAAGGAAGACATGAATAAACATCTCAAGACTCCAGTTTGACCAAATAACCATAATAGATGTGGAATCTTCAATATGATGTAATAAATATATTCAAAGACTGTAGGCTTTGCTATCTATCTTCATCCTGTATCTGTCTCAGTCGATGGTGCTATAGAATATCACAGATTGCTACATTTGGAAATATCACAGATAAGCCTCAGGAACATCTGCCCCATCTCCCTGTAGGGTGAGCGATTTGCATGCTGTCTATCTCAGGATCTTCGTCTTAGTTTACATATTCTCTTTGTGCCGTCGGCTGCGCTTTTGGTCGGAAGCTAAATTTGGATTCGCGGCAGCAACACAACACTGGCCTTCCTGCTGCACTCGAAGGACCAGCCTGCTAGCGTTAATGGACGCAATCACATACTGTAGATGGAGGTTATTACATCACCTTAAAGATGTATATATAGTTATAGCTACTGCCGGGCTGTGCTGGGAGCACCTTGACAACGTGTTCGAATGTCAGAAATGCAGTTGCAGATGAGTTCGGTTGCCCGAGTGGCGTGAGCCGATTATCCAACCTCTTTTCGGTTAATTTGTAGCTGCATGAATGGGTAAAAGAGTGCAAAATTATAATTTACGTAAGTTTATTTTATTATTTCTAAAATATATTTATATAATTATATTATAGTACAAATTACGTAGGTTACTGTGGATCATTAATAAAAAATAAAAGGGTGTATATCTTTTCAGATTTTGTTTATGCTGCTATTCAATACTTTTTATTGGAAGAAGGAAATAGTTTGAGATATTATGAATTGAAGAACCTGCTTGCCTTTGTTTTGAAAATATCTTCCGGTGAAGGATAAACTACTTCAAGCACAAGCAGCTGCCTGATTATTGTGAAGAACAAGGGCCTTTGCCTCATTTCTGGCATTCAGGTAGCCTGTGATAATTTCCCCTTGAGAGTCAAACAGAGGCAAATCAGCAAGCAGCGAGTGGTCTGCGCTGCGGGTCTTTTCTGGCTGGAGTATTGATCTAGGTGTCAAAGGTTAGGCCGAAAGAGCATATAGTCTGCCAGCACACATTACAATCACCTGACAATTGCCCCATTGTGCTTCTAGACCTGATCATTTTAATGCATGTTTCTTTTTTGATATTAGTGCTGCTTGCCAGCTTTAAAAGCACAATGCGGGTCCCTCTGGTGTGTTCCCGTCTCATTTAGAATGAGCCCTTTGCGTTTCCTCCACACCCCGCGTCAGCTGGGAAATGCATATAATAGTTCGACAGTCAATGCCTCGAAGCAAAACTTGAAATTACGACGACACAGGGAGTTATTTGAGACAAGCACTTCACCTATTTGAACTGACTTGGGACTTCACTGGTTTCATCTGAGGGTTTTTTAAAGCCACATAAAGCCAGACTAACATGACAGGTTCACTTTTAGTCAGTAAGGGGTTTCCTTTAACCCACAACACTACGGCAAAGTAGGTGAGAACATATTGTATTACGTATGAAGGCCATCCGCATCTGTGTGATTCTTTTGCTTTTGATGCAAGTAGCTTATGCATAACTACATTTTCAGAGTGTGTATCTTTGATTAAACCCTTCTTTTTTGGAAGAATGTCCTCAGAGCTACTGGAACCCCGCCTTCCCAGGTGTAGGGCGGCCAAGCTGAGCCTGGAAGACGGAAAATTCCTTTCCTCTAATGGAAAGTCGCTGTTTTTCAGGCCTGATGGAAATCCGATCCGTCAGCACAGGAGTCGTCGTCATCAGGTCTGTCAGCACGGGGCTGTATCTGGCCATGTCCAAAAGAGGGGATCTCTATGGGTCGGTAGGTACACCCTACAGCACCGCCCCAAATCTTAATTATTTTAAGTGGTCCTCTTTGGGTTTTGAGTCCTATCGCCTTTCTGTGTGGAGTTTGCATATTCAGCCCATTTCCTCTGGTGGCTGTTTGCTTCATAATGCATGTGTAATGGACTGGCATCCCATGCAGTGTGTACCCCTGTCTGCTGTGCTATGTTAGAAGGTGGGGTGAAATGATCTACTCTTTATTGTCTGTAGTTTCTCCCTGTAACAATTCATAAGCTTCCAGAACCACATACTTTTAAACTATGAAAGTCTTAGCAGGAAAACGTAACAGATGTAGAATGTAGACTTCAGCCAGAGTTATGAGGTGTAACATATGACACATGTGACACGCTTCTCCATGTAGAGACAAGCAGTGGGGTCAGACCTGTCTTAGGGTCTTCACAGCTTGCACAAACCTGGCTCAGCAAGAGTCATAAACTGAGTATTCTCCGTGTTTCAGCATAAACACATTCACCAAGCAAAACGCATTCACCAAACAAAACACAATCACCAAACAAAACACAATCACCAAACAAAACAAAATCACCAAACAAAGCACATTCACCAAACAAAACACAACCACCAAACAAAGCACAATCACCAAACAAAGCACATTCAGCAAACAAAACACATTCACCAAACAAAACAAAATCACCAAACAAAGCACATTCACCAAACAAAGCACAATCACCAAACAAAGCACATTCACCAAACAAAACACAATCACCAAACAAAACACAATCACTAAACAAAACACATTCACCAAACAAAACACAATCACCAAATAAGACCACGGAGAAAGGCCAAGATGAAAAGGGACACTCTGCTCCGTGGCATCACTATTGCAATAAAAGCAATATGCATTTGACCCTTTATTTAATTTTGGTTGTATACTGGAGATATTTCCCCTCACATTACTGATTTTCTCTTTTTACCTACTTTGACCTATAGCCCTGCTGGCTAATTGCATCAGCGAATTTAAAACCAGATCTTTCAAACTCTTCCACAAATCTCCATCCATAAATACTGTAGATCACTAACTGAGTTTAATTTTTTTGTCTGTAATCATTAACTGAAGTAAGTTTACAGCAGTTCTTGGCAGTTTCATTGTCAGTTAGAATTTGCTGTTCAGTACTATAAATCAGAAACTGACCCCTTTATTTTAACATAGGGACCATTACATGGGAATATTGTTTAAAAAGAGGATGTTGGCAGTGAGAAAAGAATGCCTTTAAATTATATTAATTTTATTCTCAGGTGACTCCTGTTACAAACAAAAAAATCTCAGGATGATAAAAATTATAGGAAAAATCCAGTTCTTTGTTCAAATTGTAAGTAATACCATTTCTGCTGGGTATATACGGCACTGTTGGATCGTCGACAAAATTAGATATAATTTTTGGGTGGGATTCCCTCCTGTTTTCCCGCACCCCTTATCCAGGTGGCATACACTGCAGCGGAATGCCAGTTCCGGGAACGCATCGAGGAGAACGGCTACAACACGTACGCGGCCCGTCAGTGGAGCCTCAAAGGACGCCCAATGTTTGTGTCGCTGGGGACTCGGGGGAAACCCCGGAGCGGCCGCAAGGCCCGCCGTCGCCACCGGTCTACCCACTTCCTGCCCATGCCGCCCATATAGGGAGATGGCGACCCCAGCTGCAGCATCTCTGCCGCTAGCAGCATGACTGTAAATTCATAAGACTAAAAATCAGTCTCCGTGTTTTTTTTTCCCAGAAGGGGGAGTGTGCAGAAGAGGGGGGGGGGGACGGGGGACTTGTATTTATTCATTTTTAAGCTGCTAAAAGTTCATAGATGAATACTGATGCTGATGTTGTTACAGGAAGGTTGGTTTGGATTAAAGTCTCACCATAATGCAGCTAGATACTGCATATAATTCAATTTCAACTTATTTCTTTCTGTCCTTGCAACAACCTTAAAATTATGTACTGGACGTGGATATTGTAGGGGCTGGTGTGCCAGATAAACATCATCAGTATCAGCACAGCATAACAGAGAGATAGTCCCCTAGCATTGCCGAAACCAAAACAAGCTCAGCTCATTACACAGACTGAGCATGCAGCACCATCTTTTGGCTGCTTGTCTGGTTACTCAGCAACACCTTTCCTGACTCATTTGGTCCCCCAGTTGGATTACACATCACTGTTTTTTTTAGTCATTTTTGCCAAAGCACTGTTAGAAACGTTTTTTTGTATGTTGGTTTGCTTAATAAAACATCTGGTAATCGTATAAGTTTCTTTAAAGATTTATGTGATTCTTGTTTTCATTCCACCGAATTTTAGTCTGTCTGTGACACAGGAAAGGTGCTCCAGGAGTTTACAGAGGTCAGCTGCATTGTAAACAACAGCCACAGATATTTATATGAAGCATAAACAAATCCTACCCCAATGATAACAAAAGGATTGAATTACAGCATGAATGATAGGCCTGCAATAAATATACAATGGTTTAAAAATAATCATCCTGTTTACAACAATTCCTTTCACGAACAGAACAATTACACGTGAAAGGAAAAAGGGCTTCCTCATCATTGCACCAGAGGCCCAGGAAAATCTTCCTGGCAAATTGATGTCAGAGACCTATTCTTCAGCAATAGGTACACCTTCTATGACACTTTCAAGCCTTGTAAAATTCAATAGATGCAAGCTTGTTTATACTGTGGGTTTTGGATAGTGTACGTTTGAATGTGTTTTAAGACAGATATGACCTATCAAATATAACCATTCGCATTTACTTCTAAAAGAATGGTGACCCCTACCGTTCATTTGCCTGTTAAATATTTGATATTTTCCCCCACGCTGCGGCCTGGATTTTGCGCATGTGTAAAAAATAGACGTCTGATGTATTGATGTATTTTGTTAGCTTGAAACATAATAAATATTAATTCAACAAATACATTCCTGGTTTTAAATATGATAACAAAAGTCGCCTGTTAACTTTTCTGAATAAAATATTACTTGGGTTATCATTATCATATAAATGTTTCATATACATATGAACTCGATAAATCCATATAGTTTTCATTAGCGAATCTGAAAACGGAAGTGCGGCGCAGAAAGATACAGTTAAAATAAAATGTCCAGTACGATATACTAGTGCACAGTGGGTAATGTCGTTCACTGGAACGTCATTTTAATGTTGGGAAATCATTTCATATATAAAGTAGGTATTTTCAATTATACTGCAAACCAGAATACAAAAAATAGTCTCCAAATGTTATGTGTGGTATGCTTGGTTTTGCGTTTCATTCTTCCACTTTCATCTATTTTCATTAATTTAAAATGCCAGTCAGGAATTAACATCAAATCCCACTGTCCACTGCGAGAACGTATTTTACGTTTGGAAGGGCTGCCGGATTTATCTGGTCTTGGGAGTTGTAGTTTTTTACACGACGCTTTCTTTTTGCCCGTTTTGCTCAAGGTTTGTGGAGCTCGCGTAAGGTACACTGCTCTCTGCAGAGAATTACATCACACAGACATGAAAATAGACGTCAGGTAATTCTCAGTTAATATCACTTGTTAAATCGGGTGACGGAAGGAATTAAGGACATGTAATTGAGGCTATTTAATCCCATGGGTTTGCCTGTTGCGCATGCTACTATATTGTCAAGACAGTTGTCGCTTAATATATCTGAATTAAATGCGAGCCTAGTTCATTGTGGCACATGACGTAGTCCGCGGTTTGGTCTCTGCTGTTCTGAGAAAAATATTATTAGGGAGATATAGGAAGCGATTATTTTAACAATATATGTTTTGACGGATATGTAATAACAGAAACCACGCATTCCTGTACTATGTATGCACATAGATGACAGTAATTGATGACGATAATAGATCTCCGAATATTAGACCTCAAACACAATGGCCAGTGAATAAATGAGCCTCTCCTTTAAGATGTCATTTTGGAGCTCGGAATGAAAACAGTGTTGTTTGGACACTGCAGCATTTTGTGAAACAAGATGCAATATGGGCGACATTGTTATTGTTGATATCCGGTTGTAGCGCAGGGGTAAATATATATTTTTGACCGCCAGTGTAATTAAACGTAATTATTTTTCATTGAAAATATTTTAATTTCACCTGAAGGAAATCGCATAAATTATTGATTGGCCACGTCATCCTATCATTGTATCTATAACATATTGATACATATAGAAATGTTATCATATATACATATTGCTCGCAAACTTGATCGTTTTTTGGAATTGCTGATGGTGAGAATTGGTGCCTTTTTTGTAAATGCTAGTAATTATACGAGGTTTCCGTTGTGCTTCACAGCTGTCCAAAATAGAAACGAAAGCGATGAAACATGCAGGAAGTTAACCTTAGCTTCAGCTATGACAGATAACCATTTTTACGATGTGACGAATGGCGACATGCAAACCAACAGATTTGTTGCAGCGTCATGGATAGTTTCGGCTTTAAACCAGCTCAATATTTAAATAACTTTTTATTCATTTGCGGATCTGTTAAGGATTAACTAAATAGGTGAAGGATTTGCAGTTGTCATTAACTATGTATTGAGAAAGTAGGTGTGTGAAACGTGACAGCGGTGCTTGTGGACGTGTCGGAGACTCAGTATATATCCTTTACATCTCACGATTTCCTGACTGCGTCACTCTGCCAGTATCTAACGTGATAGTCAGTCGTCGTCGCTGTTGTCCGAATTCTATGTGGAGACGCCTCTAAAGCACCCCTGATCTCTGATCTCTAAACTCTTGAACAGGAACGGGAAAATGATTACAGAATGATTTGACCTACGTAACCCCCCCCCCCCCGAAAAAAAAGCATAAGCAGTGATCTTTACATTTTGCGCTATTTAAGATCATCACGTAGCTTAGATTAGACCAGGGTTACCAACTTTGGTCCTTTTGAATTCGAGTCCATTCTGCGCACACATTTACATATATGTTCAGTTTTATTACTTAGTAAATAGTCTGTAGGGTCTGCAAGCTACCTCAACGCTTTTGGTGTAGCTGATTTTAAATTAATTATTATAATTTTAGGTTTATATTATTTACAGGAATAATATAGATTTGCCATAAGACTTCTTTCGTGAGCGTCACGGCAGGTGCGTGAGATTTGGCAACCCTGGTTAAATACTGGAATTTTAAATGAACAAACGACCTTTTTCTAGGATTTAGATGCAGCTTTAATCTGAGCCATCTCTGTTTAATTTTTTATTTTCTCTGCAGCACTGTTTGAATATATGGGAACATGTCCAAGAAAAAAGGCAGGTATGCTGAAATACTCTTTAAGCACTACAGGCTGCTATTATCTCTGTATGTTCTTTTTCTATGGCGTTGTTTATTCATTACTATTCTAAGGTTGGTAGGATATCAGTTTAGATGGTGCATGTCTACCACTTTCAGGATATTAAGGCTGCCCAAGGCAGCTGCTCTGTGTTTAATGGGCAGTTCTGTTAATCAGGTTTGATCCACCACGATAACTTTGGGGGTGTGGTGGAAGTTGAGCTCAGCTGTACAGTAGCTAGCCCAGAGACCCGACCTGTAACATCTTTGTGACGAAATGGCTTTTGAATTACTTCTACGTAACCAGAGCCCAGATACAAAAGCTGTTTCTTGATGCACTGAAATGGTCATTAAGGCCAAAAACTGGCCTGAAATATACAGCATTTGTGACACCAGAGTGAGCTCTCTGGTGTTTTTTGTTGTTATTATGCCAAACATTCTGACGCATTCAGCTATGGGACTATGAGCCCCCCCCCACACTTGTAGACATTTTGGTGTATCCTGTGTTGTGTATGCACGCTATGAGATGGAGCAGCTCCCATTCAGGTGGTGGTGGGGGTACTGTTTGCACCCGGCGGGGGGGTTCCGTGCAGGAAACGCAGCAGCGGGGAGCTGGGCGACACCTTGAATCCTGACCCCAACAACATGGTGGGCATACGGATCCAGCACAGCTGGCGGGAGAAGGGAGCGCTCACCAAGTGGAAGGGCACCGTCCTCGACCGCTTGACCGTCAACAACTCGCTCTTCATGGTCAAGTACGACGGCTTCGATTGCGTCTACGGCATCGAGCTCTTCAACGATGCTCGGGTCTCCAATCTGCAGGTCCTCACTGAGAAAGTCGGTGAGTGACGGCATGGGGACGCGACGCCAGCTTGGTGTGGAGAGGGTGCTGATATCTATTTACTCTGGTGCTTTTTTCCTGTTGCAAAACTAAAGATAATTTACATGATGCATCAGTATATTACAGGGCTGGGCAATTAGTTGAATTTTAATTTCAATTACAGTTTTGGCTTCCAACAAGTATCAAAACAAAATAAATTGAGATAAAATTACTATTTTGCCGCATTTCATTTCACAATGATGCTCCTGTTATTCTTGTGCTATAAATTCAGAGCCCCCCCCCCTTCCATCCCCTTTCATTTGTTTCTAAGTTGAATTATATTTAGAGTTCATGGAAATCTACGGTTAAAAAGATTTTTTTTTTCGACGTTCAATAAAATACATGATATTTCTAAAGTCGGTGAGTAATTGTGTTAAATAACCATGATCTCAGTACTGAACAAAATAATCATGATTATGATTTTTTTTGCCATAATCAAGCAGCCCTAATATATTAGAAGTAGAATGCTCTTATTGTTTTCCACATTCCCTGCATTAAAGAAAGTGTCTGACATCTTGTGCAGTGAACAATAAGATCAAAGTCCCTCACGATGCAGAGGAGCTAGTGGGCAAAGCAGTGGAGCACCTGTTTGAGAAGGAAGATGGAGAAAAGAACGAGTGGAGGGGAATGGTGCTATCTCGAGCTCCCATCATGACCAACTGGTACTACATCACCTACGAGAAGGACCCTGTGCTCTACATGTACCAGCTCTGGGACGACTACAAGGATGGAGATCTGCGTATTTTACCCGAAGCAGGTGAGCCACCACCCGCTGACGGATGCCTGAAACTAGCAGAGGAAAGGTTTTGAGTAGGGCGGCGTAATATCACATCGCGATCATGTCTTGCATGTGCAAAAAATTGCCAGAGCTTTGGATGGCGGGTATGAAACTTTGTCCGGACTGTTTCGGTAAATTATGGAAGCGATGAGCAGTGAAGAGGCGGTGAGGACACAACATCTTTCAGAAAAGGAGATATTGTGCATAATCAAGGCAAAAAAGTTGTTGGTGGTGTGACGGCACTTTTTGCATTTTTAAGTCTGATGTTAAATATAAGGACATGCGGCATTTATACAGATTACTAACTTTAGGGAATAATTATTAATATTAATAATGAATATTAGTTATATTTTAAGCACACTACTAACCTATGTATCAAATTTTGTGTGTAAGTAAACATCTGTATAGTAAAAGCTGCTGTCTGGACAAATTTTTACGCCTGTTACGTAGAGTCCTGGTAATTATTTCATATGTGCACTACATGTACGCTATATTGCCAAAAGTATTGGGACACCTGCCTTTACACACACATGAACTGTAATGACATCCCACTCTTTATACATGAGCTTTAATATGGAGCTAGTCCACCCTTTGCAGCTATAACAGCTTCAGCTCTTCTGGGAAGGCTGACCACAAGGTTTAGGAGTGTGTTTACGGGAATTTTTGACCATTCTTCCTGGAGAGCATTTGTGAGGTCGGGTATTGAGGTTGGATGAGAAGGCCTGGCTCACAGTCTCTGTCCTAATTCATCCCAAAGGTGTTCAGTCGGGTTGAGGTCAGGACTCTGTGCAGGCCAGTCAATAGACTCGCTCATAAATGTCCTTTTGGGCCCTGTTTTGTGCATCGGTGCGCAGCCATGTTGGAACAGGAAGGGGCCATGAAATTGTCCAAAATGGCTTTGAATGCTGCAGCAGTAAGAGTTCCTTTCACTGGGAGTAAGAGGCCAAGCCCAACCCCTGAAAAACAGCTCCACACCATAACCCCCCTCCACCAAACTTTACACTTGGCACAATGCAGTCACCACACTTGAATTCACTGAGCTTCTGAGAGTGACACATTCTCTCACAAACGTTTGCAGAAGACGTCTGCATGACTAGGTGCGTGATTTTATGCACCTGTGGCTATGGAAGTGATTGTAACGCCTCAATTCAAAGACTTGGATGGGTGTCCCAATACATTTGACAATATAGTGTATTGTAATTATATCGTGATATCGTATTGTGCAGACCAAGTTTTGAGATCGCAAGGAGAATCAAAAATTTTGATGTTTATTGTATTCGAATTTTTGCTTAATTGGAAAACACTTGTATTTTGCATGTTTTCCCTTTGTTTCTTAGAGAACAAGCACCTACTCCCAGCTGACAGGAAGCCAGGGGAAGAGATAGAGAGCCTTGTGGGTAAGCAGGTGGAGTATGTTACTGACAAGGGCGTGAAGCGAACCGGCTTAGTCATCTACCAGGTTCCTGCCAAGCCGTCTGTCTACTACATCAAATACGACGATGACTTTCACATCCATGTCTATGACCTGGTCAAGACGACCTAGAAGGATGCAGCCTTTTTTTCCCTTTTTGCTCGCTGACCATTGCTGGCCATTTTAATGTCCCATTGCATTCTGGGAAAGATACGGCGGTACACTAGACTATTGTTAATCCCACAATTGTCCAGAAGAATCAGTTTATAAGGGGTCTTTTTGTCCGCAGCATTCACTTTGGGTGTCGTTCTGTAGGCAACCAACGGGGGTTGAGGGTGTTTCCTTACAGTGATGGAAGGGTTTTCCAAATGAACAAAGCACATCAGCAAGAAAGACACATAGATATTTGTGAGTTTGCTAGATTGTCTGACATGGAGCATCCTGTATGAAATACCTTAGGCTGCAAAGTTCATCAGCACGCTATATTTATTTTCTAAATATTTTTCATTCTGTCATACATTCTTATTTGAAGAGGGTAGCTTTGCAAGTTATTTGACATTTTTTTTAAATGACTTTCTGAGCTGAGAATAACATATCATTTGAGGAGTTTTAAATTTACGGTTTTAATAATGTGAAGGATCAGAATGCCTTGTTTATGGCAGCAGTATCTGTACTTTAAATTTAATGTGTTAATGCAATCAGTACTTTGATGATTCAGAGTCAATGCACTATAATATGAGATTTTTAGCTTTTAAGAATGGTTGTCACATAAAGCATCATTGATTCATTTGAATGAAGATTTAGGTAAATGAGAAATGTAATCGATATAAATTCTGAACAAACAGACTACAAAGCAGATTTGGGGGATTTGAGGCTGGTGCCAGAACTAACATGATCGCCCAGTTTAATCACAGGTTTTTGTGGTAATTTGAAAAATGCCAGAAATTGATATTTTTCTTTTTTCTGCGGTTCTGCATTTGTTTTTATTTTGGTTTCTAATTTAAAAATGTATATTTAGATGGTTTAATGTCACGTTGAATGTATTGTGTAGATCGACGCTATTCCATGACTTTGATAATGTATATATTTTTGAACGTGCTGTGAGACAGCCAAACCTTTCTGCACAGAGCCACCCATAAAATATACTGAAAGGAATCAGAATACAGTGAACACAGAAATTAATAAGTTTGTGATTTGCATTTTAAATTGTGATTCACGTGTATTTAAGTTATATAGGTATTAACCTAGACATAAGACCCTAGAGTGGCTATAAAAAGTTTTTAAAGCAAGTTGCTTATAAACCTGAAACAGATATTGAAATGAGCTATAATAGACGACCAGTGGGGGAGTGTGCAGTCATTCAGCTTGGTGAAGGTCACAGTGATCTAGTAAGAGTGAGTGATGAAGTGTAAGGCGGTTTGGCCTTAACATCTACTGCATTGTGATAAATACTGTCTGTCTCAACACCAGCTCTATGAGGAGCCCAGCAGGCTGGGCTTGAGCTCCCAATCAGAAGGAGCCCTTGGTGATCATGTGACCATGTCACCTCCCTATTTGGTACACCGTCAGAGTTCTATCTGCTCAGTGTACCCTCTGCCCCATTGGCAGATCCAATCTGTAGGGAGCTGAGTATCCGTAGCGCTTTCACAGCAGTGGCTTTTGGCCGTCTTAGCCAGTTTCCGCTCTGGCATCCCTCTCACCATCGTGTAAATACATAAACTGTTCATTTGTGTAAAGCACATAAAGTGTCCATTTTGTAAATCACATGAACCAGGCTGAGACTATAACAGCTAAGTACAGTACAGTTTCCTTGTACATACACATCCATCATAAACGGGCATAATTAGTGTCCTCTGGGACGAAAATAATATTACTTGTGATATTAAACCATACAGCTATATATACATTTAATTTATGCATTATATGAATTGTATGTATCCATCCAAATTTAAAAACTCCCATTTTGGCCAATTAGCATGAATTCATCTCTGACCACGGTACCCACAGGCATTTTTACCTGGTTTTACTCACCGGTAATGAACTAGGATAATGCACTCCGCTAACGTTCGGTCATATTATCCCATGAGTAGTTTGTATATTTGTCAGTAGGGAAATTAAGCAGCACTCCGTCACCTTACTCCATCAACTTGTGTAAAAAAAAAAAAGTTTTGCATGATAATTTACACTCTTGCATTATTCCCGTTGTGAAAACCAAACTGTCCATTAAATGATGAAATTAGGTCCTCGGTGTTCGGTTGTAAATCTGTCCTTGTGCTTTTGATCTAATGTACTTGTAAATGCTCCCTAGGAATACCCTTCAAATGACTTGATCATTCGGGCTGATTTGATCCATAGCGATTCCCCTTTGCTCTCCTTTATGTGCGAGGAAACAGAGATGCTCTCTTCACATGTTGACGACTGTTACTGTCATTTGAATAAATCTTTTGTTACTGAATGATTAACTACTGGTGTGTGGGAATGTCAGTAACAGAAAATAAGTCAAAAATTATGACAACACACAAGAACCAGACAATATATACAAAACATTATCCGATTCCTAAGGCATGTCACAGCACTGTCTGCTACAATTTCAAGCAGAGTATATTTAATAAACATAATTACAGTATCTTGCCTGATATAATCATTTCTTCAGAAAGTTTCACCTATGTAATTTTTCTAAAAACAGAAAAAAAACATTTTTTGTACATATATATGTACATTCTTGTAAATGAATATTGAACTTGCGTTCAATTTTTCACTGTGGTTGTTTCCAAATTAGTTGAAAATTTCAGTAAATAAAACAATAGGATGCTATTAAAAGGTATAACCTGTACCATAGAAGCTAAGCTGTAATGAGATTCTAGTGTTGCAAGGACATTTTGGGTGCTGGTTTGCATTATTGCTGTTGACATTAAGGACACTGCTGTGTATGTCGCCATTGCTGTTTAGCACTTCTGAAAGAGTGGAACGGTTAACCCACAAATGCTGCAAAGTAGCATTAGCTCTGTAGATAAAAGTTTGCATTTACAGGCCTGGTAAAATGGTGCAGTTTCTTTTATCCATTCAACTAAGCAGCACAAAGTCAATGCTATTTGGAGGTATATTTGTTTGTAAATTGTCCATCTGTGTCATTTGCACAATAATATTCTTAATCCTGGATTGCAGGGCTTCTGAAATCTATGATTTTATATGAGTGTGGGAGTAAGAACGCCCTTCGGACACTGATGGGTACGTATGTACCAGTGCTTAGGACCGAAGAACCTCATGGTCAAGACTAATTAAAAACAAATCGTGTTTTCTGGTATTTATGGGTATCTAATCCTTGCTTGTGCTGGTTCCTTTGTAAAGTGTGGTTTTGTGCACTCTCCAATCTCGCTGCAAGGCTGCGCGCTTCAAACTTCCCCCGCTGTACTTGTTATCACTGCTGTTAACCAAAGCTTTGCTAAGTAGTGTTGATCTCATCATCCTGTTTGTGTAATGATAATATGGTTAATAAAGAGATATTTTTTGCACTTTTGATGTCGTTGAATATATTTATACTCACTAGTCATTTTATTAGGGACGCCATTAATCCTAGGACGGCCTGTTCCGGGTTTCAAAACAGCTTGTACTTTTCCTGGAGTGGACTCAACAAGGTGTTAGAAACATTGTTTTGACATTTTGGCTCACGTTGACACGATTGCGTCATGTAATTACTGTCACTCTCTCATCCCAAAACGCGTTCTGTTTGAGTCAGATCTGGTTATGGGAATGACATTTAATTACCCTGAACACACTGACACATTCCTAAAACCAGTTTGACTCGTACTTTGTGACTTGTATGTATTCTCTTGTTTTATTTGTACGTTGGTGTAATGAAATGCTTTTCCCGCTTGTACCCTGGACTGAACTCAAAAAGAATAGAGCCGATCTGAAGACTATAAAATAAATCAAATAAAAATAACAAAAATAAATGAAAATTAAAAAGAAGACGAAATAAAAAAGCAATAATATAAATATGCAGTCTAAATCAGAAAGTAGTGAAATGGGGAATGTCTGAGACAGTGTGGTGATAGTATAAAGTGTCTTTCATGTCACCTCTAAGGCTGGGTTATTCAAATCACGGTCCTCCAGGTCCGAGCACTGCAGATTTTCCAGCCTTCCTTTACTTGTGAGTCAGGTGTGAAGCCTCTGACCAATCAGAATCAGTCATTATTAAACTAACTACCTGGGAGAGCTGAAAACAAGGCCTGGATTTGGATTCGAGGGGCATATTTAAGGAGCCTTGCTCTAAAGAGTCCTCATTTAGTAAACGGACAGTCTCTTGGTATCAGCCTTCATGTTGCATTAGTACCTGACAGTAGCAGGTATTTGTCTCTACAATGTCTCCTGTTAGGGGGCTATTAATCAGTTCATTCATTTTTGGATATTGCTGCTCCCCTTATATTACCTGCCTGCCTAAGGCTCTGAGTGGTCTGGACCTGAGGTCTAGCTGCAATGTGACCGTCTGGGACCTTAAGGATGCACTTACCTCCACCCCCGTTCTCTGACCCTGCAGCCCCATATCTATTGGATACTGATGCCAGCAACACTGGGATTGGAGCAGTCCTCTCCCAAGGGGACGAGGAGCAAGTGGCCGCGTACTTCAAAGTCCACTTCAGAGTATGCGATGCTAGGCTAGAATGTGGCCACTACAGCGGCCAGGCCGGCGGCTCGAGGGAGTTTTACCTGCGCAAAAAAGTCCTGAGGGATGAAGGAAATATGATTGGTTGAGAGAGACAAACAACACAACTGGGAGGGGTAGAATAGATACATGTGCACATGGTTTATAAGAACAGTAAGTGCAAAATAGCGAAAAGATGCACAATGCTTGCAATGTAAACATAAATTAAATGTTCTGAGTGGGACACAGGTGAATGTAGTAGACTAGAGAGTAGGTTTCCAGCAGGCTGGTTTCAGAGCTGCCAGATGTGTTGAATAGCCAAAGAGGAAGGTACAGTGGAGCATATGTGGGCCTTGGATTTTCACCTGGGGGGAGATACGTCTGTGGGGAGAAGTGCTTAGGTTCTCCTTCTCTCCAAATCTTAAGCTTAATATCGCAATTCATATAGTGAAGTTTTCGAAGACGTTGCAAAAAAATTCAACTTCTTTCAATTCATTCAAGCTATTGGCGTTTCACCCATTATTACTGATCCACGTGGTTTGACTTGTTTTCTTTCGCATCAAAGCCGAAATGCATACACATTGGTACATTTCTCCCTACTTAAAACCGACTCTAACACATCTACAAAGCAGCAGGAGTTCAGACACAGAAATGCATAGTTTCTGCTTGACATGTAGATGCATGGATTTTGCGCTGGAAACCGGTTAGATCAGCGCGATCCAATCATGCGCAGCTACATCCAGCACCGTGTAAAGTTACTACTTCTCATTGGATCGGCGTCAAATCCGACGCTTCCTGACATTTTCGTCTTGTTTCTATTCGTTGACAATAGTGTCAGTATATTATCTCATAAATTGGTGGCATTCCGAGTAGTTATTATAGTAGAACATACTGAAGTGCACGGACTCTCTTGTATAATAGCAGCGCCGGTCAATCTACGAGAAATGTGCATTTTTCATTCCTTTGGCTCTTCCGCGATGTTTCTTGCGAAGCTAAGTGCAGTGATTGTTATAATAACAGCCTTCTTTTGGAGGGACACATTTGATCCAGGTGAGTTTTTTTCTAAATTAATTTTTTTCTGAACTTTAATGAACTTTAATAACTTTTATGAAAGAACAATGTTTAATATACAACAGTATAGAACAACAAATAACATTTACATTATT
>JABFEB020000043.1:13064780-13076816 GCA_019775895.2 Stomatorhinus ivindoensis
TTTGATGCAGGTTCCTGACCCCTGTTCTAAACGGGCTCCCTCTTTTGATGCAGGTTCCTGACCCCTGTTCTAAATGGACTCCCTCTTTTGATGCAGGTTCCTGACCCCTGTTCTAAATGGACTCCTTCTTTTTATGCAGGTTCCTGACCCCTGTTCTAAATGGACTCCCTCTTTTGATGCAGGTTCCTGACCCCTGTTCTAAATGGACTCCTTCTTTTGATGCAGGTTCCCCACCCCTGTTCTAAATGGACTCCCTCTTTTGATGCAGGTCACCCAGAAGTGTCTGGAGCTGGGAGCTCAGAGTGCGCTGTATGTGTCAGGCGACATGGCGGACGCCTCAGACCCCGGCAGAGTGCTCAGATTTGCTCTCGACAGGCTAGGCAAGTGACTGGTCTGTGTGGTATTGCAGCTGGATTTATGCTGTGAATAAAATGCAACCAAACCAGTTTGCTTTGTTCTCACAGGGGGCCTTGATTATCTTGTGCTGAACCACATTGGACCCTCACCTTTCGCTATGTGGGATGGCGACGTAGAGCATGCCAGATGGCTTATGCAGGTAACTTCAGAGTTGATCTACATGTCTCTCCAACTCTGGCCCAGCTCACTGCAATGTTAAAATTAATAACAGTAACAGTGGGTTTCGCTGAATTGCTGCCCACAGCTTGTGGAAGCATGTGTACCTTAAGATGTACAGATAGAGTCTCCTGCCTTGGGATTTCCCAGAAAGGGTCCAGGCACAACACAATGCTGTACTGGATTAGTGACCAGGGGCACCGTAAAGGGGGGAAAGTTAGGACGATTCCAAGGGCCCCTGACTGATAGGGGCCCTAAACATTTTCAAACATAATTGAATTGGTCTGGGTTAAGGACTTAAAATGATGCGCTTTCATGCGCCCGAAAATCTCTAGTAACAGCCCTGTTAGTGACGATGGAAAATCGATATATGGTGTGATTTTAACGGGTCTTTATTATTCTGTAATTCGTATTCTTTGGTTTGGAAGGTGAACTTTCTCAGCTATATAGAGATGGCCGCTAAGGCGAAGCCTTACTTGGAGGAGAGCGGAGGAGCCGTCATTGTTGTGTCTTCATTATTAGGTGAGAACCCGTCCTGAGGCAGCAAGACCCTCTGCCTATCATCTTTCACCGCCGCACTCAGATCTCCATGCATGTCCTCGCTATACACTGTCACCGGCGCGCACTCCGCTCCCCTAGGGAAGATGACTACGCCTTTCTCCGCGCCTTACTCTGCCACCAAGTCTGCGCTGAACGGCTTCTTCGGCACGCTGCAGCATGAGCTGTCCATGCAGAAGAGCAATGTGTCGGTGACTATCAGCATCCTGGCTCTGATTGACACGCAGTCCGCCATGGAGAAGATCAGGTGACAGCCACGAAGCACTGCTTCAGCTTCTGGTTCACTGCCAGTGTGTTGGTGCGCTTTGGGTTCAGCTTGGGCTTGGTGAAGCCAACATGGCGTTGGGTCATTCTTATGTTAACGTCTCCCCCACCCGTGTATTCTAGAGGCCGCTCCTACGCAGTGCCTTTCCCTGCCACTGAAGCCGCCCTACACGTCATCAAGGCTGGACAGGCACGTCAGCCGGAGTCCTTCTACCCGTTTTACACCTACTGTCTCTGCCTCATCCGTGATTGGTTCCCTTACTTCCGGGATCTCGTCATCCGGAGCTCCTTCTACTAGAAGCTGGGGGATGAAGGTGCTTGAAGCAGAGTGCGTGTTTGTTTGACTGGATGTGGAATAGCTATCATTGAGGTTTGTGATGACTGTGCTGGACGGAGAAGTGAGTGGCCCCCCCCCCCCCCCCCAGGCTGATATCAGGGAAAGTGATTATAAATGGTGCTGCATCAAATTCATAGACAAATGTTTGGGGGGGGATCTAGACACATCTGTTTCTGTGTAATTAGCATATTATAGTTTACTGTTATAGACATTTTTTCTAATTAAAAAGCTGAAACTGAAAGAGAGTGATGAACAACAATCTACTTCTTGACTTAACATCTACACATGCGTTTGCTACATAGTATCAGTCTTTTTTTTTCTGCTGGGTTTTTACCAAATTGCAGTTTTTCCTGAAACTCTTCCGTCCTTTTCCCAAAACCAAACCAATTTTCAAACTACATTCACAAAACCATATCTTACAAAATCAAATGATGTACTAGAACTATGTTATCGTTGCTGAGAACAGAACTGCTTTCAGATCACACAAGTCACACAGTATATAAACACTACTGAGCAGTTATTGGACACTACAGCAAGAAATTGAGAACGCAACTAATCAAAACTGTTTCTGGGATGTAGAGGAATGTTGCAAAACTGGAATCTAAAAAGCTGTAATTAGAAAAAAATAATTGTTGAGCAGAAATGTTTGTATTCAGTTACATGAATAGCAGTATTTTATGTTAGGGAGTTTTAGCATTCCAAAAAGGACGAAGTTAAAAATCCAAATCAAAAGCACCTTACAGTAAAATGTTGCACGACTGCCAAGCCAGAGTCAAGGAAGAATTTTCATTCTGCCTTATCGTCACGTGTCAGGGATGGGACAGGACCGAGAACTTTATTTATGTCACACGCAACCTCCTCCTTTGCCCAGCAATGGGGGAAGAATCCTCTGTCATGTTCACCCATACCTCGACATCGAAATTCGACGCCTTTGGCACTGACCCGCTCATCCAGAATGCACGCTATGTTCCAGACACCCGTTGTCTTTTTCACAGATTTAGAAACGTGTGAATAGTGTTGAGTCATGGTGTTCAGTCATGACTGTTGCACCCTCAGAGTTCACCACAGTGCAAAATGATTTTTAAAGAACAAGAATATGTTTAGAGTTCTGCAAAAAGGGTGACTCAGGTCTGCACATTGTGTCTAGGTGAACATTATTTACAGTTTTGTGGAATGAATGATTAATTTGATAGCTAAATTTTGGCAACTGAGAATTATGTTCCAAGAATGCCGTTTAGCATCTTAATGTTTTGGAAAAATTGTAATTTTTTTAGACTGAATTATAATACAGCTTTTGCTTATGTGGAAACCAAAGCTGGGAGTGTTTTTCTAAAACATTAGTGGGATTTTTAAATATGGCTCAAAATCCATATTAAATATAGCAGGTTGAGCAGGGCTGGGCCTGTTCTTCCTGGGCCCCCCTTCCCCCCTTAGGGATTTCAAAAACCAAATAAATAACTAGCTAGTACAGTCAGACAGTTGTAGCTGGTTAGCTGAACGGGCTGCCTCAGCATCTCTGAAATAAAGAACGTGTTCATTTAATATTTAGTGTAGTGATAGTTAGTGGCCAACAAGGGGCCCCCACACCTCAGGGGCCCCATGCAAGTAGGTGGTTTGAATGGTGGCAAGCACACCTGCTGGCTTTGAGCTGATATTGAGATATTACATAGTATAGTTTCACCACAAGATGGCGGTAATGAACTGGGTAGATAAAGTAACCAGTGGCTTACTGGAAGCACTGTGGCCTCACACCTCCGTGGTTGGTGTGAGAATCCTGCCTCTGCTGTGTGTGTGTGTGTGTCTGTATTTGTTTATATTACATTGTTGGGACCATGTTTCAGGGCTGGGTAGGGATTAAGGTCGTCATGTTGGGATTAGAGTTTTCCCCATATAGATGAATGGAGAGTCCCCACAAAGAAACAATTACAAGCCTGTGTGTATTTGTTTGCATGTTATTCATGTGTGTTTCATCCCACAATCCAAACATGGGCACTTTGGAATCCCAGAACTGCACGTAATGCAGGACCGGATGCTGTCCAATCCATGGTGTTCTCCGGCCCTGTTCATGCGCTGTCAGCCCGTCCTCTCTGGTACTCAGACCAGGGTAAGTGTTTGCAATGGAACGGAAGGAGCATGCATACAAATGCATGAATTTTACACGCCATTTGGGCTCAGAAGGACACTGCACTTCCTTTGAGATTTCAGTTGTAAGAAAGTACTTGAATATCTGCAAGTTTTGTACATAAAATGAAAAGGGTAGTCAGAAAGGAAAATTATGTTCCTTTCCTTTTGAAATTACAAATTAACCAAAGTCAAATAAAAATGTGGAATTGGGAAACAAACGTCCTGATCATTTCATCCGCATATTTTAAGTTACGTGGGATTGATTCTAGCTTGTCTAAGCAGATCTGACAATCCTGGTAAGTCCATTATCCCCGTGTATCCAGCAGAAAGTATTTTAATAATCTATAGTGAATTGCAGCCTATATAGTAAAAGTAAAAAGTTTGGACACATCTACCCATATGAAGGTTTAGTCTTACCATTCTCTGTATTTTAGAATAATATTAAAGACATTAACATATATGAAATTATGCTCTGACCAAAAAAAAAATTTTAACTAAATAAAATAATAATTTGTTGGGAGGCAGTAACTCTGTGGATTGGGACTCAGAAGGTTGCCAGTTCAATCCCTGGGTCGTCAGAGTGATCCCATTATTGGGACCTTGAGCAAAGCCCTTAACCTTGATTGCTCCAGGGACAGGCTGACCCTGCTTTCTCCTCTACGCCCGTCTCATGAGGTGACCTCCTGGGAGGCTCTCCTGAAGGAGGTCCCATATATGCTGAGCACTCATTGGCTGCTTTTTCTTTAACCCCTACTACTATGTTTAGGTCAGATGACCAGGTCATGGGATGCGGCACTCTATCATTCTCCTTTGTAGGCCGCCTGGCGCGTCCAAACTTCTGACTCACACTGTATATATTGCATCAGGATATTAGTATAACGTAACCTGGAGAATGTTCCATCCTATGTTTATTACAGTTTGAATATATGCACCATAACCTTGATATATTACTATTTAAGCACCTAACAGGCTGGGTACGTTAAAGCCTGGGTGTAGACTATAGTCTGGATGTGTTACTTTATGATGTCGGCGAAACCTCTGATCTGGGTGTGGTTTCGGTTCGGTCCTGTTGTGCACCGGTCATGAGTTGCCGCTTTCTACCCCACTCTCACGAGGCACACAGCACGCGGTCATGATGGCTGCTTCCCAGGATCCACCCTGCTGTCAGGGCATCACCACAGCTGTCCATCGCAGGACCCTCCACCAATCGGATTTATACCATGTGCACACGCACCACACATGGATGACTGCATGAGTATGTACTGACATGCAGGAATGCAGGCACGCAAATACACACATTCTCCACAAAGGGGCAGTTTTTCCTTTCCAAAGACAAGTAAAGCCTTTCTGTCTGTATCTCACGAAGGGTGTGGGCTGGGAATTATTCATTCTCTTTCGATGCTATGCGTCCCCCTTATGAATTGATCTGGCAGCTTGTAGCCACTTGTGTGACAGAATCATCGAGAAGAGTTGAACAAAGGGATAAGAACTGTCTTGGAAGAGCTTCAATTATTGCTGACCGTCATCTTGCATCTGCCGGTATTGTGGTGTCCCTACATCCCTTGACGTCTCTTCTGAGTTGGGAAGAGCGATATATAGTCTTCGCTACTACAGTAACACTCACTGGTTTTGAATAAAAATGATTTCTATGTTTTACCAGTTCACAGAGGTGGAAATTTCAGGTCCAGAAAGTAAAAATCCAGTCCAAGATTTTGTTTCAACCAACCATTTGAGCATAAAGCTGGTTGGTTGAAGCAAAATCTTGGACTGGATTTTTACTTTCTGGGCCTGAAATTTCCACCTCTGCCAGTACATCTGGTTTACTGTCATTGTTATGCACTGCGGAGACTACTCAAGTTTGGATCAACTAAACCAATTCATAACTAATTCCCCCTTTTAAAAAGCCAACGGGCCAACACCATGCACAGTTCCATTTGATGTCACATCTATAACACTGATAAAATGTTGTGCATTTCTACCAAGTAAATTTAAATACAGACGCTCTTCTACGAGATACGTTCTGAATGGTAGTTCGTAACTTGAAATGGCCAAGTTTGTAACTTTAAATGGTGAAGTCATTATCCAACATCATTTTAAGGGTATACAAGTACAAAGAACTAGGATGCTGGGAGTAGCGGACAGAAGTCATTCTAGGCGGAATTGCTGAGCGGAATAAAAACATTGATGTTGCGGACAGGAAATGGCAGCCCAGTGAACACAATTTGGACTTCATTCGTATATCTGAAAGTTCATAAGTTGAAAGTTTGTAAGTAGAGGAACGTCTGTATTAATATTCAGGATTTAAGGATATTCAACCCAAGAGGTTATACATAAATAGATACAAATTGACTCATCGGTATTCAGTGTTTCCATGCTCTGAGGACTTCTGTTGGCCAATATGAGTCTTATAGCCACATTCATAAGGACAGAGTTGCCAATTTGTTAAGTGAGGCAGGAGTCTGGTGAAGGAATGGTAAGATTTGAAATGTAAGTGTTTACCATGAGTTTTCTTAAAGGTACGTTACAAAGAAAGCTAATTTAGGGTCGAGCAGAATCAGAAATCACTTAATTGGCCATGTACTAGGGATTTGTTTTGGCAGTATTGGTGCTTGCAATCGCAGATGACATATAACATAAATGAACAAAAATAGAACGAGTAGAAATAAAATAATAGAATAAAAGCAGTGCCCAGGTGTAGTAAAAGTGTGGAAAATGTTGGGAAGACGCGTCTGTGGGTCTGGCGAATCAGGGGGAGGGACACGTGGAGTTTTCCATTGTCCTTGATTCACAGAGTGTGTGGTCTGTGCATCCCGCCAGCCCTGCAGAGCTGCTGACAGTCATGGTGTTTGGCTTAATACCAAAGGCCTGTGAGGAATTACAGCCACCCGCCCCCCCTCACCGAGCACCCCATCCCTTATTCTGTGTCCAACATGCTACTTTAACAGCTCAGCGCCATTCAAAGGGTGATACTAAGAGGGTGCTGATTTTCGGGGGGCAGAGGTGAGACCATGGGCTTCAGCAGATCTGCTGGGTGTCGTTCCCCGGGGAATTGGGCTCCCGTAACCACGGTGACAGCCAGCATCAACATGCTCGGCTTAGCGTAACCTGCGGCCAAAGTCTTAGCATTTTATTTCTTATCAAGCTTTTCGAGAGCACAACTGGTGCGACAGAGGCAGTCCGCAGGTTATGAATGAGATCCGTTCTCTGTGTCTGTCTGCCCTGTGGGTAAGTACAAAAAATAATAGTACAGTACAAAAGAATAATAATAATAATCTTAATAATAATAATACAGTAATAATAAAAGTAGCCACATACAGTACTATACGTTATTATGTTACTGCGCGTTATTACATTCCATTGTATTTAACTAGAATTTTTTATATAATTGGCTTTATGGCAGTCCGTTTGTAAGTACGAGTCGTCCATTTGTCGGATGTTCTTAACGCGGGGCGGCGTGTATCAGGTGGCTGTCGCTTTGCTCTGGACAGCTCATTTTTACCCATATTCTGCTCTTTAAAGTCATATGTTCTGTCTTTGTGGGAAATCACCCATCGAAATGGAGCCATCAACTCACTGCACACCTTGCTCACCTTACTGTCACTGTTCCTTTTCACCATCATCTCACTGCACACCTTGCTCACCTTACTGTCACTGTTCCTTTTCACCCACCAATGTCCTCTAGTGATTGACAGGCTCTTGGGAGAAAGGGAGGCTGACTGAGTCGAGCATTTGTACCCTGGCTGCTTCAGTGTGAGTGTAGTCTCTGCGTGTGACACACACAGGCCACTGTAAACATGCTTTTTGTATGTGTTCACGTGATAAGTTATCACGTGCCACATAAACTCAGACACGCATGCATAAACACACGGCGTGAGGCTTTATATACACGTGTACAGCCCTATCCTGCATATAGCACACACACATAGGCGACGGCCTAAGGAGAAGCAGTACCTTTTCAATTCTGTGGAAACTAATAATTATTTCTTCTAATGTAAACCCTGAGATGTTAATTCATTTGCATATTGTTAAAGAAGGGGGCAAGGTCAGTAACGGAGGAGAATCCCGAGTGGAGATGGGAAGACGGCAAGGTGAGAAACAAAGTTCCAGAGACCAGTTTGTCTTTGCGGTGCCCGGGATTAGCCAACATCACCCTGCGGGCTCCATAGGCATGCTGAGAGAACATGATCCCTGTTCCACTCTCCATGGGGAAAAGGCGTTCAGATTGTCGACAGATGATTGAAATTAATAAAATGCATGTTTGTCTCAAAGATTTCATGTCTTAATGTGTTTTTTTTTCCAGTACACACAAGGGTCAAATGAGGTAGAGGGCAATGTGTGGTCTGTAAGGAAACAGGTCTCCATGTTTTAATATCAGAAAATGACTCATGTTTTTAATAAATATTCTGTTAAAAGATCTTGAGATGGTGTGCAGTCAGAATAGTCAATTATTTTTCCGGAAGTTTGTCCTTCTGGCATGTGAAGTTGCACATGGGTGCTCAAAGGTGACACCCCCCCCGCCCCCCCCCCCCAGCTGGACTATGGGCCAGTGGAAGCCATTATGCTTAATACATCCCCCATCTGGGAGACATTACAAATGGCCGCTTTCAAAGGACACGGAAAAAGGGCACCGAATTAAAGAAATGCTAATTGTAGAGGATTCAGGAATGTTAGTATCTTTCACGCATCTTAGTCTATCCCTTCAACCCCGACACTGACCCCTTTTCCTGAATGCGCACCCTCGTCCCTTTCCAAACACACACACACACACACAGCCTCCTCCGTGTGATCCCTCTGGCCTGGCTCTCCGCCTGTGTATTAACCGCAGCATCTGGGCCCGGTGGACGCCTCTTTGGGGATTTAACATGCCGCCCTGTTTTAGCTTTAGTCTGTCTGCTGAAACATCTGGCAGGACCTTCTGCTTCCCTCATTAAGCACCGGCCTGGGACTCTCCGCACAACCTGAAGTCGTACAGCTGCACTGGAAAGCAGACAGGAAGTGGACATTTTAGCCTATTATTTTTTAACAGGAAATAGCATAAATTGAGAGGATATATGGAATGATTAAGGTCTCCACTTTTAATAACGTAATGACAGTGACGTTCTGTTCATTTAAAATTGCAAAGATACATCTACAATATTACAATATAGACAAATCATAGAGTTAATGACTATATGGGCCTGTGCAGGACTTTGTTATCCTGAGACGTATAGTGACTTTTACGCCCATCTTGCTTGTGAGATAATCTGGGCAGTTTGGTACAGTGACCAGCTGATCTCCATGGTGAGGTCAGGACATTCTTCCTGGCACATTGTGGAAATGGCCTCTTGGGGGTTCATCTGGCCTCATCCATCAGTGTCCCTCCCCCAAGGTCCTACCTCATACCAAAGCAACAGGAGCCAAAGAAACTGAATGTGACCTTTACATGGCAAGGGGTGATATTCTGCTTGCAGAAAAGCCCATTGTACCTTATCTTTAAGGATTCACCTTAACTAGATAGAGAAAAATCCTTTATGCAGAATTTCTGGACTGTGAAAATATGTCTTTAGCAAAAAATATATTTAAATAAACAATATTTAATATTAATAAATATTATTGGGTAATGCTTAACATTAACTGCACTTTCATAATACATTCATAAGGCATTCATTGAACATTGAGTGCCCCTTCATAATGCATTCATAGAGCACTCATAGAACATTTATAATTATGCCTTAATATCCTAACGTACCTGAACAGCTTTATTATACATTAAAAACAAACTTTATAATCATTTAATTATATAACGTTTGTTATTTATGTATATTAAAGCTTATTAATGTTCCATTAATGCATAATGAATGAATTATGAAGGTGCAGTTAATGTTAAACATTACTACTGGTGTTTTTGACCAATGAATTGGCTGTTTAAATGGAGTTAGCAAACATTTTATTGTCTAAACAGGAATTTAAGTGGTTCAAACCAAAATGCTCCACTGCTTTATCAACTAGGTGGGCATCTCTAAGGTCCAGAGCTGTGGTTAAACACCGTTCAGATGACAGTCTGGAGAACGTTAGCCTGGGATCAGCATCTTCATCTTGAGTCTCCTAGTGAGCTATATTTAACTCCAACAATATGTCTCAGTTCGATCCACCTGGGTTTTTTTTAACCCGGTCCTGCCTGCGGTTTCTGGAGCGCAGCAGGCATGGAGAACGAGGCAGCACTCTGACAGGCGTTTGCTTTGGCTCCAGGCAGCCCCGTAAGGAAGCTGCAGCCAAATGCGGAGCTGTGGCCCTGAAAGAGGCCTTCAGCCTAGGAGCTCCCATCCAGCAGCCGAGAGCTGGCTCCCACCCAGAGGGGGCTGTCGGGCAGGGCAAACATCACACAAGTGTGACCTCACGGAGCTCACGCACGGTCAAATGGCCGTTGGAATCGCTAAACCTTTAGCACCACGTGGCAGAATTTGGCCTAGTGGTCCAAGTAGCTTAAACCGTAAACGTCATGTGAGTCATTGTACTGAAGCCATTTGTTCTCATTTTTTATTTGGGGCTGGTATGTAGCGTGTTTGGGGTAAGGATTACCTAAGCACAGAATCCAAGCCACCCTCTCTTTGAATCATGAAAGCAAATTCAAGTTCTACCCTATTGTGTTGCCATAGCAACACACCCAACATCTTAATCCTGCTGCGTGGCAGACTTACTTTAAGCTGGCTGTGAGGTTTGTCGTGTTTTACTCTGGCCGGTGAAATAATCGCAATTTGTTTGCGATTTGGTATATGAGGGAATGCACTTACTCTAACACATTTCTAGAACAATAACAGCGTCGAATCTCTCTTACAGAACCTCAAGGTGATATAGGTTTGGTAGGAAGGGAATGATATCCATCTATTTTACATACCCACTTCTCATATTCAGAGTCACAGGGGTCTGAAGCCTATCCCAGAGGCAACAGGCTCAAGGCGGGGAAGAACCCAGGATGGGGCGCCAATCGACCAGAGGGCATTTGGTAACTCCCATTAACTTCAGCTATTAACCTCGCTTATTAAATTACTCGTTATGTAATCAAAATATATTGCACTGAATGTGACGCATTCTTTGTATAGGGCTGCGATGTTTGGGCAGCGGAACCTTTCTCTGTGCTGTTAGCAACACCGAGGATCTCTGTGAAGCTGTCAGTCTGCATTGCTGTATGTTAGATGTAAGGTGCATCCTTTATTTCAACTCAATTCTGTTTGTGCTTCATGAATTATTTCCATCCTTGGCTACCACTTCTATTTTTCGCCCTGCTAAATTTCCTTTATGATTAGTTTTTTTTGTTTAAAATCCCATGGCAATGTGTGGAAAATATGATTTGAAGAATGCCACTGGAAATAGGAATAATTCATTGACTTCTACATTCTATTGCAGACACATAAATAAAGGAGACTTGTAAGTAATTTCTACCGGTACTTGTCAGACACACACAACGTCAGGGCTGTAATGTTGCTGGTGCCTCTGACAATATGATTGCATTTCCAGTGACCGAAAAGCAGGAATCACTTTATCTTGACTGCCTGCTGATGTAGGATTTGAAATGAGTATTTTATGTAATTAATATGCATTTTTAATTTTTAATATGGGTTATAATATACTGTACACATACGTTACAGCTATATTAATAAGTTATGCCCGAATACGGTAAACCGTGGGATAGAAAGTTCTAATGGCATATAGCAAATTTGGATATGCATATGTATTATTGCCGATCTTTGTCAACGTATTTGTGCGTGCATGGACTGTTCTGGCAGTCTAATATTTACTAGTTATTATTTCTTTCTTGTTTGTTCTTCCATGTAAGCGATGACTTGTTTACACTGAAATATACCTGAAATTCACTGTCCGTTCTCCCCCTTCAGGGTGCCACTAGTTCATTCTTTTACACTTAAATTGAAGCACATGCATACCCAACATGACATATAACTCTATTAATCTATGCAGATCTGCGTTCCACAACACTTATAATCCCGGTCTCACTAAGTCCCAAGTTTGCCAGTTTTTCCTGAATTTGTTTAGGGATGTGTGACATAGGGGACCCTTGTATATTGATATTGTTGTTATATTACGGGGTTTTGGGTTAAGTGTGGAGATGAACAGCTCACACTAGCAGAGGCTTTTTCAGTCTTCAGGGGGCACCATACAATTTTCTACGATAGTGTAACAAAGGA
>JABFEB020000043.1:13076916-13093666 GCA_019775895.2 Stomatorhinus ivindoensis
GAACAGCTCACACTAGCAGAGGCTTTTTCAGTCTTCAGGGGGCACCATACAATTTTCTACGATAGTGTAACAAAGGAGATCAAAGCAAAGACGGTTATAAATATTCTGCCAACTTTGGATTTTTTGGAGCAACTGGCACTATTTATTTTCTTTTAGCTCTTAGGTTTGATCAGATCACTAAACAGTCAACCGAACATCAAGGAAAAAACATTAAGACTGAGTAACTTACTGGCAAATAACAATACTGAAAATTTTCATTACACAAGGTTGGTTGAAGCCCCTGGACTTTACCCTGGGTAACCCCATGCATCAAGGTGCATTTGCACTCCTGTGTACTGTGAGAATTTCAGGGAATCCTACCTCCCCTTGTGCCTCTGTGGCCCCTGGTTCGACCCCAGCAGAGGTAAGGCAGCACCACAATTGGAACTCCCAGAGAGAGGATATGGAACAAATTAGTATTGTAATGCAAAGACTCAAGCCTGCAGGGCAGGGATTCATATGCACCCCCACCCCTGCATATACGCCCCCCTACCAGGTCTCAAGCTACTCCAGATAAAGTAAAATGATAATGCATTTCTTGTATTAATTTGATGAGGCTGCTTGTTCTGTAGTAATACAGATAAGAGAACCTTCGTTCATTCTCTCGATATGGGAAAAACACTTTTCCTTTTTTTGCCATTTTTGTTGCAGTGTCGGCGGTTGAACCCGGATAAGTCAACGTTAATGTTTAATGTGTTCATGCCTGACTTTGACAACACACGGCAGAACAGCACATCTGTACGGTGATGATGCCGCTTTTATTTATTAACTATAACAAACTTCTAAGTCATACAGCTGCGGATTTATTGTTGTTACTGGGGGTAACTTCCTTTGTTAACATAATACATATTAACACACTTCATTTAATGCCTTCTGCTTTCTCCCCCCCACCTGGAAGTTACTAAACTACACCACATCACTCTTTGTGGCAGACACTTTCTTGTAAGATTCATTTCACCATTTTCTGCGCCAGATGCTTTCATTGCAACTGTTCCTATTGAACTTTAAATTTTGTCATATTTCATCTCTCATAACTGATTTTTTTAATGTCCTGTCTAATTGTCCTGTATGTATTTGCACTGTTTCAACTGTTTGCACTATGGAATTGCATTTTATTTAAAGTATCCCATATATACATAGTACCCCAGTCCTCTATACAGCCCTTGTTTTGTTCCATGTTGCACCACAATGTTTCACTAATGTCATTTTTTTTGTATCAATTTTTAGTCTGACTGTGTCAGCGTCACAGTCCAGAGACGTGTAGCAGGTTCCAAAGGTTTTCTTTAGAATATATAATGATTATAGTATGTCAAGTTTGCGAAAATTTGAGCATCATCTTTTTTTGCCATCATAATAAAATTGGTATAATAAAAATGTACAAATGTTCTTCTTTTGAGATTTCAGAGCACAAACGTTTAACTGTGGAATTTCAGCAGATCCATTTGAAAAATTGCACCCAGTGTTTGAAACAACAAGATGTGATGATGATTTGGAGTCTGAGGCCCTGCGGGGGTGGGATAAGTGTGTGTGTGGGGGGGGGGGCATGTGATTCCCTTTTGTTCCACCATGTGTGTCCCCCCCCCACCCGCCTTTCCTGTTTTAGGAGAAACTTATTCGCTAACAAGGCTAATTAACTGTTATTAGTAATCATACTCGCCGGTGCTGCAGTAAGAGGAAGTGGAGGAAGGTTCAAAATAACAAAAGGAGAAAAGTCATTGGAAGTAAATTGGGGATAAATTGCAGTAAATTAGCTGGAAATGCTTCAAAGCAATTTGGAGGCGTCTACAGTGTATATTCTCAAAATATCATTATTTATTTCACATAGAAACATTTCCATGTGAAATCTATTATTTCGCCATACAGTATTGATGAATGGAGATGCCCACTAGAACAGCTAGCACAGCTTTTAATCATGAAAAAGGTGCAATAACAAGACTAATGAAGAGGTGTTATTGTTACTATATGCATACAAACAAGCATGCAGTATGTACATATATGGTATGTATGTAAACAGGACTGACATGTGACCTTTTCCTGGGGCTCCAGCCTTTTCCACAGGAATCCCCACCAAATGGCGGTGACCAAGTGCATCTTATTCTGAAACACTGATATATACTTGCCTACTTTTCTTTTTTAAAGAAAAAAAATGGTGGATGTGAATGAAAACAACAAAAATCAGGTTTAAAAATATTTTTAAATAATCATAATAACAAAAAAACGTGGGTGTATTGAAGTGTTTAAATACATTGAGGTTAATTAGTGGCTCTGAAACGCACTTTTAACTGGCAACGGGAGACTGATGACGGGAAGAGGTGCGTTCCGACACGCGGTTCCGACAATCCGCAGCCTCCCCGAAGCGTTTCGGCCGCAGATATTCTCAGTCACAACACATGACCCAGCATGCTCTGCGGCAGCACATGTGACATGTGTGCACGTCCTTTTCAGTTCCTCTCACCTACCTCCTCTCACCATGCTTGCAGTTCATTGAGTTTTACTTTATTTCGGCTGCACTGAAAGCCTCATGGACAGGCCTCCCCAATGTTCGTCGCTTTAATGAATCTTATCAGCACTATTCTCTTCATTGTTTTGTAGTCACTGGTTTCCAAGGTTACAGATAAATTGGTCATACTCTTTTATCCGAGTGACTGTTCCTTGGACGACCACATGACTGCCTGATTCACTATTTGTATGAATAGGATCATAAAGTAACACACGTTGGATTTTGCCATGGTAATAGGGCAGAGGAAAAGTACTTAATTCCTGTCAGCTCAGAATCTCAGTGTGTGTGGCAGCTTTGATTCCAAAAGCCCCTTATTCTGACGCTGAGGTCCTCCAGGCTGAGTGAACATGGCATGTGGGGGTTTTGGGTTTGGGGGGGGGGGGTGTGAATTGCTCCTTAACCACCACACCACCTGCTGTTCAAAACAAGGCAAAGCAGCAGGTGTCACTGCGTGGAGATCCGGTGGCTTCCGGGCTACGATCCTCGGTTTCTGCCCGGAAGCTGAGAAGAACGACGCTGGCAGCTATAGGGGACGGTCACCCGTATCAGAGAATTTCGAGAAAGTGCAAGCAGTGTTATTGTAATTTACGATTAAGGCTCAAACTGCCAGCATCCAGCACATCTGCTTGGCGCTGACTCTGCTGCTCATTCCTGCTCAGTTTGTAGAGACATTTATCAGGAAATATGGCAACAAGATTCAGCCAAGGACGGAAGCAGCAGGTAATGCAGGCGATGTAATGCACTATGATAGTGACAGCTCTGGTTCTACCTTCTCATTGGTTGATCTGTGTTTGAGGCGACATATGACAATCTTCTGATGTTTGATTTGATCATTTTTAAGCACAACACTAAAACATAACGTCTGCATTTTCAGAATAGAAATATCAAGCTTTCAATCAGACCAAAATACATACACACACCACATATGGAAGTCTTCGCCTGATAACTATTTACATTTTAATGGGGATTAGGACAGGAAGATCTGTCTATGACGTAATGTGGACAGTCCAGAAATCTGACTTAGCAAAGGTATACAGGAACTAACGTTAGTAACTTGAAGAAAAAATGTCTTGGATTTGCTTCAGTTTTGGACAATCCCTTGAAGATCCAGTGAAATGAGTGGACCACACTCCAGCTTATATGTAGACCTTAAACCCAAGAATGTGACGAAACAGACCAGCTTCAGTAGGTCCATTTTCCCAGGCAAAGAATTCAAATCAGCCCAGGACATCATTCCTGGAGCAAAAAGAATTTTCTGAACTCTACAAAATACATTTAAAAGGGTATTTAGGGTAACATTTCTCAGAATGTCAACGTCAATGTCAGCTTTATACACAAAGCGCTTTTCAAACATTACACTTCGCTCAGTACTGTACAGCATAGAAACCAAGAAACTGAACTGATGGAATGAATGAATGATCTGAATTTAAAAAAAGACAAAAAAAAGTTATAAATGTAGTCAATAATAAAATTAAATAACTACAAATACAAATCTAAAAATCAAAGCAAATTAAAAGCCAAAGAATAAAGATTTAGTATTTAGAGTAGTTATTTAACAGTAGCTGACAAGGCTAACAAGTGCAAACAGTCTAATGTTTTTAACATTTCTCTCACCTTACAGTTTCTTCTTTGTTGAGTGTGTAGGGGAGCAAAATGCCAGCAGGTGAAAGACTAGCCCTGTGCAAAACATCAGCAGCCTTGTGTGTAAGGTAGACTCATCATGTGCCGTGGGTGAGGTAGGTTCCCTTCCATCAGACCAACTGACATCTCTGTTTTCACAAACCGTGCTTCTACCTGCTCAAGTATTCAGAACCGTGTGAATAATAAGGTGGTTTGTATGGGCTGGGGGGAGGGGGGAGTTAAACTGCCAGGATGTTTAATGTTTGCGGGGCCAGCCGAACACATCGCTGTTTTGCAGCGTGTGTTGGACAGATGTTCAGGCACGCGAGAGAGCCATATGTCGTCTCACCGTGAACGTCAACCCTGGATCCATTAAAAAAGCGGGCCGAAATGCAGCATCCAAATCTCGACAAAGATCGAGCATCCAGTTTCTCAACGAAATGACAAAATGTGATTCATTATAAGATTCTCCAAAAATAATATTGAATACCTAATTTCGATCCGTAGAATGATATATGATAGAGTCGTTGTATAGCAGAATATCATAATCTGTGTCTATGATCCTGAATGTCACGTAGAGTCAGAGGTGGAATTTTCAGGTCCAGAAAGTAAAAATCCAAATCGAAATTTTGTTTCAACCAACCAGTTGAGTACTCTGTGATTGTAGCTCTTTATAATTAATTGGTTGGTTCAAACAAATTCTACCCACCTCTGCATAAAGGTGAGACATAATGCAACATAATAATTTTTCATGTTACTGCAACCATTCAGGACTGTGACTGTTTGCTTAACAGTAGGATCATATAAATGCGGTTTTATGGTAAAAAATATAGGAATAAATAGAATAGATTGGAACCCCAAAATCTATGCTCAGCAAAACAGACACCACAAGTGGAATTCCACGGAGACATGACAAGACATATAGTGTCTTTAGGCTGTCCATGGAAGGAAAGCAGGGGCTCTTGGGTAAGCATTTCTTCTTCGTGTGGAAAAACAGAATCATAGCGGGAGACTGGTCATAAGAAAATATGCAGCCAGATGGACTGGGATTTCAGCAGATGTATTTAGAAGCAGATAAAATAGACAAGAGCCACATCTGCTCTTCCATTCAAGCATCGCTGTGGTAAAAGACCTGGTCTGCAGTAAACAGGCGGTGACCCTGGAGCAGATTCAAAAGGCCACTCTATCACTGAGCCATTGTTCTGTTTATGTGACCCAAAGAGGTGAAACCCAGAGTTTCATATATAGTTCACATATACAGCAGGCAAGTTTAAGCCACAAACAGGAGAAGGGATTTTTAAGGGATAATTGCTAATAATTTGATTCAGAATACTCAGGTCACGCTTTACTTCAGGGGACGCAAGCAGTGTAGTACATACTTATTTAATGCATCAATTAACCAGTAACTAAGTGTTAGTTACGTACTGATCCCAGGCTTGTTCATCATTCATAGATGCATAAAATCATTAAAATTACATGTCTTTGGGAAGAGAGTGGAGCACGCGGAGGAAGGTCAGGCCACACAGAGAGAACATCCAAACACACATAGAAGGTCAGTGGGATTGAACTCTGATCCTGGAGCTTAAATACAACAGTGCTCTGCCCTTGGCTACCACCCCATCCACAAAAGCCATCATCCGGTACTCAAATGCATTTCACTTCGAATTCAGGTAGGTGTCTGTTTGCGTCAGAGATTATATTTCATAGGGATTAAGACAAATTTCTGTCCGACACGTGATCTAAAATATCAGCACAGGTTGCCTCAGGATTGGGAGCCATTGAACCAAAAAACAGTCTAAACTACACAGCAACCATGTTGATTACCGACAGGAGCTGGGCGTATTGGGATTGTTCAGCCAATCTATTCCCAGTCCCACCTGTCCACTGAGACACATCTCTACCTGTGATGGACATTCAGTGTTGAGGTTGGCCTGCACTGTTACAGCTGTATCTGGAATGGGAAGAGTACTTTACCGCCTGCTGGAACATCCGCCTTGTGTTTAAACTCTGCCGAGACTCTATGGCTTTTGTTTTCAGTAGGGACTGGCTTGACTGGCTGGTCGGTGGTGAAGCTGGATGAGAAAAATACAAGCTCCTATACGAGCTCCTTTACTGGTGGTATTGTGGTCGGGGCAGCGGTCACCAACAACCTTGCAGATTTTGTTGCAGAAACATCCCCCCCTGTTACGGCTAAAACTGAGCCCAGAACGGTGCATCAGTTCTGGTGACATGCAGCTGACTGGGGCAGGAAATCAATAAAAAAAAAACATATTACGCTCCTAGTTTTGATGTAAATAAGGGGATTACATGTCCAAACATCCACTTACAATACTTGATTGTCATAAGCAGAATTTGATCCTTTGTGACAAAAAAAATGGCATCTTGCTTACGCAAGTATCGGATTGGACATACACCCAACCAAAAAAAAAAACGCTTATGCAAAAGTGCAACGTGCCAACATAGAACACGACCTCATGACACCGGCGATTTACTGAGCCTGACAGCTCCATCCAAACTAACTAAAATAAACATCTGCTAAATCAATGCATAATACCGTCTGTTAGTTAGCAAGATGAAATGCTTAAAACACAGTGTGAATAATGCAGAAGTCATCTCTTTATCCATCTGGCATCGATATCCAAATTGCCAATTAACTCCAATTTCGACTCAGGCAAATAGCTACACCTTCCCCCCCCACCCCCAAACTGCTCTATGCAGGGTTGTAGGGGTCCAGAGCCTATCCCAGACAAACATGCAACAGTAGGAGATAATCTGTCTCTTTGGGAAAAGCTGTCTCCCTGTTACACGTGTCAAGTGTTCTCAGAGTAGCGGAGCCTGAGTACCCTGCGGTTTATTACACAAAGTCCAGAGGTAACTCGCTAATTAATTTTTGAAGAGACTGTTAAAAGTTATTTATTACGATATCTTGACATATTTATTCAACAACCGCAGTCAACTACAGGCCTGCTATGGTGGTGGGATGGTGCCTCACGGGAGAGGAACGCTTCTGCCACCAGCATGATGGTGACGTTAGTAGTGTTGATGGTGTCGGTGGCACTACTGACCTGCAGGAGGGCTCCATTCCCATAAGCTAAAGACAGAGGAAGCTGATAACATCAGGGGAAATGGTGTCAAAAGGTTTTAAGAATGTTCTGGATTACTTAATCATCAGAGTGTCGATTAAGAGGATGTGACATTAGGATTTCTTCCTGAAAGCTTTGCCAGTAAAGGCATGGAGGGAGGGGCATTCAGAAAAGGGCAGGGGGGGTCATACCTGTCACACAGGTCACATAGACGTCCGAGCGACAGTCCCTGAATCTCAAGCACGCCTCATCACAGTAGCAACCTCCATTGCACCCTCCATTGCACCCTCCATTGCACCCTCCATTGTACCCTCCATTGCACCCTCCATTGCACCCTCCATTGTACCCTCCATTGCACCCTCCATTGTACCCTCCATTGTACCCTCCATTGCACCCTCCATTGCACCCTCCATTGCACCCTCGGTCGATTGATGCACAGCACAAGGGAGGGTCAGGGTGCAGCTCCCTATGTATCCTTCTAAAAAATCATCGATTATTTCATTCATCCATCTTTTGTACAGGGATTGGTGAGCTTGGAGTTGATGACCTGAGCACATGAGAGTGAAACAGGATGTGATATGAACTGTGAGTCCATGACAGGGGCAAAATCATCATCCATCCATCTTTCAGCCACTTGTTCTGGTCATATGCGCCGGAGGTCTGGAGTCTCTCCCATGCAACACAGGGCGGGGGAACGTCCTGAATGGGGCGTCAGGCCTTCGCAGTACGCACACAGATTAATGGTGATTTAAAGAGACAAATTATCTTAACTGTACACCTGTGGGACCACTGTGGAGAATTATACATTATTGTATTATTGAAACAAAAACCTTAAATGAAGTTTAATGGGAATTACTACAGCTTACTAATAGGCACAAGAGGTGAGTGTGGATTCCAAGGTGTTCTGTTAAGAGGTTCAGGGGCACTGAAGACGTTAGGGCGTGGCCCTATTCAGATCATGCAGTAATATGCAGTACACATGCAAAATGCCAGTTAGCATGCAAGTGTCTGTCTCTCAATGTTAGAGATTATATTTAATAAGGATTATTACAGTTTACCTGGAGTCACAGGTGCAATGTGCCAGGTACACTCACATTTAAATAGCCAGAATCTGTTTGTGAGATACACAAGCAAAACACCTGTCAGTATTTATCTCAAAACAAGTAACTAAGTACCATAACTCACAATCCAATGCGTGATCTAAAATATTATTACATCTAAAATAAGCAGCACAGTTTGTCACATAAGAGGTACTGAACCAAATAAGAATGTGAATTGCACGACAACTGATTTTAGACTCCCAATAGAAACTGGGAGTCATAAAAAGTCTCCTGTTTGCTGGAGAGCCAATATCGACCATCCCCTACGACACATCTCCACCGTTAACGACGTTAGTCTTACTTTAAATGAGTAGTATGAGCTAATCGTAAAATTGTGTCCTTAGATCAATCCATAGAGAAAATAGTCCTTAGTAGCAGCAGTAGCTGAAGGACTACAAGACAGAGAGGGGGAAGCGGAATGACCAGCGACCCCTGCTGGCCAAAAGGGGATAAGGTATATAGGACAGGGTCGGACAGCATGGACTATAACAGTTTTAGCCAGTTTCAGATCACGAGTCATTTTCTTGAGATCACGAAAGTAACAAAAGTCAATCTCGGGAAAACAAAAGTTGTTGTAATAGTCAGGCAAACAGCCTTTGTCAAGAGTGAAGCGGATTGTGAGAAATGAATTTCGGTCCTTGGATGCATGTCCTCTATGGACTCCCGTAGCATCGAGAATAAAAATTTTACTTCAAGAAGTAACAGCAGCAGTAAAGTTGTACCTCGCGCTTCAGGTTAATCTTAGCAATTAATCACAAGCGTGCCGAACCGTGGGCGAGGATCCGTACGGATCACAGATAAACTTCGATCCGTTACGCCACTATGCATGATAGTTTGTGCGGGAGATCTAAGAGTTGCTGCGACTTGCGCTTATGACAGGTCACAGGCACAGCGACTTTGGCAGCGGGGGCAGGTGGGCAGGTTGTTCAACCCCCTTCCAAGACAACATCGGGACTTCTTACAACTGACCATTTGCTTTGCAGCTCCCATTAAGCGTAGCCAAGATCAAACGGAGCATTCGTCACAGTTCATTTGTTTTTTTATTCCCCGTTCTTGCTTTGGAAAGGGATCGCCAGCCTTGGGATTCTGCAAAGCTACACATCTGCAGCCACGTTCTTAGGTTCTTCTTGGAATCGATCAAGGTATCTGAGCCGTAGTAAGGCATGCTTAGTTATAACGTGGCTTTACCAGATGACGTAAATATAAAGTGATTTACTTGTACAAGTTTCCCATCGGTCAGCGAAGCCCTCGGCTGGGTGGCCCCGCTTGCTCCACCCCCAGTGAGGGTCGTATGGACCTGAGCCCCTGCTAAATGACAGCGCCGGGGAGCAGAGGTGCATGAATGCTTGTTGGGTTTGTTTCTTCAGCCGTGTCGCCGAGCAGTCGAGGAGCCCAAATCCAACTGAATGGATTGGCATGGGGACAAACGGACCCCAAACCTCGGCTGAGCGGCTGCTCTGCACCCCGGCCATTGTGTACATGATAGTTTTGCTTTCGCTGTGGCGCAGACCAGGTAAGGCTGATTGTGGTGCCTGTATCCTTCTGATGGTAAACTTTTTTTCTTGTAGCCAGAGGAAGCTGGTAAAAAATATAGATGATGTTTACCGACATGTTTACATAGCCATATTAAGGTAGCATATCGTGAATGGTGCGTTTTCTTTCTTAAATATGGACCGGCAGTTAGCTACAGATTAGTAGGCAAATCACGGAACAGAAATGGACTCAACTTACGAACATCTGCTTTCTTTTCACTACCTATCGAGCTGCGAAATTTTAAAACAAATTGAAGAAAGTGCGGTCATTGACCGCATTTATGAATACAGTTCATATATATACACACACACACAAACATAAATATATATATCTATATATATACTCACACACACAAACATAAATATATATATATATATATATAAATGACGTATTAACCAGTAACTCGTTTTGGAAAAAGAGAATGTTTTTTATTTACTAGAAAAGGCTAAGAGTGTTTATATAGCGCACGTTATGATTACTCGCTATTTAAAACAGGCCCATTCACAACCGTTGATGTCCTTTCTTTGGTGAGGTAATTATTCATGATCACTTTTGATGTTTTTATAGTATTTTACATTCCATTTGTATATATGGTTCTTCTGGATACCAAACAAGCTTGTTTGTTCCTTGAAATAGTAGCCGTTTGATTAAGTTGCGTGACTTTTAAAATTATATATTTATAGTAAAACTTAAGGTTTAGGTTGAAGAATAAAGCTATTGAGCTCGTATTCGCTAAGTCAGCATGCAGATATTCATCACATCGGACCGCATGCTGCTTATTTAAATGTATCTCTCAGTGCCGTGGGTAACCTGCCATTTTAATGCAGAGTAGGCATGTTATTTACATGTTAACACATTTGCGAAGTGTTTCAGTGTTTCATGTCTATGCAGGGTATAAAGCACACTGCCATTCATTACGAAAAGGCAGCAGGCTATTCATTAACCCTAATGTTTTAAAATGTAGTCAGAGTCAATAGGACATGACGTATGAGTTATGTAGCCGAATAACAAATGAGAGAAAAACATAAGCCTAATTGACGGATAGTTTGGAAAAGTAGCCTACTAAAGTTCAAACTAATGTAAAAATTGAATTTGAATTGGTAAGCATTGAATTGCAATTTAAAAGAATCAAGTTTGAATCTTGAAAAGGTTTGATTTGTCAGGGCTGGAGGGTTAGAATTGAATACTTTGTTTTTCTATTTAATTCTTACCTCTTACTTTCAGTCAATTGGTAAACACTGTAAATTGTCTCTAAAGAGAAATGTAAGCGAGAAAATATAATAATAATAATAATAATAATAATAATAAGAAGAAGAAGAGGGGCCAGCATGTGGCTCAGTGGGCTAAGCCTGTGTGCCTTTAATCACAAGGTCGCCGGTTCAAAACCCAACCTCAGCCTGTCTGTGGGTCCTTGAGCAAGGCCCTTGACCCCCAGCTCCCTGGGCGCCCCAACAGGTGGCTGCCCCTTGCGGACAGCTTACTCTGCAAAGAGCAAGTTGAGGGAGGCATTAAAGGAATTTCCCCACGGGGATAATAAAAAGGATTGATTATTATTATTATTTAATATACCAAATTTTAACATTTAGTTAACATGTGTATATATCTGTTTGTGTAAGCAGCAACCTGTGTCTTCTAACTAGATTACTCAAGACAGACTTGAGAAAAGCTATTTAATTCTGATGTGACAGAAGTACTTGGCTATCATTCTGTACCATATTCCAATATTGTCATACATTGTATATGAATGGAGGTGAATTTATTAGACATTATTTCGCTAATTCTTTAAAATCTTCTTACATGCTGTATTATAGGCCTATTCTTATTCATGACATTTATTAAATAACCGTTATTCAGTCATGAATAACATATGTATTAATTTCTTAAAATGTTACTTCAGTCCTATTTTAAGTTCATTTTTGTTCATTTTGGTTCATTTTGCTCCGGTGCTTTCGAGTTCTGCCATGTTTACCTTGAACAGACAGAGCTGCCTTGTGTGGCATGATTATGTTGTTAAGTGTGTGAAGTTTTTCCATGTGCATCCGCAGTGTGCGGCCAGCAGTGCCAGATCAACCACTGCAACGCGGAGTACGTGGCCTCCACGTCGCACTTCAGTGGCCACCAGGGGGAGCCGCCGCGGGTGGGGGACACCTGCTCGGCACTGCGCGCCTACTCCCGCTGTACACGCCGCACCGCGCGCAGTTGCCGCGGCGATCTCGTCTTCCACTCGGCCGTCTTCCGCATCCGCGAGCTCCTCGCCCAGCGGAACTGCTCCAGTGACGGGCCCACTCCCAGCTCTGCCCACCCCACACGTCCCTTCGTACCCGAGACGTGTGACTATGAGAGTCGGCGGCCCGCCAGCCTGCCCAGGAGATACTCCCACTGCGGCCTGTTCGGGGACCCGCACCTGCGGACGTTCCGCGGCCAGTTCCAGACGTGCAGGGCGCAGGGGGCTTGGCCCCTCATCGACAATCGCCACCTGTCTGTGCAGGTGACCAACGTGCCCGTGGCTGCAGGTTCGAGCGCCACGGCCACCAGCAAGGTGCGTCACCGTGTGTTTTTCACACTTCTGGTTCAAGCTCAGTTTCACAGCTGCCTTTGTGGCCCAGTGTAGCTGATCACAGAGTTGGGCTCTTTTTATTTATGATGGACTCAGGCCATAGAATCTCTAATGGTTTTAATGACTGCTGGTGTGGAAAGAGCTGGTGCTCTGAAAGCGACCCTGCAAGCCAGATATACACAGCACTGTGCAAAAGACTTAGGCAGTCAAAGAAAGTGTTTAAAGCTGATCTGAGTAGTGAGGGTATATTTGCTCATGTTTAGGGCAGCGTGTGGCTCAGTGGGCTAAGCATCTGTGCCTGTTCTTGGGAGGTTGTCTGGTCGAACCCGGCCTTGGTGCATCTGAGGGTCCTTAAGCAAGGCCCCTAATCCCCTGATAACTGGTCACTGTTGTGGGTGGCTGCCATTTGTGGAAAGGGAGGGGTAGAGAGACTTTCCCCATGGGAATCGATGAAGTATAAATCATTATTATTATTTTCCACTATTTGGTGATGGATCCTGGATGGGATGTTAGTCTGTCACAGGCGATACATGTACACAAACACACACACACACAAGTTTTTGGAAGACTGTGGTTAGAGACCTGATAGAGTACCTGAAGATGGGAAGAAGAAGCAGATTCAGAATGAGCAGGAATCAAACCTGCAAATCTGCAGATGTGACACTAATCCCTGAACTGCTGCGCTGCTCCTGTTCTCTAGACAAAATGTACCGTGAAGCTACATTTCCAGTATATGCCACCCAGTGGTGTAGTCTGGTACTACATCTTTATTTTCTGTGTTGAAGTTGATTAATGTAAATAAGTTCAAATTTAGCGCATGGTCAACTTTGTCTAAAATTGTCTAAATTATCTGATAAGATGAATTTATCCTGTCATGTTCTAAAACAATGCTTGTGCAGTGAAAGATTATGATCAATGTGAACAGTATGAAGTTATGGTGATTCACTGAATAACATCAGGCCTCCTTAGATGAGTTTGAAGGCTGCCTCTGTAAGTGTGTGTGTGTGAGGGGGGGGGGCTTTCAGATTTTCCCTGTGTATTTGTGTGGCTGGTGAAGAGCATGGCTCCAGTTTGCCCGCAGAATGTGTGCGTGCCCTGAGACAGACTGTGCATGCCCTGAGACAGACAGACTGTGCATACCCGGAGACAGGCAGACCATCCACGGTGTTCCCTGCCTTGTGGTCTCCAGATCAGCCTATCATTCCTTACTAGATAAACAGCTACGGATGGACAAATCGAGCAGACACTCCCCGAGTTACGATATTTTGAACTTATGATGGGTATATGTCTTTCAGTTTCAGTATATTATTCGATAAATTACATGAAATATTCAACACTTTATTATAAAACAGGCTTTGTGTTAATGATTCTGACCTGTAGGCTAATATAAGTGTTCGAAGCATGTTTAAGGTGGGCTAATCTATGATGTTTGTCAGTTTAGGTGTTCTGTACTGAAATGTATTTTTTGCCTTGCAGTATTTTTCATAATATTTTCCACCCTGCTTTTCCAAGTTTGTGGGCAGTGGTGACCTAATGGTTGCGGAAGCCCATGTACAGTATAGGCATGTAACGATGAAACGCGGAACGGTTAAAAATCAATATAAATGTGTGACGATTTATATCAGCTGATGTGGAAAATGAATCGCTACTTCAGGAGTACTTTAACAGAAAAACTAGTGTAATATTACATTTGTTTTCATGACGTCAGTTCGACGTCGATGTCGTACGTCAGTTTTTGGTTTTGACCGAACGCGAGATGGTGAGTGAATTTGAGATTTTGGACACACAAAAGCCAGGCGGCGCAGGGGTTAGCGCTGCTGCCAGACAGCGAGAGGGTTCAGCTCCTGTCTGTGTGGAGTTCGCACGCTCTCTCCATGTTACTCTGGCTTCCTCCCACGGTCCTAAAGCATGTAAGATGGGTTGATTGGCGAGTATGTGTGTGTGAATTATGTTTATATTATATTGTGGGGACCAAATGACTCCACAAGGTAATAAAAACCTGTTTTTTTGATATTGTAGGGACCATTTTTCAGGTCCCCACAAAGATGTGTGAATGTAACCGAAAAACTTAAAATGCCATGTCTTGTATTTTGTTTGGTTGCTTATGGTTAAGGTTACGGCTGGGTGGGGGCTTAAGGTTGTCATGCTGGGATTAGAGTTTTTCAAATAGAAATGAATGGAGAGTCCCCACAACGATATAATTACGAACCTGTCTGTGTGTATGTGCGTGTGTGTGTGTGTGTGTGTGTGTGTGTGCCCTGCAGTGTGTCGGTGCCTTGCCTGGGGTTGTTCCCGTCCCATTATTCCCGGGATAGGCTCCAGTCTTCCCCGCGACCCCAGTTGGGATTAAGCAGTTTCAGAAAGTGGACGGACGGACGGATGGACGCATCGCTTGATCTTAAATCGGCGGTGTGGCAGCATGTTAGCTTTCTGGTAATCACAAACAATATAGAAGATAAAAGCACAGACAAAAAGTGCGTTCTAAAATTGTAGAAGACTGATAACAAATAGCACGATGAACGTGCTTCAGCATGTCCATAGGCACTGCAGTGAGCTGAGCGAAGGTTATAAACAGGGCAAAACACGCTAAAAAGCTGCACATGCAAGCCTTAGTTTATTTATTTGAAGACTTTTTTATTTGCTTATTTTAATTTGAGATTTTTTAAAACAGTATTTTATTCAATTTCAGTTGCACTGTTAAGAAGAGGACATATTTTGCACAGTTTAGAAGGATAAATAAAGGAATATTTTTAAAGAAATTGGTCTGCAGCTCATTCTGTTAAAAAAAGCGTGAGAAAATCGTATCGTGAATTGTATCGAATCGTGAGTTGAGTATCGTTACATCCCTACTCGTGTAAGCAGCAGATTTTGGTTTTAGATTTTGTTGTTGAATGTAAAATATCAAGCATATTTTTCCAGATAGTTTGAACGTTTTGTTACATTTTAGAGTTATTACTTTTTGTTGAATTGTTTTAATATCCTTATACTGTTGCTATGAATATAGCCCTTGTTTGCTGGCTTGGCATTGAAGGTCACCTTGGGTAACAGCTATTGTACCTTCTTACCCACTGGCACTGAAAGCGACGAGGCTGTAGTTTCTTGTTTCCAATCCGCTGTTTTGTGTCGCCCAGATTACGGTGATCTTCAAGGTGTTCGCCAGCTGCACGGAGCAGAAGGTGTATCAGGCCACGACCGAGGACTTCCCCTCCGTGTTCCTGGACGGCTCTCGCGGTGGCGGCAGCCTGTGGATTACGGAGCGGGTGGGGCCCCGGGGCCAGCAGGTGTGGATCCAGGCCCGGCACGCGGGGGCGACCGTGGTGGTGCGGAGGGCGGGCCGCTACCTGAGCTTTGCTGCACGGGTCCCGGAGGACGTGCTGGACGGTGGCGACGGCGGCTCCCTGCAGCTCTGCCGGGATGGATGCCCGCGTAGCGAGCTGATCGACAGGCCCCTGTCGGGCCACCCGGAGCGAGCTCCCGCTCAGCCTCACCCTCCCCGGCCGGCCTACAGCGCTGAGCTGGCCGCCGCCCTCTGCCGCCAGGCCCTGCGCACGGAGGACGTCTATTTCCAACTCTGCGTGTTTGACCTGCTCGCCACCGGAGACCTTGACTTCACTACGGCTGCTTTGGGCGCCCTGGAAGACTTTAAAGCACTGCCCCCCAGCCAGCTGGAACAGACCGTCCCCGAGAGACCTCACCTCTGTAGCATAGCCCCACCACGGACACTAGGCCCGGTGATGACCACCCCTAGGGTTTTGGTGGCACTATTCCCCCTTCTGCTGCTGTTTTTGTAAAAGGATGATCTGCCTGGACTGTAGTATTGTAAATTATGAAAGCTGGACTCCATCCATCCATCCATCCATCAATTTTCTATCACCATTTGTCCTATTCAGAGGGTCAGGAGTGCAGGACACACTCACACACCATTTACTCACACATGCACTGAAGGCTAGACTATTATATAAAATAGATACAGCACTATCTGGAGGAATGGGGGATTCTGGGATGCATCTGTATGTGGTTGTGCTACTTTGCTCAGTTTTCTGCCAGATTCAGACACAAAAAGTTACTAGGAACTGCGGACTTCGGGGATCAGGTTTTGAGGGATGTTAAGAGCAGAGTAACAGCTTGAATGTGCAGTGCTTAATATCGCTTTCTGGTTTTCGTGTAGCCATGTAAAAGTGACTCACTGATGGGTAATGAGGCCTCCTCAGGTTCCAGTGCTAACTAGAATATATAATCATAAAGGTGATTGTAGTTGTCTGGTGAACATATTCATTCTATACAGTCTGCTGAATGGGGGGGGGGGGGGGGGGGGGAA
>JABFEB020000043.1:13107359-13127887 GCA_019775895.2 Stomatorhinus ivindoensis
TATGCAGTATTATAATCATATAACACTATTATGCAGTATTATAATCATACAACACAATATGCAGTATTATAATCATATAACATTATTATGCAGTATTATAATCATATAACACTATTATGCAGTATTATAATCATATAACACTATTACGCAGTATTATAAGCATATAACACTATTACGCAGTATTATAATCATATAACACTATTATGCAGTATTATAATCATATAACACTATTATGCAGTATTATAATCATATAACACTATTATACAGTATTATAATCCTATAATGCCTTGTGACTGTCAATGAAAGATGCTGCAATGCTTTATTAATTCTTATATCAACCATGGCAATGCATTATGAAGGCATTTATAGTGCATTATTTATGAAAGCTTTATAAGAGCTTAAGGAAGTGTTATAGTCAAAATTATAATGTCTTATGACTGTAAGCAGAAGATGCTATAACGTTTTATTAATTCTTATGAAGGTATTTATAGTGCATTATAGATGACAGTGTCAAGTGTTACCAAATATTCATGTCATTTTTTGTTAATCTGACACCTCACTGTATAGCTTTAAAATACTGTATTCAGAGGAGACACAGAGCATTCAGTCAGACAGAAAGTCAATGTGACTCTCAGGGTTAACCCAAGAGCAGCTTCAGTCTGCAGCAGAGATGCTACTGAACTGATAAAGCGGTTGCTATGGAGACTGCTGTGCGTGCCGTCTCTGCAGCCTGACAGCAGCAGGACACAAACAAAGACACGCAGGCGTGACGGCCACAGAATGAGATGCACGCAGTCACTCACAAACACCCCTGATTGCCAGGTAAACGCATTGTTTTATGGCCCCCAAATTGTTAGACACCCCCCCCCCCCCCCAGCGCAAGGCAGGGTGAAAACAAAATCAGTTTTGGGAGTTTTTGTGAGGCAGTCATGCAGCGAGAGAGGGGAATGAGCTGTGAATCTGAGATGAGAGCAAATAGAGGAATAGCTGAATGAATACTATGAGCTGAAGCAATTCTGCAGTAGGAAAAGTATACAGTGTTTCAGTAACTGCATACACTGCATACAATAAAGGGACTGATAACATTTCAAATGAATTCTCCATATAATTTCCCATACAACATTCTTGGACAAAACATATTCTAAACTTGGCATTAGGAATTAGCCTTTTGATGATCCGACCCTAATGGTCAGAGACTGGAACAGACAGTTTAATTAAGGAGCAGTGACACCAGCCGTGGTTAGTATTATAAAAGATACAAATGCATTAATTAGCTCTCCACGCACCAGTAATTAATTTCATATTATTTTAATTGCCAATGTTTGCCAAACCAAATTCTCAGAGTTTCGCCCTAATTAAGTGATGGGGGGCGTTTCTGAAAGGCATGAGAATGAGCTCAGGGAAAATGCACCGGCCAAATCAAAGGCAATATGCAGTAACTATGCTGACAATGGAACTGAGAATAAGGGCTTGAAAGTTTGACTCTCCCCACATAGTGTACTTCAGTGTTTCCCAACCTGGTCCTCAGGGACCCCAGACAGTACATATTTTTACTCCTTCTGAGCTACCTGCCAGGCAGTCCACATTTTTGCTCCCTGCCAGAGAGTCCATGTTTTCGCTCCTTCCGAGCTGCCTGCTAGGCAGTCCACATTTTTGCTCCCTGCCAGAGAATCCATGTTTTCGCTCCTTCCGAGCTGCCTGCTAGGCAGTCCACATTTTTGCTCCCTGCTAGAGAGTCCATGTTTTGTCTCCCTCCCAGATCCAAAACATGGACCATCTGAGGGTCCTCAAGGACTGGATTGGGAATCAGCGGTGTATTTATTCATAATTGAGCATACCGTAGTTGAACTACGATATTTTGTTACAAGGCAGAACTGAGGGTAAGAGACCCGACGTCAGTCGTAACTCATAAAAATTGCTTCAGTATCTTTCCTTGGCAGGACAGAATTGTACACGCACATTTCATTCAGCATGGAGGAACAGCACTTATTGTTTAACATGTACCGGTTGCACCACTAGAGACACCATCCGTTAGCAAGTATTTAACCAAATCAGTTTTTCAGTTCATGCTGCCTAATATCATAAGTTAAAAAACGCTTCACATTCGTTTATCCATCTGACAACCGCTTACACATTTACCGGGTATTTCATGAACAGAGAATATAAATAACTTTTCAATCAATGCGCAATTACAGTTTTACAGCCTCGACCTGAGCTGAAGACACTGAGTCACTGAGATGACTCTCCGTTTGCAAAGTATTTATTGTGCTAATTATGCATTCAAATGAACAACGAGATGATGCAGCCAAATGGGAAGCATTGCACCCACAGTAATCACTCGTTTGTGCTTCCATCAAAGTGTGAAATTCACATTAAATCAAAGATGTTCTCATTTATTTTTCTAAAACTAAATGTCATTATAAAACAATGGAAGCTGAGTTACACACACGCATGGCCTGTAATTTACATGTAGATTACCTGTAGGTTGCGTGCGATTGTTTATTGCACTTCTTGGTATAACTTTGAATGACCGCTTTACTAAATTCTGGAACTTTCTCCTGATTGTCAGAGAACCTTGGAGAAGTTTGTGTTTCAGGGCACCACAATCTCTCTCTGGACGTCAGCAAGACTATGGAGGTGCTCGTTGACTGCGGGAATCCAGGGCTAGGTGTGTGTGTGTGTGTGAGCCAGGGACGGGTCACACTTCCATCTCCGTGGGTGGGGCAGCTGTAGAGACACTCAGCAGTTATAAACTCCTGGGAGTCACCCTCACCCTAGACCTTAAGTGATCACATCAGGCTTCAGCTGCTGTCAAGAAGCTCCTTTGGTGCCTCTACTTCCTCAAGCATCTGAGGACGGCCTGGATGTCACCCACAGCCCTCACAGATGTCTACAGGATCCACCTCAGGAGCTGCATTATACCTTGGCATGGCAGCCGCTCAGCACAGGGTAGCAAGGCACTACAGAGAGCACTCGTAGAGCACAGGACATTCTCACCACACGGCGGCCTCCTCTTGAAGGTCTAGAGCAGTGTTCCCCAATCCGGTCCACAGGGACCCACAGACAGTCCATGTTTTTGTGTGGTCTGTGCATGCATGCTGCCTGCTAGGGAGCTTGGAGGGAGCAAAAACATGGACTGGCAGCTGGACCCCGAGGACCGGATTGGCACCTGAACAGTCCCCCCCCCCCGGCTGCTCAATTCCATATATTCAGATCCTTTTTTTTGATCCAAAGGTCCTAAGACTACTTAACAGGCTACATTTACATTGCACTATAATAATAAAACTGCTAAATTGTGACTATTATATAATGCTCTTTGGACTGAGGCAGGAATTTGTAGCACCCAAAGGAAAGCTGTGTAACACAGGGAAAACAGGCAAAGACACACACACAGACCTGTAATCTTTGTGGGGACAATTTCCATGGACAAAACCCTAATCCTGACAATGATGACCTTAACCCCTAACCTTAACCATAAGTAACTGAACGAAATTCAAGTTTTTCGGCAGTTTTAGTTTTCGATTGTATTATGATAAATGTGACCTCCCCCACCCAGACACACACACACACACACGCATAGAGAGAGTGAGACATGAGCCCCCCCCCAGCCCTGGAGGTGTGAGGCAGCAGTGTCAGGCACTGAGCCATTGAGCCGCTGTGCCGCCTGATAAAAGGACTAATGCGACTCAGTATTAATGTGTCTCATATTAAGGATGCTGTGGGAATGAAGGAAGATTAAAGGGCATGGAATTAAGGTCCTTTCATTCACCTCAAGACAATTATTAACAATATTCTCTCTGTCTCTGCACCCTGAAAGGGCAGACCACAGTCTCAGATCATGTGACCTAATTTGCAGGCCTGTTCAGCCCCTCACTGAAGTGGAAATGGCTTCAGGGCCCAAAGAAAGATCAGTCTACACACACACACACACACACCCACACACACAACCTTAACTCCTACCCAGCCCTAACCATAACCATATGTAACCAAGCAAAATAGTTTTTTTAGTTTATTCATTGCAGTCACAGATTTTTATTTAATTGAATTTTCAAGGAAAAACCCGCTCACATACACACACACACACACACACACACACATATGTACTGTATATATATTTTCTCTCAGAGACACTTCAGGATTCGGGCTGCTTTCGCCTGGGAGGGTTACTCTCACACCAAGGCCTGTACTGCTCTCTTATAGATTAAACGACAGAGCGAAGTGAAGGTTGCTGTGGAAAATCACATTCCCAGTCTTCCCAGTACAAAAAGCACCAGCAACATCAAAGCCCTGTGTAAGCAGGCATGAAGTTCTGCAAAGACGACTGCGTAAAGCAGGAGAAACAGAAAATAACATCAAGATGCAGCTACCGTGTACATGGGCAGTGAATGGATAAACTCCGACTATGTTATATAAAAGAAAAACATACTTCACAATAACCCTTAACCACTCTGACTTCTGACTTGGATTTCTGACTAAATAAAAATGGTCAAAAACACTTTGACTGTTTACTTCTTAAACAAGAGCAGAGCTCTTCAGTGTTATGACCCGATCGAGGGTCTGACCGTGTCATAAGGAGAGAGAGAAATAGTAAAGTGAATGCGATGACTTTACTGTGGCTAGTTGGTGGGAAGACAAGCATTTACAACATTTGCAAATGACTGGCAGTAAAAATAGCAAGTTACACATCTGCATAAAAGGTACAAACTAGCAAGTTACACATCTGCATAAAAGGTACAAACTAGCAAGTTACATATCTGCATAAAAGGTACAAACATGGCGGAGCAACATGAGACAGGTAGGCAAGCGACTATCATCTATTTTGCGAAACAAATACACAGAGATCGACAAAACACAACATAGCGCACAAAAATCAATCATGGAACAGAAGCGATTCAACATAATGACACCTATATGATTCATAATTAAACAAATCAGCACAAAGGAGACAGGTATGACGTTCCTTGAATGTAAAGGGCAGAATGAAGTCACTCACCTGACACGGGGGTTATGGGGGTGGGTGGCAGCCCGTTCATGTTGAGTGCCCCCACCTGGTGGATCTGAGTGGTGGGGAATGCCACACTGGGCGTCATGTAGCTGCCATGCGTGGCGGCCATGATGGCGGCCTGCTGCTGCATCAGCTACAGGAAAGAAGAGGAAGAGATGGAGACAGAGATGTTAATTACACGTTTCGGCGTCTCTCAAACCTGACTCCTCTCGCTGTCCTTGGTCTCAGTCATTTAAACTAGTGTTTCCCAACCTGGTCTTCGAGGACCCACAGAAATTCCACATTTTTGCTCCCTCCGAGCTGCCGGCCAGGCAGTCCACATTTTTGCTCCCTCCGAGCTGCCGGCCAGGCAGTCCACATTTGTGCTCCCTCCGAGCTGCCGGCCAGGCAGTCCACATTTTTGCTCCCTCCGAGATACCGGCCAGGCAGTCCACATTTTTGCTCCCTCCCAACTCCAGGGTAGGGTGCAAAAATGCAAACTCTTTGGGAGTCCCCAAGGACTGGCTTAAGAAACGGCACCTTCGACGATCTGCTAGAAAGCAGAGTGCAGACCTAAGGCAGATGGTCATAAGCACGCTGTGGAGGATTGGGCAGACCATTCGATGGAAGTGGCGCCCCCTGCTGACTGCTATGCAGCCTAGCCTGTGTGTGTGCGTGTGGATTCAGTCTGGGAGCCAAAGTGTGTCCTCCACCTAAATGAATGCGCTTCCAGCAGCTGGCGATTTCCTGGGGATGACAGTCATTTTATTTGGCCTCACGCATTATTTTTGCTACAAGGGAAGTCCGCTTTCTTTTTTTTGGGGGGGGGGGGGCATGATTTATTTATTCTCTGACCGCAAGTAGACTTCGAATGTCTGCCATGGACGGGAAAGTGGAATTGCCTTGGGCTCAGTTTTCATTACTGCGGCTGTAACCTTTTCTCTCTCTTAATAAAAACGGGATGGGGGGTAGAAATGGGGCCTCGCCCCCCCCCGGTCAACACACATGCAATTGCCTCTTTATCACATGGCAATTATCTTGGTGGCACTGAACCTCTGGCCACGACTCACTGAACTTTCACACGTGACCGTGAGCCAGGAGGTGGGGGGGTCACAGAGGTCAGGGGCGGGGAGGGGGGGCAGGGATGGGATGGGATCTCATCTATCGACATTGGGCACTCTGCCAAAAAGTGACGGAGTTAGTGCAGAGAGCAGAGAGCATGCCATTGTGTTAGCGTCTGTCACAGCATCTCCTGGTGACCGTTCTGGGCCTGTCTGCTTCTTCTTTCCCGTCACTCTCCTTTCTTTTCATGCGGTACTTAGCCCCTTTGGCCTCCCCACTGCACTCAATCAAATATTCCTCCCCGGACCTAAAAGAAAAAAGGGCTCTTTATCAGATTTGGAAATCCTTCGCCGTACCGATTCGACTCTGAGAGAAGAACAGGAGGCCACTCAAGGACACGGCCGCGGATCGTCAGGAGAACCGGAGCTAACGTGCAGGAAAGGCAATTCATTTTCCTCAGATCTGGTTTCAGAAACAAGCCTCTCTGTGTTCAGTGCTCAAACAGAAGGCCTTCTTCAAGACTGAGCAAAGTCCCCAGAGCAAATTCTGTCCTGAATTAAATGATAGGATGTCATATAATGCAATATGCTATCCATCCATCCATCCTGTGGTAAATAGATAGATAGATAGATAGATAGATAGATAGATAGATAGATAGAATGTGTATCTATCACACCATGTACATATTGTACAGTATTCTAACACTTTCCATTAGATGCCAAACTGCATTTTGTTGTCTGAGTAATTGTACTTTGCACAATGACAATAAAGCTGAATCGAAACTAATCTAATCATGGGGCACAAAATATGGGTGAATTTTAGCAAAGGCCATTAGTCTAAGTTACGTGTCCTATAATGGCAGGAAACTGGAGTATCTGGAGGTAGTATATGCACATAAAGAGAGTGCGGGAGTGTAATCCACTCTACGGAGTATAAATAAGTTACAGGACGCTTTATGTAATCTGTAATCCTCGGATGTGTGTCATGAGAATGGTTGGCCAACAGAGGGCAACAGTGGGCTATTTTATCTCCCGAGTGTGGTAGCCCAGGCAGATGGCTGCCTTTTCGCTGCACATTAGGAGCCGCAGCTCTTGCCGTCCCCTGGACCCGTGGGAATGAGCCATCTCTCCAGGTCCAGCACGATTCAGCTGGGTCTGAGCCGGTCGTGCTGCTCCACTGGGACCCAGACTGGTTAAACTGGACCCAAATTAAAAAAGCATCACCGATGGTACAATGCTCACATAACTGATATTTTAAGAGAATCATCTGAAATCTCAGCACTCGCTTTCCACACATTTCCATCATCTTAAGGGCAGGTGGTGTCAAACTCACATACAGATGTTATATATCAAAGCAGCGTCTGAGAACTAGGCTGGTTTTGATTTGCATTGTCATTGTTCCCATACATTTATGATGCCACCAATCCAATCTGATCGAAGTCCAGCTTTATAACCCAGTCTTATGCATTTTCAGGCCCATACTTGTAAGACCCTACACCATCAGCTTTACCATAACATTAGTTTTCTCTAAAAAATGTACATAAAAGGACACGGCATGTAGAAAGCCAGGGCACGAGGAAAAATAGCTGATAGCAAAAATTATTACACTTATTATGAAAATGATTATACAGTGAGTAGAACAAAAGCACCTGCAGTGAAAATGAATGGATATGTACAGACTGAGGCCTTCAGTGAGCATAGCTTCCTGCTATGTTTTCATTGGCTTACCGCTCCACTGACATTGTGACACATATCAGTCACTGGTGCATATGATCAAAAGAAATCACAATTATCTTTGAAATCCGAGGTTTCAGGCCATAGCTGTGAGTGAATACCCCTGTAGCACGTTGTCCACAGTTAAAAATTCATATACATGTCATGTCATTTACATCGCATTTTAAATCACGAGAAAAAAACCCCCCCTGGATTAACCTGCAGGGGGCGCAAAAGAAACATAATCGTGCTGGTTGGGCCCACATCACAAAGGCTACAGGGTCCATTTCATGGGAATATGGATGGAGAAAGTCTCCGTGGGGCTGTTTGGGACACCGTTTAGGGTAATACCCCTCCCCCCATCAGAGGTGTACAGAAATATGAACAGATGAAAGACGGTAGCAAAGAGGTGGACGCCCGGGCCGTCATTCTGCGTCAAGGCTAAAGTGACGGGTGTGTGGGGGGCCGGGAAACGATGACTCTCCCCAGTGGAGGATGGACAGGGGTGAGCGTGGAGCAAAGGGGACGTACGATTTTGCGTGTTCCTCCCGTGAGCTACCGCTTCAGAGGCCAAACAGAAGCACATTTTCCCTTTTCAGTGCTGCATCGGCGTGAAAAGCAGGAGGAGATAATGAAGCAAACCAGAGCGGCAAAACAATGGGCTGAGTTTATGGACAAATAACAGCGGGACTTATGTGGCTGGAAAAGAATCATCGTACGGTAGATTGAAAGCCTCCAGAATGGCATTCTGGGTAAAATTAATAAGTCAAAACTGAACACTTAATCTGCTTATAACTGACACCCTCTCACACACATATGTATAAGCTTTACTCTTATTTTGCTAATTTCCTTTCTTATTGTCATAGTTTTATTCCACTAAATCACACAGATTTGACAAACAGAAAAATATGTTACTTAAATATCTACAGAAATAGAAGTTGGATGTGACAGGTATGTAATTACTAGCCAGTCATACAGAATGTGATGATCTGTCCTCCGCAAACGTCGCTGTGAAGCCCTTTGAACAGACCCTCCTGGGGGGGCTTTGTGATTACTGAGCAGCACGGTTAAACTGACATGTGAACAGGGGTCAATTTCTGAGTATTTATGAAACAGCCAGTGTAATTATGGTAATGCGTCATTCAAAGGCTCTTTCAAAACACAGCTGACAAGGACATTGTGCGTGACCATTAATTTTTCTTTCATTTTAACAAACATGAAGAGTCATTTTTCATAGTGAAATACTAGAGCAGAAAGTAGGAAGACATTATGGAGACCTTGAGGCTAGTGAGGGAATGGCATGCGGAGGGTGGGGGCGCTTGTTAAGGGGGAGTGACTACCCACAATGCTCTGCTCCCCACTCTGGCCTCCATTGTGTGAGAGGGTGTGTGACCGAACAATATTACAGCTCTTCTAGGCTGCTCAGCCTACACGATTAAACCCTGTCAGTGTACGTGTGTGTGTGTGTGTGTGTGTGTGTGTGTGCGTGTCTGTACACATATACATTAACTCACAGCAGAAGAAGCTGAAGTATTTATTGCTATCTGAAGGGCACCTGCTCTGGAAGCCATTTTGCTTCTAAAAGCTGCAGCGCCTGTAGGACAGGAAGCCCTGAAGGAGGCCAATGGTTTTATTGGCCGACCCTCATCGCTCTGTCAGTCATTCCATCTTGGCCTTGGATGCACAAGTTGCGGCGAGGAGGAGCGTGGCGACATGAAGCAATAAAGTATGGTGTGAGACAAGGTGGTGAGGGACAGAGGCGGGGCCACAAGGACACTGATTTGCCCCTTCCCCTGTCACTCATCCATTCAAAACATATAATTGGTTAATGATAAGGTTGGCTACTGTGTATGGATTATAGCCCTCCTTGTTTCCCACACCTTAAAAAGCCCCTGGCGAGGGACTGAATTGGGGCAGTCTGGGAGTATCGTCTTAGTAAGACAGGGAGTGGCCATTTTGGTGAGCGGGGCTGGAGCCGGTGGGGGCGGGGCAGACTTACAGCGTGGGCGTAGGTGCTGTAGGTGCCGAAGGGCAGGGCAATAGCCGGGTTGAAGATGCCGAACTGGCCGACCATCTGCTGCATGCGACGGACGGTGCGCTCCTTGTCTGTGTCGGCGAACTTCACCACCAGGCTGGAGGAAGCACCCTGGCGGGAGTAGCGGGTTAGCATCTCGCTCTTAGCATCTCGCTCCTAGCATCTCGCTCCTAGCATCTCGCTCCCGCCGCGTCCAGTGTCAGTGTCAGCGATATTCACAGCCACATTCACCCTCACTTAGCAATATCCACAGTTACACTCACTCCCAGTCAGCTTCAGTCGCAATACAGAGGAAATGTGCTACGTTCTAGGATTCCTAGAACATCAGGTAGATATTATACAATAGCTTTTTTTTTTATTTTTCAGGAAATAGACCTGAACTAGGAACCTCCCCCCTATTGCTAACATGTGATCACTAACTAACCAACTGACTAACTAACTAATGTGCTGGGCAGGGTTGGCTTGAGTAATTTTTTCTCTCACTTCATCATAGGGAGCAAAAACGTGGACTGTCTGGGGGTCCCTGAGGACCAGGTTGGGAAACCCCGCTTTATCACTTTATAATACATCTCTGTAGACCCCCTGCAACTGCTCTACAGACCCCCGGGGGGGGGGGTCACAGACATCAGGCTGGAAACCCCTGTCACATAACATTTCCTTGAGTACCCAATGCCATCTTAATTAGCACAGATAGTATATTATCTGTTGGTTTGCAAGCTGTACAGTTCAACAGATTTTCCTCCAGCGCGTAAAACATAGGAGCCGCTCTACAATAATTACAGAACACTTCCCTTGAAGTGCATTATTAACACTTGTTTCAAAGATGATTACCATAATTGCTCAATTAATCAAACACATGAATAATGTTGTGTGCAAATACTGAGAGCGTCACTGACTGGTTCCCACCTGTCCCTCTTTCCTGATACTGACGTGTTTCGAACTGCATCACAATGTGACCTAGAGCAAAAACTGGTGTCTGGTGTCTTTCACTATTTCTGCCAGCGTCATTCTGCAGCCTTCTGATTTCCCATCTTTATTCTCTCATATCCCTGCAAACTGGGAAAACTGGCATCAGACCCTTATCCGTCCTGATTTCACATGCCGCGTTGTTTCCATTCTGCATTTGCTGAAATGTCAATAAATGGAGCATAAGTGAAGGGGATTTTTATTTTTTTTCTGCAATTGTATATTTAGCAATGATCCATTTGAGAACTTCATCTGAGAAAATATAGTATTTGTGATAAACTGTCATTCTGCCTAGGATTTCCAGGGTTCTCTAGAACCCTGTACTCAATAAACAGTTATGGGGAGGAGGTGGATGGAGAAATGACTGGATCTGAAGAAATATAAAGTGTAAAACACTGGGACATCATTATTTTATTTATTTGTTTAGAAACAACCAGGAAAACGTGAAACATTCATTTCACTTAGTAATGTATTGAATCCTAAATTATGGCTCCGAAAGAACTGTTCTAATTTGAAAAATTCATTGGCAAGCAGTCTCATTGGGTGCTTTTTAATTAGTAACACTTTTGCAATAACATAAAACACCAAACATTTGTGTTTAATATCCTTTTGGGAGCCTGAGAGTGCAATTACAATTAATAGCAAAATGGTAAGAAGAGAACTGAATGAGTCAGTGAAGTAATCATGAGACTAAATAGAAAGGAAATGTCTGTGCGGAAAATATGTTGTGTGGATTATGTGAAATGTGTTATACACACGCATGTAAATAATTATATATTATATATAATTGATTTTAAAATTCAGGTTATGTTCAAATATGGTTCACACCTATGGACATTAGCTTCTGGCCCCGTGTCCGGTGTCAGGGATACACGGCTGAGCCGAATTCCTCTGTAGACACCGTCCTGCTTCTCTGCATTTTCAGATAAAGCTAAACCACATATACTCTACTAAGTACATTTTAGCTGATTTGTTCATGCATGTATGAATGCTTGATTTTTCAAAATTAAATGTCCTGCAATCTAAACTGCGTTCTGCCACTTTATCTTTGCGCTTGGAGCTCAGAAACGTGCGTGTGTTTGGTGTCTGGGGAAGGGCCTGTCCATTTGTAGATACAAATTGTGGCAATAGAAAGAGTGTTTCTCTGGGGTCACATCAAAGAGCTGCAGCTCATATGAAACTACAATGAAACAGGGGAACTTTTGTGGAGAGTTTTTTATATACCTGTTTTAAGAGGAAGTTGATTTCTAAAGGTCCACTTAATTCACATTATGATTTTACTCGTATTTATTGCAAATATCTTATATCGTATATGTCAGTTTAACTGAGAAACGTGTACTACTTGTCATGCAAGATAGAGATGCAATGAGAAGCTCTCATTGAATATAAATAATAACAATTTTTAATCAATGGAAATAAAAGCCTTGCAAATTGAATACAGTTCTGCAGTCCTTGCTATAAAAAGGTTATATGAAAACAATTTGACATGCATGCAGAATTTCTGTGTGTCTTCACGTGTTACGTGTTTGCTTGTAAGTTCTCACGATCTACTTACTGGCATGGTCTGGCTGCCGTGTAGCGCGCTGATCGCAGACTGAGCCTCAACATGTGTAGAAAACTTCACAAAGGCACAACCTGCAGGAATACACAGGCACAGAGGTGTGCTCATGTCTTTGTGGGGACCGTCCATTCATTTTTATGAGCAAAACCATAATCCCAGCAATGACAACCTTAACCGCTAACCAGCCTTAATCTTAACCCTAAGTAACCAAACAAAATACTAGTCTTTTGGCAATTTTAGTTAATTGATCGCAATCACAGATTTTTCTAAATTAGAATTTCCCGTTGTGGGGACCGAGAAAATGGTCCCCACAATGTCTGAATAACAGGTTTTTAATCACATTGCGGGGACATTTGGTCCCTATCATGTAATGCATATCTGACCCACACAGCCTTTGGCAACACACTGAAACACAGGCAGAATGCCACAAAGCAGTCTGTCAAAACAGATACACAAATAGATTTTCACATCACGGGCTGTATAGACACACACATTCACACGCATATCCAAAAAATTAATTTGCAGGATATGGAACAGATGTGAACTGTAACATGCACATTACATTCCCAGTCACATATTTTCATATAACTCTGAAATTGTTTTGACATCCAGTTTTTTTCCCCTTCGACTTTCATTTGACTGCAAATGACTGTGAGGCAGAGAGCTGTCACTTTGGCTGCAGGAATAATTCCATGGCAATTTTCGAGAAACGCTACTGGGGACCGCGTCGCGTAACGCCGTCTCCTGTAACGCCATCTCCTGTAATGCCATTCCTGCCCTAGGGATCAAGGTGAAAAGTGCTGGGATCTCGCAGCCAGGCTGCTAATTCAGCCGCGGTCTCTCTGGGAAGTCATTCCGACGTGTTAGATGCAGCACTGAATCTGCAGATTGCATAAGTGCATCGCTCTCTTCCTCCATAAATCCGTCGGTTGGATCGGATATGTGTTGGAGCTGTGTGTTTCTAATCCCTTGTTAAAGTGCAATTGTAAAACACATAAAACTTATTTAAACCATGCTGTGCATCGTGCTGTCACTCATGGGAATGGCTCTAATTCTTCGTAGCAGAAAAAGGTGGCTACAGCAGAAAAATAATGAAGATTTATGTCAGTGTTTTACTGCCTTGAAATCAGAGAAGATAATTTAAGTGTACTTAGGACTTCTGCCAGGGCACAAAAAGACTGACCTTTGCTGTTTCCGTCAGGACCTCTCAGGACAGTACACTCCTCGATGACTCCATACGGTTCAAACAGCCGGTACACATCCTCTTCAGTTTGCTGTTTGTTCAGCATTCCCACAAACAGCTTCCTATCTTCTGGAACAAGAAACAGGCAAAGGGGTTAAGCCTGCCCTTTTATTTTACTTTTTTTCCGCGCTTTCAAGCGTTGAAAATGTTCAAAATACATCAGTCTGGACGGTGGTCAGAAGCGTGAGGCAGAACTTTTCAGATGCCAGTACAGGTAGCCCAACTGCAGAGCTAAATCCTGGAAGTTCTGGAGTTGCGGTGAAGCTGAGACGGTTTTGCCCCCTGCCCAGTGCCTAGGCAAGCATTTAACGAAACATTCACTGGGCTTGCTTACACTTGTCCGCCCAAGGCCGACCAGGAGCCCCGCTGGTAGGGGTGTCTTGACCATGTGAACCGTCAGACACATAATGAGCATCAGTTGGTGTACAACTAAACCGGACATCATCTTATTGCTGTGCAGAGGAAACTTTTCTATTCATTTTCGCTCTTGGGTTGGCACCAAAGGAGTGACACCCTCATCATCACAGACGCACCCCCCTCCAGGCCCCATGGAATCTCAGCAAGACTCAGGAACCCGAAGCCCTTTCTGACTCGGTCACCCCCTGCGGCACGCAATATACCTCTGTGAGAACCGCAGGGGGTACCAGTGTGCCCCAGGTAAGCAATGAGTATGGATCAAAACGGGCCCTTTCAGCGTGACACCTGCCACAGCCTATCACACATCCACACGGAGCAGTGAGTCGAAGCCGAATCTGAGATGTTGGTCTTAACTATAATATAAGTACTGCAGTCCCACTTAAAAGTCTGTATTCACTTGCTTGTGACGCGCTATTACAAATGTTACTTTTTAAATACAGCGTATTTTAGCTGTGTTATTCACCTTATAGTAAAAGGCCTCAGGGCAAAGAAGCAATATACTGAGAAGGGAAGTGTTCAGCATCTCGAAATTTTCTCAAATTTTAGACTCATCAAAATAGCCCCCTGTCGCTTCGATGACAGCATTGCAGACTCTTGGCTTTCGTCCAACCAGCTTCCAGATTTAGCTACCTGGAATGCTTCTCCGACAGTCCAGAAGGAGTTTCCACAAGATCTGGGCAGTTTGGCTATCAGGGCATCCCGAACCAACTCCTTAGGGTTTAGGTCGAGCGGATTGTGGCGGTCAGATCATCTGTCACAGCACTCCATCTCTCTCCTTATTCACTAGATAACCCTTACTACATAACCTCGAGAGGTGTGTCCAAACTTTTGTGCGATACTGTATAGGAAGCAGAACATAGAATAAGCCTTCCACGCATCCATCCATCCATCCATCCAGACTGATACAATATATTTTACTGAGCTGTAAAATTTTCTAATGGATTATAGCTCAAAAATCTGTCATAATGGAGGTCATCAAAGGCTAGCTTCTGGTATACCTCTGTTGTGTATCGCAAGCCTGTGTGTGAGTGTGTGACAGTGTATTAATCCCCATCTCTCCTTCACATGCTTTTCACGTCACCCACAAACGCATGAATCAGGTCATGCATCACAGGAAGGTATTCCTTTTGTTTCACAATTAATTTGTTCTTGGCTTAGAGATGGCAAAGGCAATTTTCAGTGTGAAAATAACCACCCTACACTTGCAAAGTGAAGCAGCAAACTTGAGAGAATTTACACTGATGTGAGATAATCAGAACTCCATAAGAATCAGCCAAAGCAGAGGAAATGACAGTTCCCAGCTTCATATCACTGATTTGCTCTAGTAAACTTTGCCACATCGTAACAGACAGGGAATGTGAGCAGAGGGCAGCGTTAGCAGTTTATCAAACGCACGCCGAGGGAAGTACGCCAGGCCATTTCCCCCTTTTTTTCATACTAAGAACATTTACCGAGTGTTATGATTACGGTACGGAATATCCAGTTTTCCTGATGCTCACAGAATGTTATCTCACTACCACAACTAAGATTAATAACACAAAATCCGACAAAGGGCATCGATGGGGTAGTAGGTAACACTGTTGCTTTGCAGCTTAAAGATCATGGGTCCAAGCCTGGGTGGTGTATTCGCAGTAGACACGAATAGCACTTTTATAAAATAATATTTTGCTATAAAACAATATTTTTCAACATTAAGTGCATGATAAAGATACTCATGTAGCTCGAACCTGAGCTTAGCTTTGATCTGACAAAGACCCATCCAGGGCAGGTCTTAAGTGCCCTACCTTATTCTCCAGCCACCTACTCATTGCACTGAAAAATCCCATTTTGATTCATTATGTGTATCCGTATTTATTCAACAAACTCAGAAACCGCTAGCATGCCTCTCCTTCCTGCACCTTTTACTCGCAAAACTGCAACTACTAAGACTGTTGAGCCACAAACATGCTGTATAGGGTAAAGTTGCAGACATAATAAATAAATAACCCGTATAGATACGCATTAAAGCGTGTCAGGGAGAGTTTTTTTTGCGATCCCACATTAACTCAACCTGACTTCCTAAAGCAGCGTTAAAGGCTGAAAGGCTCTCTGGACTTTTATAGCCGTGTCCGTGTGCGGGAAAGCTCAGAAATTCATCACGACGTCTGTAGCCTGAAAAGGCACCTCAGATGTTCCACAAAAGTCGACTTCTCCAGCAGAGCCCTTTTGCTGTCCCCAAAGCTGCCGTGCGCGCATTTGTTCCGTGCCTCATAAATTCCACGTCGATAGTTTCATTCATAATTGGAGGGAATGAGGGGATATGCTCTCCTCTGTGGAATTATGATGTTGAATTTTGCACCCACCCTTAGATCTCCTGCGCTTTATAAAGCTCCCGTTGCAAAGCCTAACTGCTTCCTGGGTGTTAGTGCCCCAAAGAGGAGAACCTCGAAAAATTAAGAGGAGATTCTGACAATACCAGTGCTCCCTGTAAATGGGTCATTCATACACATCAAATTTCCCTCATTTTTAAAATGAGTTTGAAGACAGACTGAAATCACACAACTTCATTGCCTAAACTGTCTATTTTTTACTCTGGGATAGTTGATCAGTTTTACTGTACAGCTGATCCTTCTGCATCACGACTTTCCCCATTGTGGTTTCAATATATCGTTGGAGTATAACATGAAATAGGATTTTTTTTGGGGGGTTGTTTTGCAATAGCTGCAAACGACACGCGAAGGCCAGCAGACGACACACAAAAAGTTTAATAACTCATAAATGCATAAAATATAGGTACAGTGCTGGCTTGGATGACGCCAAATGTGTTGATGGCAGCCTCTCACGTGAAATATCACGATGATCTTTGGACCTCGCTCTTAGCCTCGCTCCCCTCACCAAGCAGACCAAGGGAACCAAAAGATTTTATGCAGTTTTTCCAGATCATGGGGAGTCTGTGAACCCATTGATTTCTGTAATAAACAAAACCAAATCCTAGGCGAGAGCTACAGAGATGAAGAAAATGACAAAAATAACAAACAATGTGGGTTACATGCAATGAAGTTGAAAGATGTATAAACATTTCATTTAGTTTTGTGTTATTTCACCTTAGAACTGTTACTATACAGATTTTTGGCTACTTATTTTGAGAAATCATTAAATCATTAAATCAGAGCCAAAAATGACTTTATTTGAACAAATCTAAAAAGTTAAAATAGTGTCAATTGCTCTACACAGAACAACATACACTGTTTCATTGTAATGTTTAATGTAATACATATATATATTAATTCTCAGGTTCATGAGAATGACTGAAAACAACGTAATGATGAAGACAGAGGAGTCTTGCCCAAGGCATTTTCAGTGGAGAGTGCAGGACCCAGTGGGCTTTGAGTCCTCAGATTCTTCTGCAGCAGTAAAGCCCTGAATGTGTAACTAACACATGTAATTCAAGTCTCTAGGAGCAAGAATCGTGCCTGAGCACAGGGTCTGACCAGAATCACTGGCTGAAATGCTGACAGTTGAAACTTACCAGCTGAATACTGAATACCTTGTCGCCCATCAAGGTACTATGACAAGACTGTTTCAACTTTGGCGATACTTAGCTCAATATATAATGAAAAACCTGCACACAGCATGATATTTGGGAGGCTCCCAAATGGGCGCAGTGGTGTTGCCACAGTGTTGTCATTGAAACACTTTCTGTCACTTTTATTCCATGTAGTTTACGCTCAGATTCTGGGTGTTCAGTTGTGCTGCAGAGTCTGGGGATGCAATGTTACAGAAATACTGAAAACGGGGATGAAGGAATGAAATTACTATGCAAATCCCCACTCTGGGAATCTCATAAGCTACTCAGCTTGGTTCATGTGAGAAAGAAAAACAAGGCGCTCCATGAAATTAAAAGTAAAATGAATTATGGTCATATGTTAGTCTAATTTTCACTGAATATGGTTCACGAGTTGTCAGTGGATTAGGGCAAGGTAATTACACCAGCTTCCAAAATCTTTGTTTGTCAAATATTAATTTATCTATCCAAACAGAAACTGATGACTGAAGTAGGCTTTCATGCATTTCACACATTATCATTTTCCCGCCAAATGTTCTTCTGAGTTTGTCTTCTGAGTCCAGTTAATGTGGGTTCCAGGCCTGATACCATCGAGTCAGGAGACATCAAGGAATCTTCGTGGGTTAAAGCCTATAAAGTAAGAGTCCATATGGTTCCTCCAGCATTGGAATTCTTGACTGAAAGTGTGAAGCTTTTATGTTGAAAGGTTACAAATCAAGAATAAAAGTGGGGCTAGAGCTGTAAAGCTCTTAAAGGGTGATCTTTTATGAGTTTCCAGAGTCTGAAAGAGAACTTAAACCTGTCCTTGGAAGTAAATGAATCACCCCCTTTAGCAAAGGGGGCTGGGGAGACGAGGGTAAGAAAAAAACTGTTTAATCTTCACAAATCCCCATCAGGACCTGTCAGCACCTCTGCTTTATGAGTTTAAGGGTGATTCTGACACCCACTTTAAGCCAAAGCTGTGTTTCCAACATCCACTGGTAACACTGGCCCAGAATGGTGATGTGGTTTGACTGAAGTTGGCGCAGTGAGCTGAGAGACCAGTGATTTCACATTTTAATTTATTTATCTGATTATTCCATCTATTTAGCCTTGATCTGAAGTGATGCGCAGGCTAGAGAAAGCAGGATCAGACAGTCCTTGGAGCTGGTTGGGGGCCGTGCTCAAGGGGCCCAATGCTGAAACCACCCTGGGATTCAAACCAGCGACCTACCGATCACAGGCCCAGCATCCCAACCCACTGACCCATACACTCACCCCTGCATCAGCACTGGTTTTCTACATCTATACAGTCTGATTTTTCAATGTCTGAGTCTAGTTGCTCTATGACATAATTTTTTTTTTGCTCCTCCTATTCACGCTCCTGTTTGAGGCAAGGCTATGTGCCTACTGGGGGGCCCTGGGGGGCCTGGGCGGCCCTCACCACCGGAACCTGGCCGGTCGGCTTAGGATCAGTCATCGGGATCCTGCAAAGCTGACTTAGAACACAAAGGCCTGCCGCTATTATTCACTCACGAGTCTCAAAATGCTTCACGCCTTAAAGACAATGCTGTAAAGTGATCAGCCAAAGCAGAATAATGGATTGCAGATAAACCTGTCTTGCCTTCTGGGGTCTTAGCTGGTGCCCAGCACAGAAGAATGCGCTTATGTAAGTCGCGCCAGCCACGCTGCCCTTGCATTGTCCGCCCCGACAGCGATGCTTCCGAAAGACCCACCCATCTCTGTAATTTCTCCTCTCTCCAGCAGCCACTGAGCTAATAGCAGAGCTGCGATTCAAGCCCCCCCCCCAACCTTGGAGGTGCGAGACGCCAGTTTGGGCAACATCTGCGCCTTTGGTCCCAGGTGGCCGAGTTGGGCTTTGATTCATATGGGCAAACGCCTGCTGTTGTGGCTAAACATGCTATTAGCGGCCGTGGTGGCATAACCTAAAGCAGAATACATTACACAGCAGTAAGACTGTAAGCTATTCGAGTTGCTTTGGCAGCTAAGCATCAATAATGTAACTCAATAATGTAATATTCGCACAGGACGCTTCCATCCAGCTTTTAGCCAAGACTAAAGGTACAGATTCATTACTACTCACAGATTTTTCTGTAACCTTACTGATTATTCAATAGTCTCACAAAATATCACTGTAGTAAAACACTGCAATATTGTACTACTGCACTGTATTGGGTGTGAGATAAGCAGTGCATTCAAAATTCACGGTAAATGCACTAAGAAGTGCAGCAGACACAACAGTGCAAAGTGCTCCTAGGGCATGCAAAAACCTGTTGTGCAAATGCTGAACAGCGGTACAATGTCAGTGCAAGAAAAAAACACAGGACTACAAACCAAATGACAGATTCGCAGGTACCGAAGCACAGGTTCAGTCCAAGCGATTCTGTCCCAGAGGCTGCTGAGAAGGTGCTATCTGGAATGGACTTAGTGGAAAAAGGTGATACTTCAAAATGGAGGGCTGAGGAAGATAAGGGTGATTTCAACAGTCCTGAGAGACAGTACCATCGTGGACCCAAAGAAACAGAAAACATGGCAAACAATGGGAAATCAACAGTGCATCAGGAATAACGGAGTACGTAAATTCATAATCCCAGCCCCCCCCCTTTAATCTGCCCATTAAAGGAGCTATACATCTTAATACATATTCTACTTCAGGTTGAACAATGGTATGGTACCTGAAGAGTGTCCTGCGCACTTGGGTTCAGGACATGCCTTCAAAAACAGCAAGATGTACATTTAGCGAATTTTGTTTGGTGTCATAATACATTCTGATGGCAAAAAAGGGAACGTCTCAGCAATCATTCCGTTTTATTTTTTCATTCTTTATAATAACTGGGAACTCACACAGCCCGTGGGGGGAGAGTAACAGAAAAGCCTTTCATGTGCCGCATCATTGCAATTATTTAGTTGTGCGCTCCGATTAATTAATTAAATGTTCTGCGAGTAGACTCAGACTGCCCAGGCGGGGGGTGAGCAGGGCGAGAGTGGGGGGTTGTCAGCGCTG
>JABFEB020000043.1:13152349-13163996 GCA_019775895.2 Stomatorhinus ivindoensis
ACATGGCATGTTTCTGAATGCTGAATACCCCCCGGGGATCCTTCCCTCCTAACATCTCAGAAACATTGCTCTGTTCAAACAGGATACTCTGAAGGAGCCACCTTGTGGTTAATATGCACGGCATGCATACATTCACTCACGCTTAGAGAGTCATTCTCAGGCGATTCCTCATGGTGGATGCATGCCGGAGGTCGTGATATTGCTGACAGCCCCGTTTCTTGCAGGGTCGTGTGTATGATGCCAGCGTGGGATGGAGCGGGACCTGTTAGACCAGTTTGGAGGCTGATGTGGATCCCAACGCCCAGTGTCACCCTATCTGTAGGGTTTTAGGTGAATTTCACAAACAGTTTGCTTTTCGCTGATATACAGGAAAATGCCTTCTTACCGAGAAGGGAAAATCCACGCCTTTGGTTCAGGAGTCGGATCTCATGTCTAAGCAGAAGCCCATCATCTGCATAAAGTTTTCTGGACCAAGACTCCTTATGCTCACAAGGTCCTGGTGTCCAAGTTGTACTAGACATACCCAGAACATTGCATGTTTCATCTATTATGGTTTTAAACAGCGGAGTGTGTGTATGGTGAAATACAATGGTTTAGCTTGTAGCAGTTGTTGGTATATTAGGCCACGAGAGCCTAATATAGCTTATATATCTTAATTGTTTTTCCATACGAATGGACATTGATGCTTGTTAATGTCTTATTGATGTTTGGGGAGTTCTTTGCTACTGTCGATGCATAAGAACTATTAGCGGTTTTACATTTTCCGTACGAGGAGCATGCAGAGACGCGCTTGCAACTTAATCAGCTTGTGGCATAATGTGCATTTTAAGTACTTCATTCAATATGCAAAGTCCGTGGGGGTGTGGGGGAGTATCGCATGCAAAGAGCGCAATCTCCTGGATAGGGTGTAGTGAGAATTAGGTTAGTTCTCTTTAATCATCTGCGTCTTCTGCGGGAGTTTGAGTCGTGGAGCAGGGCCTGTCTGAAATCAACGGCTGCCGGCGGACTGGCTATGTCACCCATGTGGGTTTGGCAGCCTCTGTCCGAGGCTAAGCCCCACACTTGTACTGCTGTAAGCGGAACTAATGAGAATATTGATTATGCCGCACATAAGTTAAATTGGACTAAGCGGGCAGTCGTTTTCAAGGTGCCGTCCACACGAGTTGGGATTTGCTCGCCGAACCCGAGCGCTTGAGTTGTTAGGGAACTCCGGGTGACGGGCCAAAATAACAGCCACCTTGAAACGACCGGTGCACCCTCTCACACCAGCAAGGGAGGCCACAGGATTCTCTTTCAAGGAAAACTAAAGCGATCAATTATCCGACTCCCCGCTGACTCCCCTTTCTCAGCTCCGGGCTCGGTACGGTCGGCTCTCTGTCTCTCACATGGCTTCCCTTCAATAATAAACATCACTCCGTGATGCCATCTGAACCAAACCCGATGGGCCAGTCTGCTTCTGCCTCATCAGGGGGCATGAGAAAGAGGTCAAGGGAACACAAAGAGCCCCGTTCTTATTAATAAATTTGCTCAGTAAATCTCTAGATGACTTGGGGATTTCCATACCTATGAATAATCCAAAATCTAAATGATTCCCAAGGCTAATTTAAAAAACCTCATGCTGTCTCGCTCTTTCACGCTGTGAAAAGATGCATACGAGCTTTGACTTTAGATTCCTCTTCCCTTATTCCTGATAGAATCAGATGTTTCGTGGCTTTGCTACTGCGTGTGCTGGAAATTGCAGCACAGATCCGAATCGCCGGTATAGCCTATGCATTGTTGTGTTCTGAAAATGGGCTGGAGGTAGTGTTGTGCCTTCACACTGGAAGGAGCACGATACAATATCTTCTGGAAGGAAATCGTGGACAGAATCGCACAAGGGGCTGCAGGGCACTACAGAGATAGTTCAATCCATCCACAGTCTCTTGTCGTAAGAAGTTTCTTTGTTAAGGGTATATCCTTCTACCATCAGCAACACATTAATTAAAAGAGGCCATGTAAATCAATCGATCAATAAGTCAGCATATTTTTTATTTATTTAGCAGATTCTCTTATTTTAAGTGACCTACAACTGAGAGCGGGGTCATCGGTCATTGGAGCAATTGGGGTTAAAGGCCACACTCGAGCTCCCAATGGTGACATCACTCTGTCGACCACAGGATTCAAACTGGCGACCATCCAATCGCGGACGAGTCCTTAACCATAGAGCCACGTAAGCAAGCCGTAACAAACCGCCTCGTGACAGATTTTCCATGGTAATCTAAGAAACAACATAACCTGATACGGTTTTGCAGATATAGGAGACACTGCTGGAAAACAATGCTGGAAAGTTAGGATCACACAGAATTTTGTTCATGAATTATGAAGACATCACTTATTTTATTTTACAAGCTCCGACATTTAGGCGAAATGAGCCACTAACCACATACTTTCACGGTCAGGATGAGCCCTGGAGACAGCATCGTTTTGTTAAAAATGAGCAACTGCGAAACCTGCAATCTTGCGATCGCTGACATGACCGTTTTAACTACTCAAGTTAACTTCCTCTGCAGAAGGTGTCTGTCTTGCTTGGCAGACAAACAACCACATTATCCCAACACAATTACCGGCACCCATCTCTACTGGATGCTTTCATTTTCGGGCTCATTGGGTGCATCGTTCAGGTCCCACAATCTCCCTCCTGTCAATTCCAGCCTTCTGTGATTCACACAGATGAATCAGTGCTGAAAAACAGGATCTTCCCATAGCCACAGGTGGCATTATTGACAGCTCCACACCCATGGAAGCCAGGTCTACGAGATCGAGTTGACAGCTCAGTCTCTCAAACTGAAGGGTAAAACAATAAGCTGACACAGTCATCACTCTCTAATGAAAAAATGTTTATCAAGCCTTGCAGAGTTCAGCAGATGTTTATGGCGGAGGGGAATTATAGTAAAAAAATTAGAAATAATTTTTATTATCTGAAAGTAATTGATCTTCGAATGGAAAATGAAGAACGAGAGGTATTCAGATACCTGTTGATGTTACAGACTAACATTTAGAAAACTGAAGACTGAAATAATATTAAGAGTATTTTAATACCATCCAGCAACAATTTCTGAACTTTTCAACGAATCATACAGTATATATGTTTCATTTCCTGACATGGTTTGATGGCTATATAAATATGCAAAGGTCTAAAGTAAAAACGAAAGTAAATAAATTTATATATATAAAAAAGTATAAGGAAATCATCACTATCACCTGCAGAGATCTGATCAATAAGCAGATTTGGGGAGTAACTAATTACATGTAATGGCATTGTATAATTACATTACAAAATGAATGTAATTGTAATTCATTACAGTTGTAATGGAAAATATGTAATTAAATTAGAGTTACTAATCAAAAGTTGGTGATAACAAAGGGGTTACATCTGAATATATTCAGATATATATATTCTGATATCTCAGTAAGAAATGTATATGTAAACTATAGCACTCATGTTGATGCTTTGCATTTTTAAACCATGCAGAAATGTCTTCTTTTGCCATATTTCCAGACAATGCAGGCCAACAAAGTCATTGGGACAAACCTCACTTTTCAGCTTCATTGCCCAACAATTGTTAGAAAAGTAATTAAAAAGTGATCAAATGTAATAATTTACATTACTTTGATGAAGTTATCAAAACAGTTACATTACTCAATACATTTTTACCAGGGCAACCTATTACATTTCAAAAGTTACCTTCCCAACACTGTCAGTGACATCACATATACTTATTATTATGGTACAACAGCGCACACCTTTTCATTCCATTTGTTACAGCATCACACAGATCCACCCGCTTTATATTCAGCTGCAGCACCCTTGCTTTTGGTGTAGTTGTGTTACGTCACAATGTTGCCGCAAATAATAAGGTGAATTGGCTACTGAACAATTTCCTCTCATTCTATTAAACAAATATAAGATGCTGATTACTCACTTTTACACTGAACGCATCAGTCTTGAGCAATTAATAAGGCTACTCTGACTTCCTGGTTATGTAGGTCAGATATTATCCTGGTTTTCGGGATCGAAAGAGAGACCCGGCCTGCCCAAGCTTAACTGGCAGCGTTATGCTTTACGAGCCAAATGAGCCGCTCCCCCCCCCCCGCACTCATGGTTACGCCAATGACTCTCCCCCGGTCTGTATGCACTGGCTTGTAAAGCAGACAGCTGTCATATTAATGCATCGGTCGCCATATTGACTGATCATGTATGCCAGGCACCTGCGTGCAAATCTGACCTGGAGCCGCACAGACAAGTTTAGAGCTCCGGTTAATTCAAGAGCACTGGGAAAAATACAATAGGAATAATAAAACCATTCAGCTGAACAAAGACAGGCTTTAAGATTCTGCCAAGTAGAGGTACACATGTTAATAGCACCATTGAAGTACAGACGCCGCTCTACTTACAAACGAGTTACATTCTGAACGGCCGTCCATAACTTGAAGTGTTCTTACGTTGTTATTCAACATCGTTTTAAGGGTATACATAAATACAAAGAACTAGGATGCTGGGGCCAGAAGTCGTACTGGGCAGAACTGGCGGGCAGAAAAAAAAAATGATGCTGCGGACAGGAAACGGGAGCCCAATGGACTCAGTTTGAAATTACAGTCCTCTTCGTTCGTATGCTTGACAGTTTGTAAGTAGAGGAGCGTCTGTACTTTCTTGTGCGTGCTAATTCCGTATGGTACGACTTCTGGCCACTACTCCCACCGCGCAGCAGCGTATCGTGCGTACTCCCGGCATCCTAGTTCTTAGTACCTGCATATACTTACAAATATTTCAAGTTGCGAGTGCCCATTCAGAACGTGTCTCGTTCGTAAGCAGAGCAGCGTCTGTATTCTGGGTGCACAAAGGAGACCCACACTAGCTGTGGAAGTCGCTAGCCAATAGCGGGTGTTCCGGATCTGAGAGGCAGGGAATGAGCGACATCTAACCTGAAGTTGTCAGGGTCATTATGGAGACAGAAATGCAGTAACTGGCTATTTCAAGGGTACACTGTTTCCTGCCTGTCTGGCAGTAGAAATGGTACCAGACTAACATCAACTAGAATATTTAAGTACATGCAAATGATGTCCATCTCATTGGCAGGTGCTCACCTTCGTTGTTGCCTATTGGTCATTCTCTTTGGGATCTAGGACAAGTAGAATGCCAAGCTGTGGCTTGTCAGAGTTTCTTTGTTTCGCCTAATCGGAAAAGCAGCAGTTTATTTAAGACCCTAAACCATAATCTGTATCCCACAGATGCCCAGTCAGTTACTTATTTCACAATTTTCCTCACCCCAGGACTCCTTACCACTGCACTACCTCTTTCCTTTTCCTTTCCTGGTATTTATACTTGATATACTTATAAAATGCAGGTCATTTGAAAAAAAAAACTTATGTGTCTTCACTGTAACTGTAACTAACAAAATTCATGCCTTTGTCTTTATGATGTGAAGAATGGCCATTCGGAGCCCCTAGCCTTCCATAAACAATGGAATAAAAAATTGATACTTCAAAAGCCATTTTAAAGAGACCAAAGTTCACTCAGTTATATGACACAGGGTGCAGCTCTGCGGTGTGCCTATTTTCTGGGAGATACAACAATCGAGCATGCCAAAGCTAGCTCAAAGAACCCCCACTGAAGCTGAAAGCTCCTCAATTTGCGCCGTGTGTTCATTATGCTCTTAGAATTTGATGCTGTGCCCGATCTAGTAAGCTCATGAAAGACAACGGGAGATTACGCTGGTCTTTTATTGGCCGAAAACGTACAAATGGACTGAAGTATGAAAAAGCATCACTACTGATGCGACTGTTGATGCCATAAGGAGGCTCCTCAGTCCTGGCCTGAGCTCAGTAGGCCCAGCTGATGTATTTGCTGGTAGAGCATCACTCAGACATGGTCTTCATGACGTGCCTCTTCTGCCCCAGCAAAATCATCATACATAATAGATGAATTAGAAACCATCGCATGGTAATATGTAGCATCCATGTCTTATCTTATGTAACATAACATCAGTTAAGGATCTTATTTGTTGCAGTCAGTTCCCTCGATATTGGTATTTGAGTAACACAATTTGAGTAAATCAATCGAAAATGACATTCAGTGAATTATTTGACAGAGAATATATAACCAAAAAACTCAGGCTGGAATAGTCAAATGAGACTCCGAGACATTGCTGAGACCTGTTAGCTTGAGCCAGCTGAACCCTCTGTGGAATTCTCAAACACAAGTTTCTCCAAAGAATCAGAAAACTTAGTGCAAGAGGTAAGAGTTATACATGTGGTATGACGTTCTCGTTTTTACACAGAAAAGATCTCATTACAATTTTCTTCTCCTCTGGGATGTTAATTGTTTCGGCCTCAATCATTCTGCAAAGTGAAAATGTAATTATCCGAAGGAGACGATCCTATATATCTGAGGCCAGACCAGTAATGCTGGTCTATCTGCTGAGCACCTGCACTTCCAAATGACCTATATTTTATGTTTATTAGGCACCTGCAGCACAGACCTCCTCAAACATATGGCAGCACCTTATCGGGAGCCGAAGGAGCAGACTAACTCCCAAAGGTCTCCATTTCAATGCTTGACTTGGTCTTTGTATCATGCGCTCTCACAGACCCGGCTGTGTAACAATGCTTATAGAATTAGTACTGATTCACACCTTATTGAAAAATTACAGGCAGTTGGCATACAGACAGAGAATGTTCTAGAATTCATAGGGTGGCCAAATAATCGATGTCAGGTGGGACACTGAGCGAGGGCGGGATTTGTGAATGACCATTTCAATGATGAGCACCTGGATTTCTTTCTTTCTGCATGCTGATTGGTCAGTCTCCTTTAGTCATGCACATGTCATGAGTCGTTCAATCAAGGAAACAAACCAGTCACAGCACAAGAAGAACGGAATGTTTTTGCGCAGGAGCAGTTTTCAAGTTTTATAAAACCTGAAGTAGCTCAAATTGTCCTCCCTGTCATAGATTATCTGCTCACCCTAAGAATATAGCAATATGGTTTTTTAAAAGGTACAAACTCCTTATCCTTGTTTAGCTAATAATAATTACTTTATATGAAAAATAAAGATGAAATCTTTCTAATGGATGAATACTGACAGTTTTGACCTGGTGCTCTCTCAACTAAGAGCAATATTTGTGGGCACGACGGGGTCTGCGTGCCCGTTCCTTTCCGCACGGGCATTCCTGCAGAGAAGACCCTGCACATATTTAAAGAAACAGCAACCACATGCTGAATATTTAAATATGGTGCATGTTCAATGGCACAGTGATCCCAATCAGGAGGAAGACACAGTCAGTGTATGACTTGCCATAAGTGCAGCCCTGCCATCACCAATGCTGACAGCAGGATGGTTGAATAAAAATTCCAGCCCGGTAAATTAACGAGAAACGCTGAACACCTCCTTCCCGTCCCTCAGGAAGGAGAAGGGTAGGACTGTGTGTGAGAGAGGGAAAGAGAATATCGCCATGGCAACACATGACCTTTAAAGGTGAACTCGTGTTGAGCAAGGTTGTCCTTCTTCCTCACTTAAAGGGGAGTGACATTCAATAATCCCCACAGGTGAAAGGAGGTAACAAACACCAAATAAAAGCTGGCCAACAGCTTAAATAAAGGGCCTCAGTGTTAGCAGTGTCCCTGGACCGTGGTCTGCAGGAGCAGGCTGTCACCCTCTGCTTATCGTGGCACTTAACCCATTCCGAACTGCGGTCCTGTGGGGGCGGCGAAGACTTAGCCGTCCGTTTCTCAGGCTAATTCGGAATAATTATTCTAATAGTGATGTTTTGGCACAGGTGAAATTCCAGTTTCATTCATTTTGATAGCATCATCACTGTTTTTTAAGTACTTCAGGGCCTAAGGACATATTCCACAATCTCCTGTTCCTGCATTGTTGACAGATTCTTTTTAATTAACTACCCTAGGGGCGTTGTTCAGTGTTTTTTTTCTGTAGTTATTCCTGAAAGTTTGAGTCATAATTCAACGGGGACTATGTAACTTCAATGATTTTGAAAGCCTATGGGTTGACTTCAGTCGGGTACATACCTGACCTTGATCCCCCAAAAAAACCTAAACAATTTGGTTAAGAGAATAATCACCCCAGTGAGGATCTTGTTGCTCAAAAAGTGCTGGAGCCTAAATATGCCTTGTATATTATGTGCATCAAGTCTGTTGACCCCACCATTGTTTACTGTAATGAAGCTCTGTCTTTTTTCAAAATGATTATTAGTGAGACATTTTCTCTTTCTGTTTACTGGACAAGCAATCCCCAGATACTCCCGAGTGCTCCCAAATACTCCCGAGTGCTCCCAAATACTCCCGAGTACTTCTTTAAGGAATGAGATCCCACCAGCCGGGGCACAGCGGTACTGTCACATCTGGTAATGGGGAACCTAGGCTAGGGGAGATCAATCCTAAATGGAAACACACCAGCACACAAAGCAAGATTCTTTCGTGGTTTGTTCACTTGAACCAACGCAGAAACATGCCCGAAGACAAACTCAGTGCTGCTAAGTCTCAAAGCTTTCTGCCGGAGAAGAGAGCTCTGGGGTCAGCGCCGTGCGGTTCTCCCAAGGGGATGGCAGCCCCCAGTCTGCCAGACAGGAACCAGCAGGATCGCAAGTGAGGGTCGCTGAAAAACTGCCTCACTACCACCACCTGGTTACAAGTTCCGAAGAAGCCTGTCCACCTATGTATAGCTGCGTCAGTTATATCTGACACTGCGCCTTATTAGGCCTTTCCTATATCCCATAATGAGTTATTTCTTTCGGAATCACTACTGGAGTGTTGGTGTGACAGTGAGAGAGGATGCATCCATGCTGATGGAGCGAGCAGGAGCTCAGAGAGATGTTAGCATCTTGAATGTTTATATAGCTCGGATGTAGCACAAATCTAATAAGTTGTCAGGCTCCTGTCAGCAACTCGTCCGGTCTGTGCCGGGGGAATCGGGAGGACGTGGCCATGGCCAATAAACACGTAACGGGCGCATCAACAACAGCATCAAAACATGTCTCGCACAGCCGAGTGACACCTTACGTGCGAGGAAGTTATTCCCTACTTCCTCCCCTCCTTGCTTCTATCACTTGTTTTTTCCCCCCCACTACCCTATATCTCTCTCTCTCCTTCTCTGTCTCTCCCAGTCCTTCTTTTCCCTTCCTCTCTTCCTCGGTCTTTTTATGTCTGCTATGTTCATTGAATCTCTCAGTTTGCAGACTTGAGGTAACCCTATTCTGGAAAGAGATGCGGGGTCAGTTTATATAAAGCAGAGTATTTTTAGAGAGAGACAGTAATACTCCAGCTGAACTTAGGGAATCATTCTTAGATTTCCTAACTCTAATGTAATGTAGTAATGTGACATTTTACATTAATTGCCTCTAAACTACTATAAGTACAACCATCCTGTACCCCACCTTTGCCCATTGCGGCTTCGACATACTGCGGGGTCGGTATAAGAAATTAAACGGGAGTTTTTCTGGGAGGTCAACGACACAGGAAGGCCAACACAAAGAGAGACGTGGAAGGCGTGACTGTGCTCTGAAACAGCTTGCTTGTTAAATACATCATAGCTATGCAATTCAACTGATCGATTGTCGTCCGGGTAGCAAATGAAAATCCCCCCCCCCCCTTGTCCCTTGTCCTGTTAACTGATAATTAGCTTAATACAAACGCAATGTGCAAGTAGCTGCAAATGAATGCTTCAGCAAAAGAATTAAACGAGATATATGGTTCAAGATGCAGTGCAGAACATTGTTATGGCTGATTTGCAGTGTACAGTATATATCCTTTATGAATCCTAAAAATACAACTTTTGGAATAAAGAAGGCATGGGGGGGTCACAACACAGTGGGAAGGAACCATATGTGCAGCTGAGTCATACTTCACCGGTTCTGAACAAAAACGCAGGTATAGGGGGGGGTGCACCATTAAGGAAGCCAGAGGGCTGGGCCCGGGTCAGCACCGCTGATATAGAGCCGGCTACATTTCCCAAGCATGGATCAGGCAGCGGCCGCTCTGGATTATTTTTGGTCTGGGGGCAGCAGCAAAATGGGTGAGGGCACATGCACGTCCAAAGAAGCAAAGTGGGAGTTGCCTCTTCCTTTCGACTAAATGCATAAAAAAACGCTTCCCTAAAATCCACTATAATTATGCCTGTGATGTCTTATTTTTCATGCTTTTATCCAGTAAAATATATTCCACTGCTTTCTTTTAAACTTTAAAATATGCATATTAGTACTCAAGAATCAGCTTCAAAACAACGGCGTTCTGCAGGTTCAGCATCGCCTGCTAAGCAGCCTAATGCGCTCCTACACGTCCAAAGATCAAAAGACAAAGCTAACAGAGAACATGGCACTGATGCTGATACCATGTAACTGCCCTTTGGAATCCGTCTGGGTTTCAGATTTTGACAGTGGGGCAGAGTAATGTCAGACGTGCCTATTCGGAGGTCAGTGTTTTTCATGGCGGACCTAAACACGCAGTTGTTCGTTAAGAAAAAAGAACTTTCGGAAGCATTCTATTGTTTGGTGTCAAACTACTGTCTACCACAGGGTCACGGGTGCCTGGAACACAACCTGGGAGCTACAGATACAAGGCACCCTGTAGTCGATTTAGTGAGGTACCTGAGAAACCCCATGATAACATGGGAAGAACACGTAAACTCTATGCACGTGTAACCAGGACGGAGACTCGAACCGTAGTCCCAGAGATGTGAGAAAACAGTGCTAACCACTGTGCCACCTCAATCACAATTATTACTACTATTTATCGAGCAAACACGTTCGTCCAAAGCGATGTATAATCTATAGATCAGGATTAGATTGCATCTCTTGAGAAATCTGGGGTGAAGTGGCATAGGGTTTGAACCAGCAACTTTCCAAGCATGAGCACAGAATCTTAGCCCATTAATCATTATTCCTATTCATTGTAATTCTAAATATGAAATACAGAACTGATGAGCACCTGATCGCCCATATATAATAAATGATACAGATGGGACTGACCTGTGAGATGAAAAACAATGAGCAGGTTGGACTGTGCAGAACCAGTTTTTGTCTGTGTGTTTAGGCGGTAAGTACGTCTGCCCAGCAGCTGCCCAGTGGTCGACGTCCCTAATCCTGACCTCGGTGAATTAAAAAAATTACTTTGTGCAAAAACATTTGCCAAAAAACTGCAATGAAATGCTGTGTAACGTAGAGCAATGCTGCCCGGCCTCTCTCTATGTTCACTAGCTGGGTAGAGGCCAATGGACCATACATGCGTGTGGAAGATCACAACGCAACACTGATCGCGACAGGCAGGTGCATGCTGATACATGCATTTCGGTACACACACGTGTCACAGGAACACACGGGGTCCAAACACACCGAACGCCACTCAGGTACACGCAACGCAGGCGGGGCCGAGCATGACGGCGTCACAGAGACCCTGCCGCTGTGTGGTGTGTAATTAAATTCAACAAAAAGGTGAAGGTGAGGAAGTAAATCAAGTGGAAGCTGATTAACAAGAAGAGACGAAACTCCGCTGAGGCATGCAGGCGGATTTTTCTGGTCTTTTTTTAACAGATCCCTTAGAGGGGGGGGGGGGGGGGGGGGGGGGGGGGGGGGGGGGGGGGGGGGGGGGGGGGGGGGGGGG
>JABFEB020000043.1:13207476-13219976 GCA_019775895.2 Stomatorhinus ivindoensis
CCCCACCCTTCACTTCTGCATCTCTATCCTAACATCTCCCCACCCTTCACTTCTGCATCTCTATCCTAACATCTCCCGACCCTTCACTAATCCATCTCTATCCTAACATCTCCCCACCCTTCACTAATCCATCTCTATCCTAACACCGCCCCGTCCTTCACTTCTGCATCTCCATCCTAACAGCCCCCCTTCTGCCAACTTGCCCACTCTCCACTCTTGGCCTTTGTCTTCAAAAACCTCCAGGCTTCATCCATGAGATGGCTCTAAATTTAAAAAGCCATTTTTGTCAGACTCAATCACTGTTTTACCAGCTCCCATTTATTTATCTGTTCCAACCAAACTGTGCAGCATCACAGTATCGAACCACATGCTTCATGTACAGTGGTAATGGGTATGGGGGTTGCGTTTGGAGCTATTTTTACCCCATGACCTTTGTGCAGGATCCAGTGGACTGTAAAATATATCCTTTATGTGTTGCTCTTACAATTTCTCTTCCGAAATTACAGCCGTTGTATGGAACAATGTGGAGTGGCAGGAAATAAACACACACAACTGGCTTTTCCGTAAGCCTCTGCTACGTCTCACATCGAGATGTGTATCGAGGTCCAGTCAATATGCTGCATTGTGGCTCCTGAAATGTCCATTTGTTATCTGCAAGCCTTATCATTTTACATTTAGAAACCCTTCGATAACAGCATTAATGGCAAACTGCCTTATAATCAGAGAGTCCTGGCTAACCTGAAAGGCGAAACTCACTATTTCATTCTGTCCCCAGAGCATAAGGCAAACATTTATTCGTTGACCCAGATTATATAACATAAAAACCCATTAGGATCCCTTGACTTCTATATCAATCCTAGAATAAATCATTCAAATTTAAAGCCTAAAATACAGTACACATACCACAATGAGCTCCCCCCCCCACACATAGACACACACACACTGATCAACCCTATTCAGCCACGTTTTTACAGTCATGTGCCACTTAACGATGGGGATACATTCTGGAGAGACGCATTTTAGGCGCTTTTGTCCTTGTGTGGCCATTATAGAGTGTACTTACACAGGCGTAACACAGCATTATGTTTTATAGTATACTTTTTGGTAACATTTTCTGTTAATGTCTATAAGAACCCATGAACACATTCATAACACAATATAATGCATTCATAAAGCATTATAAACATGGTTATACATATTTATAAAAAGGCAGAACACATTACAGCCATGATTATTATGCACTATGACCGCCTTATGAATGCACTATAAATACCTTCATATACAGTACAAAGCATCCTTAATGCTTACAGTATACCAACATCTCATATATAATGCATTATGAAGGTATCTATAGTGCATTACTGATGAGAGTATTAAAATCAAAATTGCAACGTCTGATGACTTTCAATAGAAAATGTTGTAATGCTTTATTAATCGCTTTATTGATTTTTATACCAACCATTATAATGCATTATGAAGGTATCTACAGTGCATTATAAATGAGAGCTTCATTGAAGTTTATGAAGTATTATAATCAATGATAAAAAGTACAGTTTACTAAATACATAAACCAGTAACATACTTGTTTATTATAATCTTATGGGACATATTATGCGGCCCATCATTAACCAAATCATCGTTATGCAGCACGTGACTGTATATCCATTTTACCCACTTTACAAGGTAATTCAGGCACCCATTATACAGATGACACCCTGTTACACATTCAAACACCCACTATCAACTTCAAAGCAATAATTTAAAAATATGTAACGTGTAAGCCAGAAAAATATATGAAAAGTCAAATTCAATGAGTGTTTCAGCATCTGAGGATCTGACAACACAAAATAATGTTTCTCTTTTTCATGTCAGAGTGCAGCAGAATTACTAAAATAGGGTGACCAGATAATCCATGTCAGGAAGGATACTGAGCCAGGACAGGATTTGTGATCTACCATTTCAATTAAAAGGACCTGGATTTCATTTAAGTGCTGAGTTCTTGGTATGTGCTGATTGGTCAGTCTCCTATAATCATGCATGTGCCACTAATGTTACTGTGTAACACTGAGTCATAAAATCAAGGAAATAAACCAGTCAAAGCATAATAAGAACTGAACGATTTAGCCAAACAGATGACCCTGTCAGTTTGTAGAACCTGAAGCAGCTCATATTGTCCTCCATGGCATGGATTGTCCGGTCACCCTACACTAAAAGCTCAAATGCCACAAGTATGTCCTCAGAGGATCTCACCAACACTCATGCCTTCACCACCAGGGATTTCTGCTCAGCGAGCGTGAGCTAAATCAATCAGTCGGTCAATCGATATATCTATCAAAGTCTTCGTAAGGTCGCAGAGGGAAACATCCCAGGCAGAAGCTCCGCATATTCAGAGCAGAGCATGGAGTGGATCCACATAACATCCATCTACTGTCAAACACAGTTGACTTGCTGCATGTTTTATGAGAGGTCCTGTTGCTTGTTACAATATTTACAGACATTTCCATGTCAGGGGAACAAAGTAGTATTATTGCATTAATAATCTGTTGTCTCTCCCCAATGCCAAACACAAGCCAATATAATTTTTTATTACAAATATAGATTAATGCATGAAACTATATGTATAAAACAGTGCCTGGGAGAAAAATGGGGGGCGATACGGCCCCCGTAGATAAATTTTCAGAATGGAAGTACTGTGCTACAATAGCTATGGGCAAATAAGACTAGAGAGCACAGATTGGATTGCGTTCTGTTAGATATGCTAGTCAAGTGCCCCCCCTCCTCCTACAGAGACATCTTTTCCCAGCTGGGTGGGGGGTTGACAGTGGATGCAACCGAACGAAGACCGCCGTCCTCCAAGCATTTCATGTCGCTCGATGACACTCGCAGTGCCGTAAATTGCCAAAAAGCTGGCCCCTAACTCACACTCGTTGCGGAACTGGCACAGGCTTTGCACACTGAGGAGGTGACCTACGATGGGATTAAGTTGTATTCTAGATTGGACGAAAATGAGAAAATTTAATAAGTAAGGAGGTCTGGGAAGGGTTGAAGGTCAGTGTGGGTGTAATAAAAAAAAATGAACAGCCTGCCGTTAGCCTGAGAAGAACGGCTGAAGAATGAGGGGCAGACAGCGCAGTGTGAATGAGACACTGTATGACGGGTAGTTTCACTCAAGCGTGCGTCTGTGAGGTCGGGATCAAGGGTGTGACAGAGCAGACACATGAGATTCAGGCAGGAAACACCTTCTGGGGGAACTGTGGTCCTCCTAAGATCTGACACAAGATCTTGAGCAAGAGCCCCTGTCATCCATCCATCCATTCATCCATCCATCCATTTTCTATACCCGCTTATCCTACTGGGTGGCGGGGGGTCCAGAGTCTATCCCGGAAGCAACGGGCACGAGGCAGGAAACAACCCTGGACAGGGGGCAGCCCAGCTGCTGTCATTATTTTCTGTATTTATTATACTGTACTGAAACAAGTATTTTAAAATTATTATGAATGGGGAAAATGTTTACTGGATTTTTATTAGAAATCCCATTTTCACAGCATCCTGACTTCACACCTGATCCATTTATGTGTAATGTCTGTATATATGTGTGGATCATTTTGCCCAACCAAACGTGAATCGGACTTCTGGAACCACGTCTTGTGATATAACCAGGAGAGACACTGAAGTTTTCCTTTACATCCCAAAAGCTGAAATATCACTTTGGTGTTTCTCATTCTGACAGTATTATTTAAAACTTTTAATGCTGTCTTTACAAGCTGGAAATTTAGATGAAGGAACCCTTTGAACCACTCCTGTCATGTGACCTATACTGGCTAATGTCAGCCTGTGCTTGACCAAGGCCCATCCACATTGACCTGTGCCACTCCACAAGATTTCCCAAAATGCACTGCTTCCTCTCTCTGGGAGGTTTGCCCTTCGTCGTGAATGTACGGAGGCTGGTGCTGAGAAAGGATTGTTTAATGCCACATACCCCTGACATTAACTTAATATACTGTAGACCCCCCCCCCCACTGTAGCAGTAGGCAATGCAGCCAAACAAAATGGACACAGCCTTTGGATAAATCAATCCCATCTCTTCTCAAAAAGTGTGTTGTTGCAGGCTGCTGTTTGGGTTCGAATTAGTTATCACCTCTGCTCACATGCACAACCTTGAGAAAAGTGTGTGTATTAAGACCTATTTTTGCAGATAATAAAATACACTTAAAAAGTTACAGTATCTGTTTACTTCTTTATTCTGAATACAATAAGCCGATATAACCAAATTTTAAAAATAGGCCTTGAACCCAGTTGAGTGGGAGAGAGAGTGATACTGCGGGGGTACTCACTGTACCCCTGTGCCTACTCCCCTGCTTAACCCTAATATTAACTATGAGTCTCACTCCCCCAGGGCTGGGGCTTGAATGTAACCCTGGAAATAGATGGGGGGGGGGGGGACTTGCATGTCCAGCCTGTGCTCTGTGTTGACTCCACAAGCAGCGATTTCCTCCTTCAATCTCAAATGCCCCCAATGTGTGAATGTGTATTTCTGTTTGCCTTGTGGTGGAGCGGCGTCTTCGTAACATTTTAGAGCAGCTTGAACATTTTGCCGCTCAAAAATATACGTATGCAACGAGTACAAAAGGAAATTATCACAAAAACAATACTAAGTCCATCGTGTCACGTAACCTCACGCAGTAATATTAATTATTTAGTATAAATTATATATATAATTGAATCCAAATTATTATTATTTTTTTAATTCCGATAATTAAAGAATTAGCTGTGACAGACGTGATTGAGATTTTAACATGTTGCCTAACTAACCGCTTGCAGTTTTTAAATATGTATTTCAAATGCACATTTGTGATATTCTTTCATATATAATAGGCTTATCGAACAGGAACAGTGAATATAGTGATTACAATTACCTCTACTCTAAATATGCTATCTACAGTATATACGACACATCACATTTAGAGGTTCCCACACTCAGTCACGCGCTCGCGCACATCCACGGCACTTTACCTGAACGGAGCCGCGCACTTATTTTCACTTATTCTCAGGGGACAGGCACGTGGGACAGGCACGTGGTTAGTAAGACCACACTCTGGAGCTGAACGGGTCTTACGATGCCAAATTATTTATTTAGATTAGCATAGATTCCGTTATTTTCGCCAGGCCCGTACTTATTTTCTTTAAATGAGTACAATTATTATCACTGGGAACATTCATTCATTCATTTATTCATTCACTGGAAATACATTTCTAATACAACTGTATGCACTGGTAATTTCATGATTTCTGACTAAAGAATAATTTCATTTTTTTCCGAAAGATTATAGTTGATCTCATGTGTAAATACTTTTCATTTCTTGCTAAAAATAAATAAATAAATAAAACATTTTTAAAGATTCTTTCGCTCCTGTGAACACCAATAAAACCACCCGTACACAATAGGCCCCCCTGCCCCGACCCGCGGTACCGCGCACCGCGGAAAGGACAGACGTTTAGCTTAATTATTACATCGATTATATGTGACGTCCAGCACTTCTCCCGTCGCACAACTTATACATAGCATACTTCATTTTATGTTTTTAATTGGATACTTACTATGAGGTATTAGCATGATAATAACAAACGCAGATTTAAATGGAATTCAAGTAGAAGCATTCATATATGACAAAAAAATCTAATGACTACAGTATAACGACGTCGAGTATCACTGTTTCACACTTTCTAGGTTCAACTGATGTTAGACCTTCAGTTTTCGTGTTCTCCTCACGTTCGTATATGTTTTCTCCGTATAAATCCGCAGTATAGTAAGTAAATCACTGTCCCCTAAATTTCTCTCCGGTATGATTGTCTGAGGGTCTGCATCCCACCTGCCTTGTGCCCTCTGAATACTGTGACTGCACTTTGTACCAGACAAACGGATGTGAAAGATGTATGTCTGGATTATGAGTTTTTTTTTTTTTTGCTGTAGTGTAGGACAAAGATGCAACGGTACATTTACTGGTGAATTTCTTTATATACTTTTGTCATAATAAGAATATAATAAAAAAGAATTAAGCAGTCACATGTTCGTAATTCAGAGTATATCTGTTGATGGTCTGTCAGAATACATTACAACCAAAATAAGGTTTTTCTTTTTACAGACACATGAAGTCATGCCTTGTTCATATATTATATACCGAAAAAATATCTTGCAGGCATGATGCATTTGAAAATGGTCGATAACGATGGAAGTAATTACGGTGGTGACGATAATTACACATATCAATAATTGCCAAGAAAAGTCTAGATTTAAATGGCGGCGACCAGTACACCAGACAGCACTAAACATCATCTAACCCTGGGACGATCAGCTGTGACTAGATGGCCGCAACGGAGCATAAAGGGGTCGTACAAAAGAGTCTGCTAACTTCATTTACAGAAACATGTTCGAGCCATTTCACTCAAAAGTTGTGCTTTATAACCTTAACATGTGTCTTTAATTGAGAGGTAAATGGTTAATTGGAGGTTGCTCTACAAATATTTATGGATAAATAACTCTTAACCCTTCCCACAAAAGATCCGAGAGGCAGGAGAGCGATCTATAATATACCTTTCCTACGTATCTTTGTCCTGTTCATAAGAAACAACAACAGCAACAATTGTATTAAACTGTTTCAGTGCAGAATACCCTCCCCTGTTTTCATAAACAGTAAATACTATGTAGATACATAAACCAGTCGAAATTGCAATTTCAGCTAGACGGCCTCGTTAAATAAATAAGATTTACAAAAAGCTGGCGAAATTGTTCATGCTCCACTGCTACCTGTTCAGACGAACTGACTTAGGAAATTGTACTATTGTTTGTATGTAGCTAATGTAATACGTGGATAATGGGATGACGACTCTTACTAGTGATGCAAATATGCACATCACACAATACGACAGGAGGACCCATCGCAGCACTCCTCTCACGCTTGACCACACAAATAAAATGTATTTATTGGAATAAATGGATCGTTCCAAAACACTGAACAGATGTTCTTCATTTGCTCATCCTGTGTAAGCACACACTTACGAGACAATGGAATTGACCTTAAAACATTTAACGGGGGAGAAACTGATGGAAACGAATGTTACCTTTGTGCATGCCAGTATAACGGTCCTTTAGAACTGTCAATTCATGGATTTTCCCAAATTGTTCAAAAAGAGGTTTCAGGTCTTTTTCCTCAAGATTCCGCGGTATCTGTCCGATAAACAGCTTTATAGCATCTTGGTCTTTCATGTTGTTGCCGCTCTCCGGATGAATGGAAATGGATTCTGACCCGTTCATGGGTTTCGGAAATGTGATCTGGGAGTACTGGTGCTGGTGAGGGATCAGAAGTAGATGATGCTGGCTCGGCGCTGCTCCCGGTCCGGTGAAAAGCAGGCTGGTGTGAGCGGGATGGGGCTGTTGTGGTTGCTGCGGCTTCCCTGATTCAGTCTGGGTGAATCTGGCCATTCTGAGCTGGGAGCAGGCTGGATAATAATACCAACACACTCGCTGCGAGAGAGCAAGCGCTCAGCTGGAAACCGAGGCTCGCTTTTCCTTCCGACGCGCGACTCGCTCGCTCGCTCGCGCGCGCATAATATACAGAAAGGGAGACGAAGGGAGAGAAGAAAAAAACATCTCGCACCCTGTTGCCTGCTCTCGTGCGACACCTAGACGTGAAATTGCGGTAGTGCATCCATGACGGCAACATTGGTGCGCCGAGTAAAAACCCTTAAAATCAAAAGACTGCGCAGTTAAGCCCATTCGCATAATCAGCGGGCAAAATTATCACCTGAATACTTTATTAATATTTAAGAAATCCTTTTCCCCCTATTTTATTCTTTGAATCATCGTGTCGTATACATAACAGGCTACATTACCAGTTTCTACGCTGTGGTGTCGGAGGGGCAGGGATGCCAGGGGCTATTCTAGGATTTGACCTTTAGCCCGCTGAAGAAATATGGGACGTCACCCGCCCCCCACCATGATTTAATTTGCCGAGAGGAGGGGATCCCCACGATAAATTTTTCTGAGCCGGGGGTATGAAATGTGTTACGAAAATCCAAGATAAATCACTAAGTGGTTTCAGAAAAACCGTTTTGCAGGGGGACAAAATATGGAGGGGGGCTGAATCCCACCTAAATAGGTTTCTATGCTCCTATAACGGATTCCCTGGCAGATTCAAGGGGTCCAGCACCTGACAAGGGACCTTGAATACATTAAATTGTTTGTTAAATTAGGCGGGGTGAGGGGGGCAAGGTAACATTTTAAACGGCGGCCGGAATTTCCAGGTAAGTCCCCGTCACTAGGTATGATTGCGAGACACCAAAATGGAAAATTACTAGCGTTTAAGATAAGAAGGGGGCGCTCTTCCCATAGGAATTGTAATGGGATACAATACATCGTGGCGTAGTGTTAATGATTCTAATTAACGTAGCATTTAAACCCAGTTTGCAAATCGTATGCTCGGCAAACTCCAGCACCTGTTGAGGTTAATTTGGTGTATAGTTAAATATGAAAATTCGTACTGAAAACTAAAAGACTGAAGTATAATTTTCGCGAACTAAATTAATGCAACCTAAGCAATAGAATTGCTGTTTCATTTGAGAGCACACAACACAACTTCGACGAGAAAATCAGGAAACTAAAGAAGGGAAGAATGAACAAACGCAATAAGGACAGTCTGACAGAATATTCTGTGCAAATATCAGGAAATTGCCCTCAATGCTCAATTTACTTGCAAAATAGCATCTACAAATGCTGCTGCTGATATTTTCCTCTTTACTTCCACAGTTTGAATCACTTAAAAGCCACATTTTGGTCTTAATTTTAGATGACTCAGGCAATGCTGTTAGACCTATCAGAAACTAATTTGACGTGAATTATATAGGTTTGAAACGAATACACATGAACAGGGGCGTTTTCAGATATCGAAATGATCAGTGGATAAGTCAAGTTTACCTGGGGCTTTTTTAATGATTGGCATCGAGGCATGAATTGCATTTTTGTTATCAGAGAGCTAGATTTTGCATTATGAAGAATTACATTTCTTCTCAAATGCACTATAGTAATGTATTTCATGGGGCAAGCAAATTATCACAATATTCTTAACCCTTATGATAGTGAAACCGTAGAAATGCGGACTGATATACTAGCTGGTATGTGGCCAATATTCCACTGGGTCGTGGAGCGCTGGAGGGGTTGCTAAATTTCCAAAAATAATTAATAAATTTAAAATTATTATGACCTTCACATTCACAATTTCTGTTCGGGTCTTAAAAAAGGAAACGGTTAAACTTTTGAAATCGGCCATCGAATTGTTTTTTGTACGTCGATCGTAAACTGGTCCGCAGAAATCGAACAATTCTGTGGCACTGGTATCTGCTGTTAATTTACAGGTTTGCGTGTCTTAAGTGATTGCATGCAGATCCTAGTTTTAAACATATAAAATTCTTTCACCTCAGCCTTTAATTCAAACGTATTCTAAAAAGATCCACAGTTATACAGAAGCTGCTGGAGTTGCTATAAATCGTTTAAGGAGAGACACGGTTCATTAGAAGAGCTGTCATCAGCTTGAGGATTTTATTCTGAAGCTCATCCCAGAACTTTCACTGTATATCCACATTAGGAAAGATGTCACAGTTATAGCTTAATGCATTTAAGGGCTGCCTAACCTACCGTTTGAGTATCATCATCGCGATGTGCGCATGCGTAATAATTGCATCGCCTTGTCTGTTGACTCGCGGTAACGCCACCACATTTACACTCGATTGGTAGATAAGTTATTTGGCTATGGTTTATTTCAGGTAACTTCATCTCCTTTTTTGTTTTATAAATATCGCAGTATTTCTCGCGGAAATTTCACATATGGCTATGTGATATCGAGCAGCCCTAATTTAAACTCAATGGTTTATTGATCTCGTTCTATGCTGCAGGCAGACTCTACAGGCAAATGTGGGTGACAATAAGAGTGTAAAAGTGCGGTTTGGGGAGGCATCATTGTTCGATTGGCAAGTGTGGGCCACGGAGGGGTTACACAGCATTTAACCTATGGGGAGTGTCTCCTGTTGGTACTGTCGCAATCCACATGGGGGGGGGAGGGTGCAGTGATTATTTTTTAGTTGAGAGGTAAGGAGCGTATGGGCCAGGGGGTAGTTACACTTTTCATTGACTAGCATCATTAGTAATTCACTGGGCTGAAGAGAGCAGGACAAGAAATCAATTGGTCTAGTCGGCTTAGTGAAAACGAAAAAGCTATTTGCAATCTAGCACCCTTTCATTAACGCCACTGCTTGTTAAACACCAAAACACTGCATCGCGATGTTCAGTCACGATTTAAGCAACTTGCGGAGTGAGCCTGTCACACATATTTCATGGTGGGACTTCGGGGAAGTAGCCAATCTTACATAGTGCTCCGTTTCTGTGAAATTCAACATCCCGCAGTCTTTGTAAACCAGTCTATGCAAATCAGGCTTTTAAAAGACCTTGGGTTCGACAATAACACACAGTTACCACATTTAGAAATGTGAAGGTTACAGCGTGGTGAAATCTCACTGCAGGCAGCATACACAGGGACAGCAGATAGGGGGACGGTACACCAATATGCCAGTATGCAGTTCATACTTTAATCGCTAGAGAAGGCAAAAGTACCTCTATTCTATAACATTCTATTTCTATAGAAAGGGACTAATATACATTTCTATTCTTCCATCCATTTTCTATAACTGCTAAGGGGCAGGGTGAGCATTGAGCCTGTCACAATGCAGGGGACTCACCCTCAATGGGATGCTGATTCACTGCAAGACGCTGATCCACTGCAAGGAGCTGATTCACTGCAAGGCCCTGATTCACTGCAAGGTGCTCACACACTTTGGGCAATCGAGAAACACCAGTTAGCGTATTTTTAGACACACGCCAGACAAGAATGCCATCCCCTCTCCCAACGCTGTGAGCCATGCCATGCCTTTTTGTGACAAAATAAGACCAACCTTGTCTTTCCCCAATCAATCACCCAATTTAGTTAAATTTTTAAGAGTCAAGGGCCCGAATAATTAACAGACTCTGTGGATCGATGGGAGGTGTAGGACACCGACGGTCTGAGGTCTTGTGGTGGGTGGGGGATGTGTCAGGTGTGATCTTCTCCGCAGACACCTGGGGGCTTGTTTCTCCATATCTCGGCCCTGGTTTGCCAGGTCATCTCCAGTTTGAATGAATCTGCATTCCATTTCTTTCACTCACCCCCTAGGCTGAGGTCTCGCCCATTAGGGTTGCAAATCTGACTTCCCTCCCTTTTTCTGCACCTCGCAAAGGAGCCTTAGATCCTCCTGCTACAGAGCATCCAGGCAGAGCATCCAGGCAGAGCACTGCACTCACTAATCAGCAGTGCATGTGGACATAATTCACAAATCCCTGCATCATGAACATTGTCGAACAATCCTTATTTACACTAAACTGAAAGGACGCCTGAGTTTATTACAGGTGTAACAGTATGGATTTCCCACGGTTCCATATGTGCTTTTAACAGAAAAGTTTCGATGTCCCTATATTTAAGAAAATAAAGACATATCACACTTTATTCAATGAATGGTTAGTTTGAACAAGCCTCCATTCAGAAAAAAGGCAGCATGACAAACTGCGGCAAGTTTATGCTCCCAACTGTACAAAACATAAGCAAGAAAAACATAAACATGTGTATAGGTGCTTTGTCTGTTCTATTTGAAATTAACAGTTTATATAGTATGTATAGTACATGTACAGACATTATTAAATAAAAAAAATAATAATGCATAACATCAAGCTACCTGTCTAAGCGTTCTCTGTTAGTGTTATGCCTAAGCGTTCTGTGTCTCCACATTAAATTCTCGCCCCTTTCTGTCTCTGGCAGTAGTACTCACTCTATTTTTGATGCTAAATAAATAAACAAGTAACTCTGAAATAACTTACTACGAAAATTTTGCAATTTAGAAAGACATTCTCTCTCTCTTTTCGGAGAAATTCACTGCCGTTATATTGACAATATATTATCTTCTTACCTCCTCAATTTTTTAGCCACTGATTCAGTGAGTTTTATATAAATTTATATAGTTGGAGGACTGCCGGTGTTCTGACATAAAATCCTACCTATCGAGACGTGCTATCGAGCCTTTGTGCGCATGTGCAGTTCTACCGTTTTGGGATTAGGGTTAGGTTTTAGGGGTTAGGGTTAAGGTAAGGGTTTTAGGGGGGTTTGCAGGGTTAGGGTAAGAATTAGGGTTAGGGCTATCGATTAGCACTACGGTAGTATAACTCGACAATGTAGCTCATCTCGACAGAACACCGGAAAGTAAGTTAGAATTGTGAGCATAAAATACTATATGCCGTCAGTAAAAGATACTCTAATTGTAAATGATTATGTGTTTTCGAACATTCTATACCTTAGTGTATTTTTACAAATCTTATAAAACGGAATACTTTCTATGTGAGCATACATGACATCATACGCTGGAGAAGG
>JABFEB020000043.1:13229796-13244474 GCA_019775895.2 Stomatorhinus ivindoensis
CCCAAATTCATTTCTGGCTCCAGGCCATAACACACCTGCAGATATAATGACATGCAGTTACAGAGAAAATATGTGCACACACGTGTGTGTGTATATATATTGGGTTTTGTATATATTATGTATGGTTATGAATGTATCATGTATGTATATAATACACACACAGAAAAGAGTCAGAGATGCCGATTATGAAAGCGATCAAGCAGCAAGCATCATCCCTATCACTCCTGATTCCTGTCCTTCACCTGCCATCCCAGTGCGTCATTTAACTCATTTATCCCCTCAACCGTCTTAGAAAAATCATCGTCGTATCGTGATACTGTCAACAAAATTTTGACAAAACATAAGAAACAACAAACAAGAAAATGTAAAAACTATAACAACAAACGTCTGTCTCCCTAAAATCACTTCTTTGGGACCCAGTTCTTTGTGTCAAATCTGCTTTGGAGATTCGTGAACCTCATAATGACACTTTCAGTTTGATTGGATTTAAAAGCGGCTATAGGTATGTACATTTTTTCAGCCAAAGGTCCTAGATCAACATTCTGCATTTGTAGAGAAGGATGAAAAACGGAAAAATAAGTCCTCTGTGATATCAATTTACACCTTTTTTTGTCAAACCCTACATATCATCAGCATGCGGACGAAGCGTTGTGGCCTGTGCTGTGGCCCAGGTCACCGTGGCAACGTGACCCGTGATGGGGTCTCCATGGTGATTATGTCGCTCCTCCAGGGTATGATTGTGAGGGATGGCACTGGATTCCGGGAAATCTGACCTCAGTCGCATCTTAGCCAGCAACGCTCCGACGGCCTCGACTCCCCGATCCACCAAAAACGCCGGAAGGGTCTGCTGCGACTCATCCACAGAGTGCAGTGACCGCGACTGGACTGCAGCGAGCAGGACGAGAGGCAAGGGGCCGAGCATGAGTCAGGGCACACCTCTTCAGGACCTTTCTGTACACTGGCTTCCGCTGAATCCAGGGCTGCTCCCCTGTATGAAAAGGTGACTAACCTCTGACCGCACTGAAGTCCGTTGTCCTCTGGCTGATCCTGCTGGAGGATGAGGTGTCAAGGCTGGGAAAAAGGATGAGAGAGAAGGACAGAAGCAGCACCTGGACGAGGAGAGGATGGAGATCATCTTCAGCATCACTTAACTCTTGTACAACCACGAGTCTTGGCGGCGCCTCTTTCCCGGGACAGCAAATCCTTACCAAGACGCAGGTACCAGTCTGAGCCATTTTATTGGAGCCATTCATGACCAGAGCCTGCAGTCTGCGCAGCTGCTGCACCAGAGACCTGCGGCATGGATAGGAAGTGTCACTGCGCAGACGCATGAACATCCTCTTCCTGCGGGATATAGTGGCGTAACATACGTGTTGGTTTTCTCCAGTTGAAGGACTTTTCTCTGGAGTTCCTGGTTGTGTGCATTACAGGCTGCCATTCTGTAGGGAGAGAACTCATCAGCTGCTTCCGCTGCCAATCAGAAATCAGCGTGGTTAATGACCGCGACAGTTACTCTGGTTAACAGGGTCTGGTCTTTCAGCATTTCATCAGTTAGTCTTTGAGGATGTCACCCCCAGTTAAGGGTGCCATAAGTGAGTGACGGGGCCCTAAAATATATGGAACATAACTGCATTTGTCTGGGTTGGGGGGGCCCAATATGATGTGCTATCATGGGGTCCGGGATCCCTAGCGGCACTCTTGCCCCCAGCTTCCAGGTATTTTGTCCCCGCGCTCCATACCTCCCCTCAAGGCCATCTATGTACTCCTTCTTCTTCCTCCTGCTTTCCTGGGCTGACTGCTTATTCCGTATCTTCCTCCGAATCTTTTTCAGAATCCTCTCCTCATACTGGTTTGGCGGCACAGCCGGGCAGAGAGGAGGCAGGGGTTAAAGGGCTGGATGCTGCAAAGCATGCTGGGAGCGTACTGGGGAGCAGACCGTGGAGGGACTTTACCTTGGTGAGGGGCAGCTGAGTGGGGAGGTTCACGCCTTCCTTCGCCAGCAGCTTCTTCTCGTCGTCATTGAGGACCAGCTCCTGGAAGGACTGCTGGGCAGATTGCTGGGGCTGAGAGAAGGACAGGCTAATTATGGTCTGTAAGCACCATGAACAGATCAGGCTGTACAACTCAGGTCCAGATACATGGGGGGGTTGCAGTGGGCCTGATCCACCCAATCGAAAGTTCAGCCCACCCTTCGAATCCCTCCCAGCCGCCCTCAAAGTGGTGCCGGGCCTGGAACACCTCAGCTTGCTCATCCAACTTGCTCAACCAGTATTGGTTTTTGATTCTTGACCTGCAGACGGTCCATGTTGTTGCTCCCCAACAGCACCCGTCCGGCAGGGAGCTCGGAGGGAGCAGAATCATGGGCCATCTGCGGGACCCTGAGGACCGGCTTGGGAAACCCTGTACTGAGGCTAACGTGGTTTCTGTAATGGTAGGAATTTTCTCAGTCGCCCCCCCATACCCACCGGCTCACTGGTGCCGGAAAGAAGCAGGTCTTTGATAGTGAGTGGGGGCCCCATGGAGAGCTGGGGCCGCTGAGTAGTATTCTCTGGGAAGAAGCCTGCCCCCCAGCCATCTATGAGCAAGACACTGCCCGTTATTTGGGGGACGTTACATCTACCAATCGGAGTTTCATATTTACATTTGACATGCAGTGAAGGTAACTTTTAGTGTTTAAAATGGCCACCCAGGGATGTCTCACCCAGATTGATGGAGACGTCGCCGTCCATGTGTTCCAGAGCGACCGTGCGGACAGAGGGGGTGTGAAAACACTGGGTCTCCAATGGGGGACTCTCGGGGGGTGGCGGGCTGTCCATGTGGTCTGAAGGGGGGTCCTCACTGATCCCACTGTCACTGGGTGAGGGAGACCACAAGGGGGACCCCGAGGCGGACAGAGAGTCGTTGCCGCTCAGCAGGGTGTCCAGGAAGGTGTCACTGCTGCTGCACTCCGCAGCACTCAGGACCTGCAACCGGGCGCACAAAAGCAGGACTTAGGAACAACGGCGCGCTGGTCAGATCCGGGAAGCGGCACCGTAAGCAGCCAATAGCAGAGGCCATTTGAGACACATCACTCACAGGGGGAAACTGACTGTAGGCTGACAGGACAGTGCTGTCATCTATGACGTGATTTTGCACTGACCAGACTCTCGGGCTCACAATATCCTCGTGACGCAGGATTCCATCTGTCTGATCGAATAAGAGGTCGAGGAGTTCCATCCCATCGTAACCCTGGGGGACGCCGACACAGAATTAATCTGTGATTATAGAGCAGCACATGTGTACCGAATCAGGTGATTACAAAAAAGGCATTTGGTGTGTGAAATAAATACAAATGTTTTTTGCGTCTTCTTCAGATGCCTGCGTCAGTGTCAATGTTATTTATTGTTTTTTTTTTTAGATTGAATTCCCAAAACTCTTATATATGCAAGCGACACGTCATATGAGGTTAATACTTCCTTTGCCTTTCAAGATTGTCACCGTCATTTTCTCCTGCACATTCACTTTCACTCCAGTGGCACAGTTGGGTCCAGTACAGAACAGCAAATGTGATGCTTTGCATCAAGATATTAGAGTGCATTTGAATTTCATATTAATGGTAAATTATATAAGATAGAGGATTGTTTTACATAGCAACAGCCGAAGGTAATGTATGGAAATCAACAACAAGACATACAAGCTATATTAATGACAAATTGCCTGACCCTGGGCTGAATTTTTCTTTTTTAAATTGGCTATTATTCTCGAATCTTCTTAAATGAATATGTGTCAACACAGAATCTGAAAAACTGTTGTAGACCAATTTTGTACTTTGGACTGTAGTTCCCAGAGATCAGCGTGACCCACTGGATGATAACTTAAACTGCTGGTTGTCTGAAAAGTTGAATAATAACAAAGTAAAATCTATTTACATACCTTGTTTGGCGCATGTGCCATCCTAAAGGTTCCAAAGTGGCAGTTGGAATAAAACTCAAGTATTGAGATGGGGGAATAAAAAAACGCCTTTTTCCTTGTTAGACACCAGTGCCTTGGACCATCGTGACTCCCCGCCTCTGCGTCTCTGCACGACTCTGCTGTGGGGCAAAGTTTAAAATCCAACAAAGCAGTCAATGCTTCCGATCCAAGGCCTACATATTGGCTGCCAAGCCATGACAGACGGAACCTGTTCCACCAATCAGGCGTGTCGTGAGGAGGTGTTTAACATGCAAGCCCCTCCCTGTAAAGATCGTAGTATTCAGGTTCTCAGGGAGCATATTTTTTGCAGTGACTCATGAAAGATTACCTTTCACACAATTAACGATTTGTTGGGTTTTTTTAAACACACCATCTAAAGTCAATAGACACACAAATCTGCAAACATTGCTTGTAAATGAACTGTATAAGTATATAAATACAATAGACAATGTTGTGCCCTCTACTATTCACTGTCATCAAGTTGTGAAACTGTGGCTTCTTTTCTATCATCTTGTCTTATTGGACTGATTCTTTAAATTGAATGCATATTGTGCTTATTGTTAATAAAGAAACTTCTCTATTTGTTTTCTTTTTTCGATATTTAGGGTGTGGAATTTCTCAGATTTCATCCCTACCCTCTTGATTTTAACATCTTTAGTCAGTCTGCTTGATGATTATGTGCCCAATTTAACACATAATTTGTAAGTAGAATTAAAATCTATCCATCTGCAAATCAGTTCTAGTGAGGGTTGTGCTTAGAATGAAATAATATTTTTCAATTCACTGTGATTATGATTTCTTTCGTTTAAAATAATTAAATTGAATAAGGTTATTATAGGATTGGACATTGTCATGTATTTTGCAGTGTACTGCATACATTTATAAAACATGCACATGTCTTACCATCACGCGATCCCAGCATGCATCAGCACATATGAGGATATGCATGGGTGTGTTCTTATTGTGCATCTGGTAATATGAGATAATGCTTTTTTTTTTCAACGCCCATAACTGTTATCTTAAGTCCAGGGTTGAAATAATGATGTAATTTTAATTCGCAATACATTTCTGCATTTCAGTCCGTAGGGATGTCTTCCTGTGTTTACTTGGCTAGATAGGTAACATTAAACATCATATTTACATAGACCAGTATTTCACAATTTGCCCTAAAAGGGTGAGTGTAACTCAGCTAGCCTGGGATACACAGGCAATGTTCTGCTAAATTAAATCCAAAAAAATCAGCCGCCATTGCTATTTCAGAACCACGTGGACCAAACAAAGTTCCTAATTATTGTTTAGATAGTTCAGGATATTTGGATAAATCCTGCTGCTTCCACTATATTCCATCCAAATTAATATTTTTCAATAAAAAAAAAATATTTTGGACATCAGCTTAATGACATAAAACATGATAATACTAATCTAGTATACTAATCTATACTAATCTATGAATACTAATGTATTCCGGCACTATTCTGGAGCTTATTCATACTGTGATGCTATAGACATAGATCTATATAAATATATAGAGTTCAGTACATCACCATTGTTCTATTCTTCCCAAAGCAGAATTCCGAACAGAAAGCAACATAGCAACAGTATCATTTTGCATACCAGAGGCGGAAAGTTCAGGTCCGGAAAGTACAAATCCAGACCAAGACTTTGTTTCAACCGACCAGTTGGGTACTCTGTGGCTGTGACGCTTTGTACTGAACTGTTTGATTGAAACAAAACCTTTGTGTGAATTTGTACTTTCTGGACCTGAACTTTCCACCTATATTGCCTACGGCCTATACATGATAATCAGCTGCCTTATTCTCTGTCCATCTTTCTCTGTTGATAATACGTTGCGACCTTTCGCCTCATTTCTGTCCCATTGGCCAAACTTGTTTTCTTTCCTCTTACTGCCATTGATTTTTCTTCCGCTTTCTCCTTTCTGCTTTGCTGCGTTATTGATTCGTTTTTACATCAGTCTCTCCTCTTTTCTGTTGCGTGTCTGCATTCCAGTCCTACTGCATTGTATCGCTCTGTGTTCCATTGTTAAATACATGACAGTAATTTGAAAAAATATGATTCAAATAAACAGTATGACGCGCATAAGTCCTGCAATGATTCTACAAGTACCGCTTCAGGATTAATAATATAAAATTATACAAAATACTGAGTAAAACATGGCTGGCTGTTTTCTTACTTAGAATCAGATTCTTCTTTTATTTCACACTCCAGGTTGTTCAAGAATTAAGGACATATTTTGTTGTTATTCCTATGAAACACTGTATAACTTTGATTCTGTACTGTACAGAAGATGGATGGATATTTCACTATCACTTTATCTTGAACGGAAATTTGATAATGGATGAATATGCATCAGTATCAAGTATCCGGTATCTACCGATCAGCCATAACATTATAACCAGATGCCTAAGATTGCGTAGGTCTTACTTGTGCTGGCGAAACAGCTATTGCTCACTTAAGGCTCCACAAGTTCTCGGAAGGTGGATGGTAGTATCTGGCACCAAGACATTAGCAGGAGATCAAATCCCGTAAGTTGTGAGGTGGGGCTTCCATGGATCATGCCTGTTTGTCCAGCACATCCCACAAGTGCTGGATTGGATTGAGATCTGGGGAATTTGGAAGCCAAGTGGACACCTTGAACTCTTTCCCATGCTCCTCAAACCATTCCTCAAACTGACATCAGCGAGTACCATTGCCGCGAAGGGGTGAGCCTAGTCTGCAACGATGGTTAGGTATGTGGTACATGTCAAAGCATCATTTGAACGTCAGCAGGTTTGCCAGCAGAACATTGGCCAGAGCATCACACTGCCTCCGCTAGCTTGCCTATTTCCCATAGTGCACCCTGGTGTCATCTCTTCCCCGGGTAAACAACGCACATGCACCTGGCTGCCCACATGATGTGATGGACATATGTAAACAACACTCATCAGACCAGGCCACCTTCTTCCATTACTCTATGACCCAGTTCTGATGCTCGCATGCCCATTGTAGGCACGGTAGTCAGGGTCAGCGTGGGCATTCTGACCGATGTAGCTGTGCAGTCCTATATGCAGCAAGCAATGCATTGTATGTTCTGACACCTGTCATAGACAGCATTGACTTTTTCAGCAATTCGTGCCACAGAAGCTCTCTCCTGTAAGATCGGACCAGACCCCATCTTTGGTTCACAGTCAGCCTTCCCTGGATCACTTTTGGCAGATCCTAACCACTGCACACCAGAAACACCACACAAGACCTGCTGCTTCGGAGATGCTCTAACCCAGCTGTCTACCCATAACAATTTGTCCCTTGTCAAACAACATCGTCAGGAACTGACTGTTCACTTACCTAATATATAACAGCACCCTGGACAAGTGCCATTGTAATGAGACAATCAATGTTACTCACTTCACCTATCAGTGGTTTTAATGGTATGACTGACTAGTAAACTATATGAAATAGTAAGTGGTCAGTTTGAACTTGGTTTTATAGTGAATTTTAGAGTATAAGTATTACATTTCAATCAGGCGCAGGTATCACATAAAATCAGGCAAATCTACTGCATAAACATTTAGGCAGGAATCTGTTTTCCTGATGTCTGTTCCTCTTAATGTGTGTGTTGAGTAGATAAGAGGAGCTGCATCCTATCAATGGCCTGGAAAGATTATAATGATTTCAGCACAATTACTTTATCATTATTGCTTGGGGATTCCAAAGGGCAGAGTTCTCTTGTGCAAGCAGGCAGCAGAGCTCATATAACGTTGCAACACGAGCGGCTCCCCTGCCTGCACTGGTAGAGCCGCCACTCCACTCTGCTCAGGCCGCCGCTGTGGGGTCCCGCAGCTACGCTTAGCAGGAGCGAAGCAGACATTCACACTCATGCACATATTGGCAATAAGAAATCACACCCATTAAAAATTCACAAATAATATAGACCCTACGGCAGGCCTGGCTTCACGGGGGTGCCACGGTGGGCCTGGGCCTGGGCCTGCCCCCCAAAATCATAAGCCCTGGGGCCAAGCATATGACTCTCCAGGTCTCAGAAAATTGGTATTCAGCGAGCTTTAATACCTTTTTGGCAACCATTTAAAGAAAGAGCCAAGCAAGCAAGCTTTCGCCTGCACTCAACGTGAGCTTCCCTGAGTTTGAGTTACAGTCATATAAAGGCTGATTTCTACATGGTTTGAGGGAGAGCAACACATGATGTGGGTTCCCCCCAGAGTCACGTATAAATGAATAATACTGTCTTATCTTTGATCAAATTTCAGTTCACTTAAGACTGAACACCACAATAAGACTCCAAATACGACTAAAATGAATTTCACTTGAATTTGTTCTGCTTGTTTACTTGTGATAAAACTGATTGTACAAAAGAGGGGTCTGATATGGAGCTGTAGATAGTGCACGTCACATCATTATAGACTCTCAGAGAGTCTAATTAAAATGTTCATTACACAGATACTGATAGAATAGTTTCTGATCACCAAAGATGCTTCAAGGGAAGTTTTACAAAGACAAGACAATGACTCCAAAGCCGCTCCCTGTACTACTTAACAGAACACAACTTACAGAATGTTCAGCCCCAAGCAATATATTTCCGGAATTTGCGTCTGTAGATGCCGAGTCTTCTTTACGAATGCTGATAATGTGTGCCTTTGTGTGCCAGTGCCACCTGCTGGAGACGTTTGGCTTTGCAGCTTGTCTGTATGCTGCATATTCATTGTCAGTACGCATTTTTTAGCAAATGCTTTTGTCCAATGCGACGCCCAAGTGAGGCAAATAGTGTATTAATGCAGTATGGATCCTTCTGTAGATAGATCCTAAACAAAAATATCCCCTTAATTTATAAGATTGATAGATTCAAATAAGTAGTAACCTTATATACACCATATATACAAAAGTATTAGGACACCTGACCATTACACCTATGGGAACTTGCCTGACATCTCATTCTAAATCCATAGGCATCCATATGAAACTGGTCCCCCCCCCTTGCTGCTATAACAGCTGCCACTCTTCTGGGGAGGCTTTCCACAAGACTTTGGGGTGTGTCTGTGGGAATGTTTGCCCTTTCTTCCAGAAGAGCGTTTGTGAGGTCGGGCACTGATGTTGAACGTGAAGGCTTGGCTTTCAGTCTCCATTCCGGTTCATCCTAAAGGTGTTCGTTGGGGTTGAGGTCAGGGTTCTGTGTGGGCCAGTCAAGTTCTTCCACACCAATCTTATCCAACCATGTCTTTATGGACCTTGCTTTGTGCACTGGGGCACTGTCATGCTGGAACGGAAAGCTCCTTCCCCAAACTGCTCCCACAAATTTGGAAGCATAGAATTGTCCAAAATATCTTAGTATTCTGACACATTAAGAGTTCCCTTCACTGGAACAACCACATACCATTATCCCTCCTCCACTTAACGTCACAGTTGGCACAATGCAGTCAGACAGGTAATGTTCTCCTGGCAACCGCCAAACCCAGACTCATCCATAAGGTTGCCAGACAGAGAAGCATAATTTGTCACTCCTCAGGACACGTTTCCACTGCTCCACAGTCCAGTGGCAGTGTGCTTTACACCAGTCCATCCAACACTTGGCACTGCACTTGGTGATGTGAGGCTTGCGTGCAGCTGCTCAGCCATGAAAGCCCGTTCCATGAAGCTTGTGGTGCACACTTCTTGTGCTGGGGTTAACTCCGGAGGAAGTTTTGAACTCTACAGTTATTGAGCCTCAGCACTCTGTGACCCCGTTCAGCTACTTCATGCAGCCTGCCTCTTCATGGCTGAGTAAATACCGCTTACAGTTGCCCAAGGAATATCTAGCAAGGAAGAAATTTCACTAACTTATTGCAAAGGTGGCATCCTGTGACAGTACCACGTTTGAATTCACTGAGCTCTTCAGAACAACCCATTCTTTCACAAATGTTTGTAAACCTGATTGCATAGCTGGGTTTTGTACACCTGTGGCAATGGGTCTGAATAAAACTGCTGAATTCAGTGTTTAAGAGGTGTGTCCCAATACTCTTTTCCATATAGTGTAGATATAATATACAGTACTTGTGCACACACACACACACACACACAAATGAAACAAATTAATAACATCCAGGAGATGCACTATTGATACAGGTTTGAACTGAACTTATCCTAATACTTTTATGTATATCAAGCAGGTCCAAAGTTATATCAAAAGGCACCAGGGTTATTAACACATTTGCAGGATTGCCAACTTTGGTCAGCTGACTGGCGTGAATTTTAGATTTATAATGGAATAACATAGATTTACTGTAAGATTGCGTGTGTGAGCGTTAGTCAGGAGTCAGGAAGAGTGTCACCCCAGATGCGTGAGTTGGCAAACCTGCATAGTTTTGCGTAAATGTGTGCTTTCAGTATAAATATTTTAAAAGGTCGTAACGTAAATAAACATTGAATTTCACTTTGCATACATTGTTTAAAAATACATTATAAAAATCAATCATTATTTGAACATGAAACAGTATGAATAATGGTATATTATACATAGTACATTATTTATAATAATAAGCACAATGTATTTGATTAAATTACAGTCTGTTCTTCGTAGTAGACATCTCCCCGCATCCCCTCCTGTAGTTTGGGGGCATGCGCATTTTTCACAAAGTGGTGAGCGCGCACGTTTGTACACGTGGAGAGCGCGAGGCCTGCACTTGAGTATAAAACCGTGCGCGCCGACGTCTGCGTCCTTTTCCCTGCCTATCCCGAACTGCGGTAGGCAGTGTACTCACTGGGTCTTACGTTCTCCGAAAGCGAATCGTAAACCATCTGTCAAAATGGTAAGTCAAGGATTCTTCATTAAGTTGTAGTCTGTTACCTATATGCGTCGCGTGGCCTTCTGGCCGAGTATTAAGCCAGGGAGGCTTAAGTGTCTAACCGGATGACTGAGATAGACGGCGAGACAAGGCGGCCTCTGCACAAGATGGCACCTTTTGTATCGCGACCAGGGGGTTTCCGCAGCTGTACAGCTGGGAAATTGAACCCTTTTGTTTCCGCGTTTTTAGAAAGAGAAATGTGTATGTTTTCGGGGACTGATCTGTGTCTTCATTTTTCATCGATAGCCGGCTTTAGCGCCGCACATTCTATAGACCAACGTTTCACAGTCCCGCTAGACGTGACGTCATCCTCCTAACCGGAAAGATGGCTCGAAAGCTGAAGAATATGTATTGAAGCGTATTGCTGTTTCAATGTGTATATTGAATGGCGTATGCTAGTATACTGGACTACGCCAACGCATGAGCTCGGAGAGCGGTCTGTATAGAAGCTCCGCAGCGTCATTACCGAAACGCCGGCATTTGGACACGTGGTCACTGCCTTAAATGAACCTTCGCCCTTCCGTCCATAGGCCGCGCTGTTAAGCGTTTTAGCGATGCTTGGAATTGCGGCAATTTTTGATTTACTTGTCCAACTTAACATTTCTATGAAATTATATGTCGGTTGCTCACCGGTCGTAGGCCTCGGGTTTGATTGGGCTCTCTCTGTATCTGCGCACTTTCCGCATAAGTCGCCACGTATATTGCGACATACCTTGAGCGCTGTTTCGAATCAGTATGGGATTTCAGACTTTAAATTGACCATCTGATATTTAAATATTACGGTCAGCTATGATGGGTGTCTCCCTCACAAAATCTGGTTAACTGGTAGCGAAGACACGCATCAGAATGCGTTGCCTGGCATTTGTGATTAAGTGGTAGAGTCCTGGCCCTTAATGTTATGTGAACATTGTTTAGCAAATTGACTCAGCGGTTCTTGAGATAATGTTCATCATGTGTGCCTGTAAAATGTTTATGTTGAGACTGAGGTTGCAAATTATTTAAACAGGTTTTGCACACACGCATACAAAATAAACCAGCACAGTGAATTATTTTAATAGATTTGTGACCGTGATGGTTGTTGATTTGAATGTGTTGTGTACACTGCCAGAGAAAACCTTTGGTTTAGTCACTTTCATGGTTTCTGTTGCTGCGATTAACATGTTGGATGACCTAGACCTGCTTCTTTCAGGTGAATTTTACCGTAGACCAGATCCGTGCCATCATGGACAAGAAGTCCAACATCCGAAACATGTCTGTGATCGCACACGTAGACCACGGGAAATCCACCCTGACAGACTCCCTGGTGTCCAAGGCTGGCATCATCGCCTCTGCCCGTGCCGGGGAGACACGTTTCACGGACACGCGCAAAGATGAGCAGGAGCGCTGCATCACCATCAAGTCCACGTGAGTCTCGATGGTGGGGCCTGCTTGGGTTCTGACATGAGGGCTTCTCAAGTCAGTCCCTGTCATTCATCAGTCATACGCCGAGATGAAATTTTGCTTGTGTTGGTCACCATAGACATTAAACCTTCAAATGCATACTTTCCTCATCTTGTTAGCCATATTGTCAGGCAACAGTGGACCACCTTACATTTTACTGCAGGCCATGATTTGACTGTACCCTGCATGTTCAAGGATTTTATTAGCCACAAATAGAATATAAATATGTACGACCTTTAAAATAACATTGAGATACAGACGTAAGACAAGTTCTCAAGAAATAGCCATCCGTGTTGGCTAGAGCATCTGGCTGCGTTTTGGAGGTTTCAGTTATATGTGGGACTGTGTGACCCACCAGTCAGCACTTCTAATCATTTCTAATCAATGTCTTTCCTGCAGGGCCATTTCTATGTACTATGAGCTGAGTGAGAACGACCTGGCCTTCATCAAGCAGTGCAAGGATGGCTCTGGTTTCCTGATCAACCTCATCGACTCCCCGGGTCACGTCGACTTCTCCTCCGAGGTGACGGCTGCCCTCCGTGTCACCGATGGTGCCCTGGTGGTTGTGGACTGCGTGTCAGGTAGGATGACTCCGTGTGCTGCTGCATTTGACATGGAGCCGTTTGTTGTATCTGAACTCTCCAATCCGATCTTGTCATTTTTAGGATTTTGTTTATGCTTGTATGATCATTCTGGCTGCATGTAAAATTGAATACATCGGTGATTTGAGCCCGCCCAGCAAGCTCACGGTGCCTTGCTCCCTCAGGCGTGTGTGTGCAGACCGAGACTGTGCTGAGGCAGGCGATTGCTGAGAGGATCAAGCCCGTGCTCATGATGAACAAGATGGACCGTGCCCTGCTGGAGCTGCAGCTGGTGCCAGAGGAGCTCTACCAGACCTTCCAGAGGATCGTGGAGAACGTGAACGTCATCATCTCCACTTACGGCGAGGACGAGGGTGGACCCATGGGCAACATCATGGTGCGGCTGGTTTGGGTCGTCTTAGGCGCCGGTTGTTGATCGATTTGTCATAGTAGGGTTTTTATTTACTGGTGTGGTTATTAGAGTATTAAACGGCGCTTTAAATCTTGACGCTTGCCAGACTTCGCTAACCGTTCCTTTCCTGCATCTTTCAGATCGACCCGGTTGTGGGCACGGTGGGCTTCGGTTCCGGTCTGCACGGCTGGGCCTTCACCCTGAAACAGTTCGCTGAGATGTATGTGGCCAAGTTCGCCGCTAAGGGGGAGGGCCAGCTGGGCGCGGCCGAGCGCTGCAAGAAGGTGGAGGACATGATGAAGAAGCTGTGGGGAGACCGGTGAGGAGATGCCGACGTGACGTTTAGTGGACATCACCTCTGGTGAAGATGTAGCCCAAGCCGGCGTGTTGATCTCATTCCACATGGTTCGTAATCTCCATAGGTTCTTCGACCCGGCCACTGGCAAATTCAGCAAGTCCGCCTCTGGCCCTGATGGCAAGAAGCTTCCCCGCACCTTTGCTCAGCTCATCCTGGACCCCATCTTCAAGGTGAGGGGTGTGGCATGACGGCGATGGAGGTCTCATGCCGCCGGCACTGCCTGCTACCAGAGGATGACGTAAACTTTCTTCACTTTGACCTGATTGTTCTGTGATGAGAGCTTTCAGTCTGATGAGCATGGCGATCCTGCCTGGGAGGGAGGGGCGACGAAGTCCTAAATGAGACCAGAGAGAATGCAGGGGGGGGGCGGGCGTGTGCCGTCACGATGTCGGCATCTGTTAGAGCTGAGCGGTACAGTTGGAGTCTCGTGCTTCCGTGTTGGGGTAGGATGCGTTGTAAGTTGCGCTTGTCTAGTTGCATGTGTGGGGCTACATCCAAGATCAAATCCCTCGCATGGTGCCGGCCGTGTGTGCAAGTGGCCCTGAAATTAAATTGCCGCCCCGCCTCGCCAAACCGTCAGGTGTTCGACGCCATCATGAACTTCAAGAAGGACGAGACGGCCAAGCTGATCGAGAAGCTCGACATCAAGCTGGACACGGAGGACAAGGACAAGGAAGGCAAGCAGCTGCTGAAGGCGGTGATGCGGCGCTGGCTCCCCGCTGGAGAAGCGCTGCTGCAGATGATCACCATCCACCTGCCCTCCCCCGTCACGGCCCAGAGGTATCGCTGCGAGCTGCTGTATGAAGGCCCCGGCGACGACGAGGCGGCCATGGGTACGCCGCCGTCAGCTTTGTGCACGATTGCTGCTAGGATGAAACAGTGATGCGTGGCTAGTAAAATATGGAATATGGTAGCTCTTGCTCCAGTGCTGTTAAAAAATAGTTTGAAATGAGATTAGGTAGATGGATTAAAGTGTAGTTAAGCCTTGGTTACTCTATTAGTGGTCTGCATTATACTAGTTAGGTGAGAATTTAGGTTTCATATCAACAAACCGGAATTGTTGTGATTGGGCAGCAGAAATGTAGATGGCTGGAATTGCTTCCCCC
>JABFEB020000043.1:13256653-13269810 GCA_019775895.2 Stomatorhinus ivindoensis
ACCTGACTACATCTAGTTGGTATCTCTCTAGCTAATTGAAGTGAACCTGACTACATCTAGTTGGTATCTCTCTAGCTAATTGAAGTGAACCTGACTACATCTAGTTGGTATCTCTCTAGCTCCTGCACCAGCTCAGGCCACTTTCTCACCAGAGAAGTTATATTCCTTGTACCAAGAGTTCATTTCGAGGCTACTGCCTTCAACAGCCACCGGATCTACATTGCCCCCGACACCCAGGGCTCTCCCTGGTGGTGGGTCCACCAAAGGTTGGACCCATGCTCTTCTCTTGGGTTCTGCAAGGTCCGGCTACTAGGTGCCAACAAACACCCCCACCCACCGACCTTTCTCCAGTCTCTCCAACACAGACAGGGTCACATCTTCCTGTTTTCCATCATGGGGGTGTTCTGAATCACACTTAGTCCAACTGCCCCCGATAACATGACCCCAAGGATGCGAAAGGGACACAAACAGCTCCACACCAATTAAGGGGGCATTTTATGGAGGGTTTGTAATTAACTCTACATGATTAATTAACCTTCCAGTAAATCTATATGTATGTATATATGTGTGTGTGTGTGTATATATATATATGTATAAACATTCTAAATGTTTTACAATCACAATATAGGTATAATGTATCAGAAAGTTTAATAAAGAATATAGATGAAGTTCAATGTCCCATTTAAATACACCTTTGAATATTCCTAACATTTCCATCACTGGAAATTCACAACTTCGCCATGGACAGAAATTTTAGATTTTAAAAAAGGAAAAAATTTATTAAGGCATAAAAAATAATTTTTTTCTTAAACCAAGAGAGCCAAAATAATACAATTGTTCTGCTCTGAGGTTACAACGTTTATAAATTTGGAAAATAAAATATATTTGTTTTAAAATTTCTTCAGTTTTACAAATTGCCAACAGGTTTACATGGGGATCAACTAAGAAATGAATATAACTGGTCACATAATCTGGGATATTTATATCATAAAAAGTAAATTACATTAAAAATTGAGGAAAATTAGCTACTGCCTTGCAGCATAAACGCATGCAATTTAACTTACAAATAACAAATATTTAAAAATACAACTGCCCTTGAATACACCACTAAAATCCCAGGACATCCATCTGGAAATTCAGTTAAGCCTGGACATTTTCTAATGAGAAAAACCTTTGGTTCTTCTTAAAATATTTTTAAATCAGAGTGTTTGGGACTGAAAGTCTCCATCTCACAGAAGGCAGCCACATTCCTAAAGACCTACAAACTCTTTAAAGCCAATTTTATGCCCCCCAGGTCAGAGATTACAGCTGCCAAAGCCTTGGTTCTCCAAATAAGCCACTTCGATGGCGACAAAACACACGACACATTTAAACAATGTGCATCTCTTTTTACCCTCCCCCACTTCCTGGGAAACAACAGACCAAATATACGGAGAGAGACTGCCTCCAGTAAGACTCTGGAAGACCTTCCCTAGCCTCATAAAAGAGCATTCACAAAGTACCATGATTTGCTGATGTGAGTAAGTCCCTGGAATGAAGATGCATAAAATGACAGTTTAGAGGATCTGAACCACAATTATGGAGAAACACAGGGTACGCTCATAATCAGAATGACATTCTCTGTGTAAAATCCATCCTTTGTATAGCATACGTCTTTAGGATGAAACTCTAATCTCTTACTGCCAAAGCTTCTAATTTGATGCCAGACAAGATGTCTGGTTACATAAAGTAGCAAACTTAGGTGGGGTCTTCATTTTACCAGAGATGCCAGTAAATACTATACAATAATTCAAAATAATTGTGTTTGAATAAACAACCATCATACTCATAACATTTTGCTCACTGGGAATGACAGAGGTCTACTCTGTGGGGAAAAAAATTCCAACCCCTGCAATACAGTTACGCGAAAACCTGGGATTTAAAAAAAAAAAAAATTCTAATAAAAAAATTACAATGAATAATCAATTCACTTTGCTTGCAATTTAGAATACAAGTACAAATACAGATTTCTAAGTTCTAGTCATTTGGGGCAACTACTTTATGTAGAAACATTCATACATTAACACCTGTTGATAGTAATGCTTTGGGTTTCTGGAAGCTCTGCACGATCTAGCTGCCACATTCGGTTTTGCTAGTCATCCTCATTATTCTGTCCCACAATGACTGAATGGCAACTGCAGGAACACTTGAATCACCCTGGGAAAGAGATAGCCCTTGCTTAAACGGTGTTATGGCTTGTCTGATGCCCACGCAAGCTTTCCCTGCAGAAACTGGGCCAAGCAAAGATTCCCTAGAACGGTGTTTCCCCAATCCGGTCCTCGGGGGACCTGCAGACAGTCCGCGTTTTCGCTAAAAATGTGGACTGTCAGGCAAGGAGCAACCAAGATCCAGGGTGACCCAGATTTAAAAACAAAGCAAAGCAGGGAAACCGTACAGTCGGCAGATTTTAATTTCAGCGTAGAGAGAAGTGAGGTTTCTTGTGTGTCACCTTCTGAGACCCCTTTGCAGTGCATAAACAAAATCGTCAATCCAAATGCCTATGATCTTTAAAAATACATGTAAACTGATACAAAACCAACCTATAGCCAAGTACCTAGGAGTTATTGGTTGTGCCCCTGAAAACGAAAGCAACACCACTGGGAGAGTCCCACTGCATGAAGCATACACTTACATGTGCAAGAATTTCATAAAATCTATATCATTTTTAGTTTAAAAGGCTGCACATTGATTTGTTAGTGAACTGATAAGCAGCAAGTTTCTCCTCGATGATGTAAGCAAGTTAACGAATGACAAAAACAAATAAAAAGACCAAGCCAAATGAATTTGGTAGGTGGCCTGATTCTCGCAGCCCTTCCAGGATGTCATGAGGAAAGAGACGGAGAAGTGGACCGACTCACCGGCACAGCAGCTGCAAGCTACTGCGAGGAACCAGGACATTAACTGGCCAAATTGCAAGGGAAGCTCCAAGAATGAGCAGCAAGAAGCCGATAGGCTGGTGGCGGCTAATCAGATCGCTTGACACGACTTACATGAGAACCCTACTACAAATCAGGTACTGTGTTTTCTGTGGAGTTATATTAAAATCAAATATACAAGTTTTGGTCAGGCGTGTGCGAATGTGCTGTCATGTTAAATGTCGCTATACGTAAATGCAACAAAGTGACAAGATTATGGCTGTACCCAAAGGTCGTTCTGAGAATCCAGCAATACACACTAGCCATCAAACTAACAGTCCAACGACAAGCACTTTCAACTTCTACTGTGCCTGCACTACTAGTACAAATACCTTCTAACTTACCCTCAGTTCAGGTCAACATATCAAGTAAAACATTCATACAGGATAGAACTCTTTAAAAAAATATTTTACCAAAACATTTGATTACTTTCCACTTAGGAAATAAACTTGGAAATAAAAAACATGTAAGAAGTGCATCAGACCTTCACAGCATAATTGAAAAAGTAGCTCCAGGTAACAAAAACTAACTGAATTTTTGGGTGAAATACCTGCAGAGATCCGTAGCAAGAAAAAAAAAACTTCTATCTAAATGAAGGACAGCAAAACAGCAATACATGAGAACAATGCTAGAAGTAAAGATGACGGTGGGTATTTGCACCCAAAAATTCAATTTTGAAACTTTCTATAGAATGATCCACCACTCACATCAGGCAGCATTGCTTATTGTTAACATTATTATGGTGAATAGTATCATTTGTATAATAACAGCTTTAGTGTCATTGCTAAAATGGTCTTGAGTCCCTCCTACAGCATGTTCACAGCTTGCGAACGGTAGTCGTTTGGTTAGGACAGACTTCCGAATTGCTCCCTCTACTGGACACTAAGAGAAGATGCGCATGCACTGCGTGACAGGAGACTGACACTCTGGGCACTCTGGATTGGAGGACTGGCAGATCTGGCCAGCACAGTCCATGCAGAAGAGGTTGTGTCCACACGGCACCAAGGCAGCTGTCACCTCACTCTCAAAGCACACGCAACAGTGCCTGCCGGTCGGCCCCACAACAACGGCTCGACCCCTCGACTGGCCCAGCGGCCCCGGGGCCGTAACCCCGCCCTCGGAATCGGTGGGAGAGCCTCCGGAGCAGGAGGAATAGCCGGTGGTGCTGCCTCCGCTGCTGCTGCTGGCGCCGGAGAAGCAGGCGCTTACGCCGCCAGCCTGGAGCCAAGAGAGTGTGCCGAGCGGGTCGCTCTGAGCATGACGAGCCAGTGGCTGCTCCGGGGGGGCGGAGTCGCAAGGCAGAGTGGGAGACAGGCATGGCGTCGCCGCGTCCACGCTGAGGGCCCCGCTGTCGCGCCGCTGCTGGGGGCCGCTTGCTAGGGGAGCCCAGATGTTGGCGCTGCCGAACTCGAAGCCAAGCTCCTCGGCAGTCTGGGTCGCCAAAGCCCCGTTGGACTCCCCATTGAAGCTGAACTTGCTACCGGCGCAGAAAGGGCTCGTCGGGCAGCCGGCCTCTGGTGCCCCGCGGGGCCCGTCGGAATGCTCGGGGCTCACGCCGTTGTGGAATGAGCCCCGTGCGGCCTTCCGGCCCGAGTGGCGCAGAGGGGCGGCCGACGTTGGCAGGTGCCTAGACTTGGACCACAGTGGGGCGCCAAGGCCCAAAGATCCAAGGCCCTCCAGACTGACGTCGGTGCCGTTGCTGTGGAAGTCGGTGTCGCCCTGCAGGTTGATGAAGGCACCGGTGCGCAGTGTGATGTGCGTCTCGATCTCCTCCCGGGCCCGCTCCACGTTCTCGGGCATGCCCGTCACCTCAAACACCGGGTCCTTCTCCCGACTCGGCGTAACTATGTAGGTTTGCGTCTGCTGCTGTATGCGCTTGATAGTGGCCCCCTTAGGGCCCACGACCAGTCCCACCACGCGATACGGCACCCGCACCTGGATGGTGATTTGCCCTGGCAGGTTGGGGGGCCCCGACAGAGTCCCCCCCGCCCCCGGAGATCCTGCCTTGCAGCGGGAAGCGCGAATCATAGAGAAATGCTCGGCCGCAGACAGAATCTCACATTTGGCCATCTCGACATCTTCCCGGCGCCCTGTCACGATGAACACAGGTGGTTCTCCTCGAACTGGGGTCTTAATGTAAGTGTTGGTCTTTGCACGTAGGGCCTTGATCTTGCAGCCTAGGTGAGAGTTGAATAGCATCACGTCACATTGCAAAACAGAAAATTACAAAAGGTAAATTCAGTACGTGTTTAATACAGGCTTGCTTAAGAGCTACAGGAGAGGCATCATAAAATGAATGCGACACATAGAGCTAAAAGGCTAGAACAATGGGCATGACAAAAACATTTTAACAGAAATAAGAAATTAACAAGCACAACGCACATGGCTAAACCCGTATTAGGACACTGTCTCTTTAAAAACGCGCGACTGATGCCGTACAGCCAATACAAAGCAGAGTGCGTGATGTCATCATGGGAGAAAGCATGGCATTTTCAAACAAAGAACAATGCCATAATGCTACCATAAAAATAACTACAAAAAATTACAAGCAAACGGGGGTACTTAAATAGGTCTGATGACTCAATAGCAAAAGCAGGCGACGGTGCCCTAAATCTACAGCACACGATAGCAGCCCAGCCTGAGTGCAGTTATCGACTATATTCTGCATTGAATAAAATATCCAGAATGAGTACCTTCACCCCTGTTCCGACAGCAACAGGAATCGGACTCAAATGAACAATGACTAAGTTTATATTACACTCTTATGCAACTCCCGCCGGACACTTATCAATACCAAAACACTAAGCGTCAATCAGCAGGCAGAAGGGATGCCATTTTTAAACTCTGCTCTGATCGGCAAGTCGCAGGTACTCTTATGATCGCCATAGGTTTATGCCAGGATATAAACCGTAGATATAAACCCCACCCGCCGCACAACAAAACAACCAAGCAGGGTTACAGAACTGCAGTATTCATGACATGGCCTGTTGTTAAATGCGACCGTCCGTACACCACAAAAAAACTTGCCTTTTGTGCACCAAAAAAAAAACAATTCAATAATCTGAGGTTACAAATAAACTCACTCTAAAACTTAATCGTGCGGCAAAGCAAACAAAGGAGGGGTATGTAAATTCGCGTAAGTGTCTGTCGCAGTTTAAGAACAAAGACCCGACAATAAAGTACGGGAAACTGTATCGAGGCCCACTAAAACCGATCAATCGGTTAGATGAACAAGTTTAAAACTCAATGTACGTGGATCAAATGTAAACTATATTTTTAAATATCAGCCAAATTGCCCGACTAGATGTAGCATCACTTAGGTATTATGAAGCATTTTGTTAACACTGACATCTCGGGTCCCGATTAAATGGTTAAGTCTCGTAATCTTGCACGGCAAAAAAAATCTGGATAGGCATGATATATCTCACCTTGTCTTCCGACAATTTCGGCAACATGTTCCGAGCTCGGCACGGGTACACATTCAGTCATATTAACGCTCCTCTTTCTGCTGCAGTTAGGCTCCATGGGCTGACTATGCGAGCCGGCCATGTGGTATCCACCAGGGCCGTAGTATTCCGGGGAAGGAGAGCAGGAAGTCGGGGATCCAAGCGAACCACCGTCGGCAGGCTCCAGTATCGCCAAACCGACATATCCTCCCCCTACGTTATTACAAACCTCGGGAACGGAGCCCGCGGCGTCAAGGGAATCGCCGAGGCCTCCGACACCACAATTCGCCTTTTCCATGAGCGATAGCTGGTCGAAAGCGATTCGCAGCGCTTCCTGATGTTGTTCGTCCGCTGGCTCCAACTCGATTTCCCCGGTGAGGCTGAGTCCTGCGCGCTGGCCGCTCACCAGCATCTCACGATCCATAAACTCCGGGTGGAATATAGGACTAGGCATGGCGTGCAGGTCCGAACATGAGACTTCGGGCGGAATCGTGCTTAGCCGAGCTCCAAAACGATACCTGTAAAATTGGTCAAAACAGAAACAATCATTTTATCCCCCCCGGACATAAACACTCCCAAGGTTAGTCAGAATATAGCCTTACAGCCGTTGATTTGTGCGTTTGATTAAACTGCAGCAGCACTCGTTTCCAGCAATCCCACTGCATTACCAACCTGCCCTGTAAGTTTGTGCATTGTTCGGAGTGATTACAGAGCCATATGCCATAAATCATAACCGCCTTCGTTATTTCATACATAATCTGAACATCTCCGGTGACTTACTCGTTAAGATGACATACTCGCACCGTCAAAAACAAAATAACCACGAATTAAAAGTAAAACGAATTGCTAGCTAGCATCTTCCAAGTGCCCTGCTCCCTTACTCCGGCTAATCACGCTGCCGCTGTCTTTGTTTGAGAAAAGCACAGCTTTCAGTTACAGCAAACCGTCAGTCCAGCTAAGGGACTACAAGTCGTGCTTCTTAAGTATTGATTTGAAGACGCTTTCACGTACCCTTCATCCGTGGCAATATTTTATTTAATTTTAGGTTCTACAGTTCTGGATTTGGATGCTGAAATAGCCCGGTAGCTAAGCGAACCATTGAGGGGGACTGAAGAAAACCTTTCAGATCTGTAGCACTGGAATTGAGAAATGAACTAGAACCCCACGCGCTGCCATTGCTTTTCACATGGCATCATTCTACTCACAATTTTGAACAGCTTCGGTGTTTTTGTGCACACATAAACTCGATATACCTGTTTTCTAAATTGTGGTTTCCCCTCTTTCCGCTCTCCACCTTTGTCTCGCCAGGATGCACGCTGCTCTGTCCGTTTGCCCGCACGCACCAATGACGTCACATGCGACACAACAATGGGTTCAAAGGTCACAAGATGCACACCGCGTCGCACGCCTTTCGGGTTTATGATTGAGGAATTTGTATTGGTGTATAATTTATACCGTTCTTTATAACGATATTCTGTAGTCATAGATTCGTTTTTCTATATACCTACGTAGCTGAAGGTTTTATATAACGCATGGCTTTTTATAATTGTATTAGTGCAATTCGGGTTCTCTGCTTAGAGTTTAAGGGATTTATGTCTTAAGGTACCAAAAAGAAGTCTAAATAGGGTCTAAATCCTGTTGACGAAAAGCACTGAGGTTTATGCTGTCGTAAAACTTTATGACCAAAATAACTAGAGTTTAAAAAACAAACCCGGTCAACACTCACCTCGACGGTGGCTTTTAGTCCCACCCTAGCCCCTCGTATTGTTTGTATATCTATTTTATGGCTACTGTTCAGATGCAGTTTATGTGACTCCGTTTGGCATCTGATTTCCAGAAGCTATTGTAAATCATAATAATTCTCAATGAAAATTCACCTTGGAGCATTTATTGCACACTAATATGAGCACTAGTAAATGTCAAGCCCTCTAGTCAAAGAAGTGGTCACCTTTGGAACCGAAAATAATAATGGATTTTAAGCCATAATTTGAAGTCTATAAAAATATTTATGTCATGTGCTTGTTACTTTTAGATTATGTATATATCAGTTTTATTTATAATAAATTTCCACATATAAGGACTGAGTAACGTGCATTTACCAAACAATTCTTACAAATAGTTTCTAGGAAACACTTGATAGATCTACACTAGTCAGAATTAATGGAGTTTATTTCAGGGATCACAAGGCAGGGACAGTGAATAGGATACCATTCTTTTGTGGGCCCAAACACAAATACTATGGTAAGATTAGGGCCACCATGTCACGTAGCCACATGTGCTTGGACCATACAGGAAAACAAAGGAAACATGCACACAGAAGGACCATGTAAATGTTATGCCTCTAGAGCTGGGGGCTAGAATGAAACCCACTACCCAGGGGGTGCAAGGCTACAGTGCTAACCACTGAGAAACTGGGCTGTCCTCCTCGAGTGCCGTCAAGGAAAATCTTATACAACACCAGGACCTGTAACATTTAGTTCTGATGAGCAGAATTTATATTTTCACCCCTCATTTTATTAATAGTTTCATCTGTATTATCTGATGGTAATTTTCAGCTATAGCTTATCAGAAGGTTTCATGCTAATAATTTGATGAAAATTTCATTTTCAGTTGATTCTGAATATGATCCCTTTTTTTGACCCCAGGTGACAGACTGGTGCAATTTGCACTTAAACATATCAAGCAACATATATACTTATTAAAAAAAATTGCATCAATGTGCAAAACATTTGCATAAATGACGTAGTTGGGATTGTGCTGTTGCCACATACGTTCTGGGTAATGGGTTCAAACCCTAACGTGTTTTGGACCCCCCAATGTCACATGGTGCCCAGGGAGCACCGGTCCCTGTGCTGGCTGGGATTGGCGAGCCCCCCCCCCCCCGATCTGCAAACTCAAGTCAGGGCTTGGAAAATATAAAAAAATATCCAGTTCAGATTCATCACGAGATTCCAATAACAGGCACTACATGCTGCATGAGGTCACTCAAGCTCCACCAAAGCAGAGCTTAATATACACAGAATCCAACTGTGAGCATATTAGCGTTCATATATTTGCTGTTTTTGATGTTCATTCCTAAAGTGAATGAGGTCGTCACACCAATTCGTTCAGTTTGTTCTCCACACCACTCAACTATCTGTCTCCCCATTTACATAGAGAACAATCAGCTACCAAGTACAAAACTACGTTTATTGGCACAAAACTGTAAAATTGCAAGAGAATTAAATCTTAATTTGTACAAGAATGAATTTCATAAGAAACTAGAAAGTTGGATGCAAGTAGCAGAGTACAAGAATAAGTCTTATTCCTTATGTATCTTAAAAAAATAAGTGAATGATTCCATACAATTTGTGTAAATTGTATTAAATGAACTACTTAAATTATGCCCAGTGCCCGTCGGCAAACTGTCACTGAAGTTAGTGTAAGAATTGCTTGATTTCCTTTTTTTAAAACTTAAAAAAAATTTCAAAGGGAGCAAAGTAAATTCATAAACACCCCCCCCCCCCACAAAAAGTCACACATACACATACTATGCACACCAATCTAAAGATGCGCAGTTTTGTTTATGTATAAAACAAGAGCACAGATTATAGTAAACCTTTATTACAAAGTTTCTTTATGTATACAAGTTTTTAAAACAAGACATTGGGTATATTTGTTATTAAAAATGGCACATTTATTGCTACATTACTGTTATATACAGGACAGTTCAATAACTAGATTATATTTATATAATATAATATAAAAATAAAAACCGGGTCTGAGGCACTCTGAGAACAGTTGTGTCCTCAATTGATGTGAGATGGCAAAAATTTCCACTTCAGTGTATTTACACTGGGAAGGGAATAAGGGTTACTGGTGCATTCAATTCAAATCCATTCCCACATTGACAGAATACAACGTGACACGCATGGACATTTAGAGAACTCTGGCTGCGCACACAGGTTCGAGCTCAGCTGCATCTGACGCGATCACTACGCTGGCTTTTTTAAAGTCAATATTATGGCAGCTGATTACACAAAGATCAGAGGCCATTTATGTCACTGACAGCACCGGGAGTGTGCAAAAGCAAGCACTGCTCTTCACGTCAAAAACGATCTAATATTCCATTTCCGGTCATATTGCAGAGATTGAATCCATAATGAAGTAAAATGCAATACAACTCAGTTGCCAGGTGTTTGCTACAACTCAGTCCACCCACCCCTCAAGTTTTCCAGTTACATGTGTATGATCCAAAGCAATCCCAAATAACGGCTTTTATAGAAGAATCACACCTTTTCTAAGACACACCTCAGAATCTCTGACAACAGGATGTGTTCCGTGACTGGCACACAGGCTAGGACTCTGCAGCCCAGACAACAATAAAGATCTGAAAGCAACTGGCAGAAGTCATACCCATGAACGCAAGAACACATTAAAATATGCAGCACTGTCCGCTGTCACTTTAAATGCATGGGAAGAAGTGATGCAAGGACCCACCAAACACACAAGGTAGCATGCTAATTCAAAAAGGCCTTATCTACAAACTCTGACCCCTAACCCTCCGACATCAGTCACGCCAGAGCAATGACAACCTCTGCCATGAGCTGCACTCACCTTTTCACCACAGGAGCTCAAAACAGGAAGGAGGGCATCTGATAAAAAGAAAAATAAAAAAATGACGCAAAAACTAAATAGTACAAGACACGGGAGGCAAGGGGGCGGGCGGGAGGCCCCGCTATAAGCCGTCAAAGCAATTTGAAATACAACCATAAAACATGGCTGTCTCAGAAGTTCCCCAAAACCAAAAACAATAACCACACAATAACCACATATTACAACACCAAGGCAGGGGGGGGCAGAGTGGAAAAAAAAAACATTTAGGCACTGAGGTATCACTCTCCAGTTTCATGTCTGGCCACATTACCTAACATCTGTTGCTCTCATTTAAAGTTTTACAAACCTTAAAATGAACAGAAGCGGATGGTCATTATCCACTTGGCTCCCACCTGCAGCAAGGTGACTAACCGCTATTCCGTCGCCAGCATTTATGCTTGCAGTCTGACGCATCAGCCTCCCTTGGCCTATTGTCAGCATACGCCGCTAATGCTTGTAGTTCCAGCAACCATACAGAAGACCGGACGCATTTACAGGAGCAGACGCCTGCCTATTTGAAACGCCAATTTGCGTCGTACATTCAAAACCAATTGCATATGTAATTTCTACACATTCGCCTTAGAAATTTGCCTTTTCTTTAAAATCACAATCAAATCACAAGCCAAGTTGACATTTACACACCTTTCAACGGAGTCTCAGTTCATTTTCCAGGAGGTGACTTTGATTGCTATATATTCCACTACATAACTCATTCAATATCACCATTCCCAAACCAGCCCACTGAACTATATCGAGCTGTATGCAAGTACTTAAATCTGCAGGGAAACAGTGCTTATTATAGTTGTGAATAGTGGTATTTTCTTTTCCCTGCATCTTACTTTATCCATTGTTTGCCACAATATCCATCGTAAAATGTAATATGTTATGCAATATAAAAGTTTATGAAAGCATCCATGCATGTTTTGTTTGACTAGTGGGACGTTGACCAACGCTATGCCTTCGCAATCGAAACTGAACGCCCCGCTGGCTAGGAGACCTACGCCAAAGCTCTGCTCCTTTGACATCTTGAGGTTCTCAGCGTTCTCCACGCAGGTGGCCAGACTACTTTCCAGTGCCTTTCAGCCAAAGTCGGCCACTTCCAGACTCCAGAGGACCACCTAAATCTTCAGAAGCAGTTTTGGAGCCGCTCGTCGGTCTGATGAGAATTCCTGCTCTTCCTCGATCTCCGGACATTTCCTTGCTTAAAAGTCTATGGAAGCATGTAGGCGAAGCGACTCCAGGACCTTAGTATGCTGAAAAGACTCTGGTGCCACTAGCACTAACGAAAAGGTGAGTGTCAACACTCCTCAAGGTCATGATCGCACTAAACACCAATCTGAATAGCCCTCAAAAAAGGGAGGACTATCGATAAGTCTGCTCATTGCAGCTGGGTGTTTTGTGCTGTTGGGCCTGGCTGAAGGGGACATCAGAAGGTCCTTCATTATTCTGTGCTATAAAACAGCACTTGGGACTTAGCCAACATACATTCAGCCCCACAACCGAGGCAGAAAGGATTGCAATACTGTGGTTACACACAAAAATTGGACTCAGTCATCTGAAAAATAATCCATGTTAAGCCTAGAGGTATTAAACTTTTAAGATTTATAATACTGGAAGTCCCATTATGGAGATTCTGGGACATAACTGCACTTGAAAGCCTGAATTCTTCACTACATTGGGTTCTAAAAGCTACATTTCTGCATACTATTAAACCCAGTTAAATATTTTTTTTTTTTCAGAGGGGGGACGCTTAATGTCTCCAAACGTGGGCAGCTTGTTGACGTATAAGACTGTGCTCATTAAGCACCTTTACATTTACATTTCATGATTTTTTTTCTCTCTCAGGGCTCAGAGTTTCATGGCCTGTTTTTGTACTGGGTGCTTCCAAATCGATGTTCAGATCACGGCAGAACGTTTGCCGTAAACGGCACACCTGAACGGCTTCTCGCGGCTGTCTGCCACCCTCAGGAGTACGCCGGGTTCCCCTCAGGCTCCGTGGTTAAGACGTGTGTAGCTGTGTGAACATGCATCTTCTCAAAATATGATTTTATATAGAATGACAGGATGTGTACACACACTAAGAATGGGGGGGGGGGGGGGGGGGAGTGGGAAAAAGGCCACA
>JABFEB020000043.1:13275826-13293235 GCA_019775895.2 Stomatorhinus ivindoensis
GTAATTTGATTAAACAGGGAGAAGTGAAGAGAAGCATACAGAAATGCACTTCTAATTACAGAGCCATCTGCCCGTTCCTGGAGTCCGGCCAACTCCACAGGCAGCTGGCTCTGGGGGAGGGGTGGGGGCGAGGGGGAGAAGAAGATGGAGGAAGTAGTAAGAAGAAAAAAAAAAAAAAAAACAACAGGAGAAGACTGCAGCAAGGGGGCAGGAGAGGAAGAGGGTCTGTTTCGCTTAATTCATCAAGCAGACACTAAGATGTAGAACACCAAACAGTAATGCTGCGGGTTTTCTGCTCAGCCACCAGGGGAGAGAGATTAAGACTGAGCGGCACAGACTCGGTGACCTTCTAGAACCAGGCGTCCGGCCATTCGGAAGCTCTCAGCGCTGCATGGAAGAATGACTAATGTAAGGGCTGAATCGGTCCCCTTTCATACAGATACCAGCTTAGAATGCAGAAAAGAATCAGCAGCCGGACACAGAGGAATACAGCAGTATTCCACACAGGGTAACCCAGTCATTTTATTCTGAAAATAACGAAGCAGGCTCTGCCTAACCATCAGGATGCAGGTATCAGCACAAGTTAAGCCTGTAAGTCAGTCAATCAGCCAATTATAAACCAGTGGTTCTCAGCTCCAGTCCTGGGGACCCACGGTGATTGGCTGATTGAGAGGTCAACCCAAAGATGGGCACCCACACCGGCCCTCCACGGATCAGGTCTCCCACCCCTGCGGCAAGTGAACACAGCTTTCTGCATGCGGCGAGAGACCACATGGGCAGTGTGGGTGGGGATGGGCCCACTTATGGGGTTTGTACAAAAACACCCCGACCATCTAATACCCTCACTAAGCCTCCTCTCCCTCCAGCACCAAGGCTGAACAGACCGGACCAACTTACCGAAGACGGCAGTCCGGCAGGAACCTTCCTCACTTTTTTCACTGGGGCTTCTATCAATGGGGGGGGAAAAAAAAGTATGTTTATTCCATTAGTCTATCCACATATAATACAGGACCAAGGAAAGGTCAGAGACTATCCAAGAAAATACAAAACATGAGGCAGGAACACTAGTCCAAAGGACACTCGTACACCATGGAAATGTAAGGCAATTTCGACACGCTTTTTGGACTGGAGTCTCCACAAAGAAAGGAACAATATGCTAAAATGCAGCTTGGTTTGATCCATTAGTTAGTGTGGGAAAGATATTGTGCACCACAGGAGAACAGCTTACCTCCACTCTGAGATCTATTACCACCTCCACTACTGCTCTTTATTAATTCCCTGTAGGGAAATTCTCTTTTCACCTGCCCCTTCCAGCACTCCACACAGACACATGCAGCAGAGCCCATAGAGCTGGCTGTTAACGGCCCACAGACATGAATATTCTGCCCAGGCCGGGCTTAAACCGATGACCTACCCAACTCGGGCACAGAGGTCCGGCCCGCTGAGCCGCACGCTGCCCCTAACGGTCACTGGCTGTCAATATTCACCTGCCGCCATTTTAATCTGAGAAGCTGCCAGTTAGTACGGTAGCCGTCTCCTTACCGACAGGGGTGTCCAGAGGGCGCCTCCTAGGGTTGCTGGGGCAGGTGTAGTACGGTGGAGCCTTGAGCCCGGGGACTGACAGGGCGTCAGGACCGGGCATGACCATGTCGTTGGATAAGAAGCCCGGCTGGTGAGGGGAGAGAAGGACAGTGTGAGAGAGGACAGACCAAACTGCTCGACACCGATCTGCGTGTCGCTGCACTCACCTGAGACACGAAGGAAGAGTAATGCCCCCGCTCGTTTTTACCTGGAAGAGAGAAGCAGACATGACCACGAGAGGCAGTGAAGGCATTAAAGGCACGACGGCCCAGTCCGTTCAGGTATGCGGCCAACCCCGTAAGCAACGAGAAGTACTACCTGACAATTTCGCACACTCTTATACGCAGAAACTTTGACGGAACAGACTCAAGGCTGTAGAATGTCTCTGAACCTGACATGTAAGCCATCATCTTCTACTCTTAATAGATCCACTAAGGTGCTCCGCTATATTGGGAAATAAAACCACAACCAAGAACAGGCACATGGACACAAGGGGGAAACGGCCTCTTTGCCGTGAGGCTGGAGCTTCATTATCAGTGAATCCGGCGTCTTCACAAGCAATGCCATATTTACACATACAGACAGAAATGCACCTGACAAATCACCTCATTAAAAACAGTGCAGAAATAAACACCACCCACCCCCCTCCAATCCTGTCCTGCCTAGGAGCTCCAGGCGAAAGCGCAAAAAAAAAAAAAACCCCAAATACGGTTCATACTCTGGTGCCCGTAATGGACCGACCCCCCCCTTGAGAGGGACAGGGGATGAGGGTTCAGGTCCAAGTCATTCATCCGCCCCAAATAAATCGACGTCATCCTGCTCTACTTAGGGTGCTCATCAATTCACTTGCTGGGTGAGTGGATGTGGGCCGAGTGGCCTAGTGCACCAGTGTGGGAGCAGGGTGCACTTGGAGACGCGATGCTGGGTTAATTAACTTAACAGGAGACAGAAAGTAGTTCAGCCGGCATACCAACAATCCCAGCACTGAGGAAAGGAGAGTGAGGCAGGCCTTCCTGTTCGCCGTAGTGGGGGCTGTCACCGAAGCCCTGTGGGGACAGACGTGCACACGTGAGGATGGATACGACCAATCAGGCGGCCTCTACTTTCACAGATAGGGCAGGAAAGCCCACCCACACAACCAGTCAAACGTTTCTGCTCACTGCAGGTTTTTAAAACTTTGACATGCAATTCATAAACTGCTGATTTTTTTTTATTCTTGTTCAGAACAAGAAAGTTGAGTGAAGAACTATAATTAAAAATAAGTCAAATAAAACAAGTTCTCTTTATGCATGTCTGACATCCTATTAACTGGTTGTCTGGTGATGGTATAGTCAAATTCTAGGCTGTCCTTTAACTTTACATACACTAGTTAACTGTTTGATTGCATGAAACAGATCAGTATTTAATGTCCCTTGTAGAAAGAATGCCTCAAATTGTCTCTACTGGTTACTCGTGAATCAAAGATATGACATTCTTGCTAGTAAAAAGTGCTCAAAGGGTGAGCATATTGTAAATTTGCTCGTAAAAGAAGAGTATTTGGTAAATGTTAAGAGTGACATGCAAATGTGGAAAATCGGTGTGTGCAAAAATGTTTGACTGGTCGTGTATTTCCTTACATTGCCATACAAGTGCCATCCAAAATAGGGCTGCTTGGCAGTGAGGATCTCATTAAAATGGTTAAAGTTTTGTGTGGAAACCTGGGTATTTACAGGTGAGAATTACAGATTAAATTAAACCACCGTCAGGCTTTTTTTTTTTTTTCTTACCACCAAAGTTAGGGGATTAGCTTTTGGCCACAATAACTTGTCTATGAAAACAGTTACATAAAAAAACTGGATTCTAAAGCTAAAACCACAGTTCTAGCGCTAGGCAGAACAAGGACATCACTATTCATGCAACACTGGCTTTTACCCGTCCATGAGTGAGGGAGCGGCTGTTCTCGTCTTCCGGTCCCCAGGACCCCAGGCTGTTGCGTTCCTCCACTGGATGATATGCAAAAGGATTAGTTTGCACATCACACACAGACACTAGACAAACACGCAAACACTTGTTGCTGAAAATTGCAGCATGTAGGGGGACCATCTCAGGCAACATATATTGAAGAAAAACATTTCGCATCCAGGTTAAAAGATCACAAGCACAATTTGCTTACGCCATAACCAACAAGTCGTAATCTTATTAATGACCAACAAGTAGTTTATTGAAAGTCTGTGTGCTTCAAGGTAAAGGCAAATTTAAAAAAATGAACTGGGTCTTTCGATTGTGACCCTAAGCAACCGTAAGGAGCTATTTTTATTAAAACGCAACTCATGGAGCAGGGCACGCGAATAGAAGAGGTGGAGCCCCAGATCTGATTTCACTGGTATCCCACTCCAAATCATTCTAGCACCAGTAACCGAGTTCAGTCAGAATTTCAACCCAACCATCGTTAACTAGGACTGTGAATTTGGGACGACATGGGACGCGTTTTGACCGTCGCTCGTGGCCCCTGTGCCTTTCACCACCGCCTGCTAACCATCATGCAGCATCTCCAACCGATTTCTCAGCACATCTATGTCCATCGCTGCCATCAGACTTAAAGGGAAAAACATACAACAGAAAAACCAGAGTGCATGCAGCCCAGTGTTTCTCTCTATAAAAGCAGGCTGAATACTAATTGCTGGTACAGAAATTTCTATGCCTCCCTCCGCCACATTAAGCTCACCATGCCTCTGCAGAGAGAGGCGGCTTAATTGCACACTGATTTGCATAATTGTGCATATTAATTTAGCTGCTGTATGAATATTCATGTTCTTTTGATTTTTTTTTGTATAAAAAAAATAAAGTGAAAGGCTGGGGGAGTGAGTGGGGGACTCTAACAGCGCACTGTGCCACCAGCAGTCATATGGCCACTAATCAGCTGTGCAGAGCCTGTTAGCTTCATGTCGCTATTCTTTCAGGGTTCGAAACACCAGTAACCTTTTCCACCAGCAGGATACTGGTGGTTGGGGCACTGACAAAAAATGAAAGCGGAGGAGCATTCAAAGATGCAAACCAGTCCGGACTGCATACAGAGAACAGCAGTGGCCCCCCAATAGCGACAGGCAGAAAAACGGCTAACGACTCAACCATCAGCAAGTGTTTCTGATGGCGTGGTGTAGCCCCTGTGTGAGCGATTACTGACAGAGGCCCTTAAATTTAAGCTACAATCAAATTAGGGGGGTGATGACTAGAAGGGGATTGTGGGAAACTGCTACATTTCCATGCTGAAAACCCCATCGTGTAGACAATGGAAACATGACTACTCTGCATACACATGTTCCACTGAGAAAGAGGAAGATGCACCTTAGACAGAGATAACGGCCATCCTCCACTTAAACAACTGAATTAGTTTAATACATTTTTTAGATCCTATTTATGTAAAGCAACATTCTTTGATAAATGCACCATCAGATGATCCCTAGAACATCAGTCTGCTGACCCTGGGAATTGAACCTATGACCTTCCAATCACAGGTACAGCCGCCTAAGTGCTAAGCCACACACCAGACAGGACTGCTTATTCGACATTGTAGGAAAAACCAAGAAAAAGCAACCACGATGGAGGCAATATTGTGCCACAAATGCAATTCTCTCTCCAAAGGTAATTTTCTTAGTAACATGAGACTCTCCTTTGCCTAGCAAACATGCAGCAAGCTTCGGACCGACATGTGGAGCACCTCCAAACTGCTGCTGGTCTGAATGGGTCTAATGGGCCTGGTCCCTCAGGAGAGTTTGGCACTATAATCATATGGGTGACGTTCAGCACGCAGGCTTACAGAAAATGGAGGACACAGAATGGTACCCAAGTCAAACAGCAAAGATTTGCGCTCATCGCTAGGATGACAGAGGGCAATCAATAGTAGGCTGACCTCAATCAATAAGAACAATATGAAACATCCAGACTAACATCTAGATTAGCAGTAAAACAGTTCTGTCAGCAAGGTACTTGTATGTTAAACATCGATGGACATTTTACTGTACATCAGCTTCTGGTTCAGCTACCAATTACACGGTATAGAAACTTCTTGCTGACTTTTCACTTCTTCTACATTTTTCGTGCCAGGGTGCATTTAAAAATACCGTGCGAGATCTCGGTTTCAATCTGTCAGTAAATGAAACCACACAGCCAGGTCCCAAAGGGAGACACTGAAACTCCCCCTTGTGGTTGTTATTGCAGGTGCACACGATCCTTTAAAATAAAACATTCAAGGCAGCGTCATATAAACACTGCCATACAGTTGCATAGGCCTTACCCGTATGGTAACACAAACAAGTTACTGAAGAGTCAAGGAGGCACATTAACGCTACACTGGCTTCCATCCAGACAATACAGAATAAACAGCCTTTTGAGATACGGTCAACAGACATCTCACTTTATATTGTGTATTTAGAAGCAAAAGAGTGAGAAGAAACAGCGCAGCTCATTTCCTGCCACCTATTTCACACTCAGAGTGGGACACTGACTAGGGTTAGCAGAATAGCTACAGTAGGACACCAGCAAAGCCTCTTCCTGCCAGTGGTTTGATGGGATGGGGGGGGGGGATCTTCCAACATAACACCATCCAGCTATCAGAGGAACAACTACATCAACTCGATGTAGGGGCACATGAACACACTGGAAGCTAAATGATTAAGGTATTGTACAGAAAAATTATTTGATCTTCCAGAAAGGAGGCTGTCCCATAATTGCTTTTACGCCTCTGTTGATCAATTTGCTGTATATACACCTCTATAACGCAACAGTTTGTCCGCAGAGTGAGCTGGGTTCTTGATAGTCATCCCCTAGCATATCCACATCACTGGAGAATGTTTCCAGATGCTCAGCCAGTGACACAGCTCATAGGAGATGGTTGTACTGGAAGCACTGCAAGCTTCGCCTCATCTTTGAACCAAACAGCAAGCATGTGAAGGGAGGAGTGAAGACGTTTTGGGAAGAAGAGTCAAAAGCCAAGGAGATCGGTTTCAGTCCACATAGAGGCATTAAAAAGACAATCAGGAAATGTTACCTGAGCCTACAAATTGGCTGCCGCCTAGCGTCATTGGCCGGGTCTTCCCGTTCCCCACAGGTGGAGCAAACGTCTGTTAGGGGCGGGGCAATTCAGAAATATCAACCATAAAGAGACTGTAAGCATGATAAGCCAGAACTACACAAAGTACCCTAATACATCAACTCAACACACTGAATAGTAGCAGGACAGTGCGTAAATTCATGCAGGCTTTCCACTCCTGGGAAAACTAAAAGTGCTGGATTGTTTGCTAAAAAAAAGTAAGCTTTTCTAGCAAATTTTAGTATTTGGACAAATCGCTATTACTTAAGACTACAACAAATCAAGCTGGTTTTGGAAGGATTTTTATTTATATTGAGCATCATGCTGGACCATTCCAAATACAATGAGTTTAGCTCGGTTGTAGGCCCTTGTTGTGGTATTCTAGAGCAGAACATTTTGAGTTGTAATTTGCAACTAAAGGTAATCCACAAATCAAAAAGAGCCAGATTTATAATGGCTGTCTCATGTTCGGAATTTAATAAATCTTTTTGCAATTCTCCATTCGCAGCTCTTCAGCTAGGAGCGATATGAGCATGCCGTCTTGAGGTATTACAGGCGTGGACGATGTCATCCAGCAATAAAGCAAATTGACCAATCAAACCCAGGAGTTGACAAATACCAAGAGGACCAGTCAAAAACACACTTACCGTACTGAAGTCCAGCAGGTCACTAAGCTCCTTGTCTGTGCCCACAGCAGCCATTCCGTGTGACTGCTGCGTGTTCATCCCACTCGGAGATAACCAGCTTCCTACTAGACACAACCAGAGGACAGAATCGGCCATAAGCAGATTTGCTTAAGCTTTACAAAGGTAAAAAAAAATTAACCGACACTTTTAAGACTGTAGCCACAGTATATCTACTCCTCTCTACACTTTAGTCCAGGACTCCCCAAATGCGGTCCTGGAGGACTGGAATCCAACACAGTTGGCTCCAGGGCAAAGGTACTGCTCAAGGGCCTTATAGCATACTGATCAACTAGAGTGTAAGACAGCAAGAGCAGTGATCAAACACAATGGAAAAAAAAAGCTTTTAAAAGGGTCACAAAAAATAAATAAACGCCTCCTTTGGGAAAATCAAATGTCCCAACACCCCCAACCATCATTCAAAAAGCAATACGACACTAAAAAGTGAACACCTTGCTCTTGTGATCTACACACGTGTGTTACTCGCACGTCTGTGATACACAATGATAGCCCACCCTAAATTGCCCGACACCTCCGTCAACCAGCTCTTCCAAGATAACACGGCTTTAAAGTGCTCAGGTAGTTATTCTCAGTCTGGACAAACATCTGCTTAAAAACCTACACATCTCAGTGGGAAACAGATACATCAGTATGTTTAAATATCGATAAGAATTTCCCACTTGGGATTAAGGAAGTATATCTTTCATCCATTTCAAAGTTCTGGTAAACGCCTCACACTTGTACCAAGAGGCTGGTTACTTCACAAAAACACACTGTTGTGTTAATCACGTTCATTAACCCAGCAGAAAAAAAAGTTACACTGCATCAACAGGTGGTGCATTTTCGCACCTTAACTACTAGCCGACTAAAACCCACTCTCCAGCATTAAACTGAACCAACAAAACCACAGTAGTCCCAGTTACACGCAATGTTGGCCCAGGGCACCATTATAATTCCAAAAGTACTATAATGAATGACTAACCACTATGTCCATCTGAACCTTTGAATACCTGTCAGATTTTTAAAAAAAAACAAGTTTTCACTTTGAGTGCACCAATAGTCAACTTCAACAGGAAACCGAAATAATGCAAAAATTGCGGGTTAGTCCTGTGACAGCGTTACTTGACCGATGTGAGAAGATCTTAATGGTAAAATGTCTTCATATTTTCAGTTAACGTGCGTGCCTGGTGAGTCACCGGGTCAAGGTGGACGTCGCCAGCGTCCTGTCGCGCGCCGCCCGAACGCCAACGCCACTCACGCAGCAGCACGCATCGGCATCCATCGATCGATCGATCGATTAGAGATTAAAACATCCGAGACCGCATACTGCAGATAGATTTAACATACTGTAACGTACGGTTAACGTTTCTCAACCAGTTGTGTTTCGCGATGACAAAAATCTAAAATCCGAGCTAACAAAAACAAGCAGGTGACACGATCAAGTACAAGCTGAAAAATGAAGGGATATAGAATTAACTTTAATATTAATACATGACATTGCACTGAATTTCTTCCGCTGTAAAATCTGCGTTATAATTCATCGAAGAAAAAAAATTCTTGTCTGGGGCTGTGTCCGTGTAAGTAAGCCACCAATCACATATACATTAGCTCACCCAAATATTCAGTGGTATTTATTTATTTATTTATTATTATTAAATCAGAACCATTAAACACCAGCAGCCAGACAAACACCTACATAGCAATAAAACGCCTTTCGTCTCCAATCCCCCCCCCCCCAACTTCACATCGGAGCTTAGGCGACGAATTGTTTCATACCGACTGTGTACTAGCTAGATTCACAGCCATTACAAAAACATCCAAAATAGTACTGTGAATAAGGACCCCCATACTCTTAAAATACACCCGTCGTGTGAGTTTCACGGCAACAATCTCGAGCTTTGATTTAATCACCCCATATATCTCCGTGAGATTTCACGAAAAAAGACCGAATATTGGCTTCTCCGTACTCACCATTAGAGTACACAAGGATTATAGATGCAACGCTTTCCCCGTTATAAAAATCGTCGTGCAACGCAAAAATACTAGCAAATAGCAAATACCAGCTCTTAATTGAGGGCAAGTATGACACTAGTTTAAAAAAAAATCCAAAGTTAATCGGTCCCGGCTGGACCCACAAAAGTCTGCACATCTGTCCAATTTGCATTAAAGGGCTTGCGCGAGGAGGAGGAGGGGTGGGGGCACAAGGAATTTCCTGCCAAATATGCAACAAACAAAAGTCAAATAAAACGCTCCTTCGGAATTTCGACCACCTTATGTATTTCGAAGAATTAAAATCACTTCCACTTTGAAGATAAAACAAATACCTACGCAGCCATTATAAAAACAAAGTAAAAAGGACCGATTTAATGCATCCACATATTCCCAAAGATGTTTTAAAATGATCCAACATTAGCCACAATAATTAAAACATATACATTTATTCGCCGTATAATACGGTTTTACAGGCTGTAGCGCCGTCCTACTTATATTCGACAAACTTCAGTTTCTTTTAAACTTTAATACTAGTCTACACAAGAGTGAACAAAGGATTAATTGCCACCTCGATGAAACGTACACGCAACTTGCAGAACAGATAAAAGTCCGATATCACCTAAGAACAAACCCACGTTTAAAACTTTATATTCAGTTTTTTTCTAAAAGTTTTATTTATAAAAGATTCGCCTAAACACACAACTATTCTCATTCCGAAACACCTGGCTTTAAGGCGGGCATATTTACCTTATTTTAAAAGTCTGGCTTCGAACAGCAGAAAATATATGGACGGCACTGTAGGAATAGCGTGAAACTTAAAAGGGAATTCCCTTCAACGTTTCAAACTCGGCGGATTAACCGAAGCAACTGCATCCTCCGTTCTTCTATAAACGTGATTTGAGGGACAGTCCAGGGCGTTTATACAATCTATCGTTTCTGCATCAACACAAACTCTACAACTCTTCTATGTATCTTTTTTCTTGCTACAATTGATACCATTTCATCTGCGAGGTAGACATCTTAACAGCCTCCACATTGTCAGCCTCAACATTATATCCCTCCGCAAAAAATAAGGACGTTGTCACCAGTGGTGTCCAATTTCATACATTGAATAAAAAGTTCGACAGTTTACATTTAGGCAACGACGAGCATATAATAACTGTATCCTCATACGCAGACTTATTTGTGCACATCGATTTCCCCGTATTTAGAAAAAGACGACGTTTAATTTAAGGATTCTCAAGAACTAAATTGGGTAGCGGAGGGACACATAACATTAACGGGTAATGGAGCAGAGGCTGCGTGAGATGGAATGATAAACCTGCAGTGACCGGACCAATAAGAGTCCAAGTAGGAATTGATGGACAGGAATAGTAGCCAGTGGAATCACCGAGCTGATATAAGAGCAAACCCTCTTCCCGCTCGCTCTCGCATGTTGTTACTGAGGCTCGCGGTTGGGCTGTATTGAGGTCTTTTTAATGTGGTAGATAACACGCTTGACCGGTATACAGGTAAGTTTTCTTCTATAGTATGCATTCGTAGGTATACACAAAGCATAAAAACTCAAGCGTATGTCCTTATTTCACTTTTTAATTGCGGTGTATGATTTGTTTTAGTGAATTTCACAGTATAAGGTCTACCGGTAGCACATATATATATTTTTTATTTGCCCATCAAACATATGGTAATATGTCTGAGTTTCCTAAATTACGTTACATTATTGTCCACTCATATACTATAAATCTAGAGATGTAGGCAAATTAAATAAATGGCATGTTATGCCTAAAGCCACACTCTATCCTTCGACAAGTAATAAAGGATAAAGGATGTTTTTATTGTCATTCAGGAACATGATATACATGAAGCGAACGAAATGAGGTACCTTGGTCCCGGTACAGGTATCGATAATAGAAATGAAATCCAAAATAGTAATACAATAAATAAAGTGAAGGATAAAAAAAACAATAATTTCAGTTTCTAGTGGACTAGGCATTGGTTATCGTGTGTTGTTTTCTGAAGACATGTCCAGCCATCCTCTTTGTTCCAATTCAAGTTCAATTCAGTACAAGGTCTCAATGATGGACAAATATTGTATTAATAGTACCTTATTAAGCCTAACCTTTTGATTAAGTTAGCATTTCACCAGAAACATACATGTTGTAAGACACCAAACCATTTTCCCAAAAAAGTGTGCATTATGTTGCATACTATAGATGGCAGTGGTAGTGGGCAGTGGTGCTGTAATGGTTAGGGAAGTGCAGTTGTGATTGAAATGTTGCTGGTTCGAATCCCTGACCAGCGAGGTGCCGCCCTCAAGCGCTGAGTCAGCTGCCCACTACTATGTTAAAATGTCACATATGGGTTAAATGCATAGGACATGGTATATGGTATGATGTGTCAACAATGATCATTGGGTCTTACTACTACTAACTCATATACAGTGAACCCTTCCACGTCATGGAGGTTTGAGGGTTAGGCGTAGAAAAAAGATACAAAAAACACTAGATACAAAGATGGCTGTGGGACACCACGTAAGAGGCCGCCGTAAACAGGAGTCCCCCAAAGCACATTGTATTTGTATTCTATGCATTTGTGAGTTGCTAAGCATTTTGCATGGGGTCTGCTGGTCGTCACGTCGTCTGCAGCTTTTACAAAACTGCCAAAAAAAAGAAAAATGCATTTCATGTGTTATACCGACAGTACAATATATCTATACCGTGAGAAGGAAAGTCACAATGCGGAAGGGTGTCCATAGACCTCAGGAGGACTGACTGAATGATTAGGGGTTTTTGTTTTTTAATTTGGGAATCAGAATTGGAGACTGAGGTGTGAGGAAGAGGTGAAAGGAGGGTTGCATATCTCAGCATTCCATTGTGATTTGTCACAAATATGAATAACATATTGCATTAAATTACATTGAACAACAGTAGAACTTTATTGTTAATGTTCAAAATGTTTAACTTTTGTCAGGAGGCTGCCAGGAGAGTACACAGACATCCCTCCAGCACAGGGAGGGAAATCACTCACAGGACTAGACTCACAGATGAGAGGTTTCCTTGAGGAAAATGAAACAATGGCCCTCATTTGCAATGGAGAGGTGGAATTGGTTTTAAAAAAACACACACACTTCCCTTAGGGAATCACTTCAGGCTTGCTCTGTCACGTGTTAAGCAACTGCAGTAGAATCACAACTGTGTGTAATCTTACCGAAACCTGAGGCTTGCGCTACTGAGTCACAGTTGCATGAATGTGTATCTGTGACAGAGTGCGTGGTCCAAGGAGGGAGAAAGCACACCACTCCAACAGGGCTACTGTGGCATAAATGGCAGATCATTTTGATGCTGGTCTTGGGAGTGACGTGTAATAACACAATGCATGGGGTCCTGCGTGGGTCTATGCAGCTGTGGATTAGACACATGCCACAGATGCCCAACACACATAAAGCGGTCCAAATGATGCAATGGAAAATAGGATTCATTGGACAAGGCAGCCATCTTCCATTGCTCCAAGGTCCTGTTCTGATGCTTGTGTGCCCATTGTAGGCGCGGTGGACAGGGGTCAGCATGGGTACTGTGATCGTCCTGCGGCTGCATAGCCCTGTGTGTCATGAGACACTACTCCCGTAATCATCGTCATAAATTATCTGCCATTTATGCCACAGTAACACTTCTGTTGGTTTGTACCACACGGGGAAGCCTTCATTCATATCTTGAATCGATGAGTCTTGGTCACCCAGCACCCTGTCAGCGGTTTGTGGTTTTTCCGTCGTCAGATCACTCTCAGTAGGTACTGACCACAGCTGACCATAAGTGCCCCACAAGCCTGGCCCTTTCGGAGCTGCTCTGACCCAGTCTTCTGGCCATAATGATTTGGTCCTGGTCAGAGTCACTCAGATCTCCATCCCTGCCCATTTCTTCTGCATCAAACATGTCTACTATGAGTACTGAATGTCAGCTTACAGTGTAATATATCCGAGACTTTGACATTTTAACTACAAATTCAACATTACTTGCTTCATGTGGGTGTGGTCATAATAATTTGGCTCATCAGTATATATACAAATATATAGCAGAGGTCACACAAGACTGAATGGCATGGTGTGAGACTGTGTGTCTGGCTATTGATTTGCTGGGTATTTAAAAAAAAACGATGATTTATGTCACAATATAAATAGCTAAACCAGATAGAAACAAATGAATGCAATAGCATGTCTTCTGGGAATGTTTCTGGGAACCTGAATGAATGGGGGATGTCAAACTGGACCCTTTTGGTGTCAGTGCTGGCACTTGTCAGCCTTGTAGGCCGGTTCAGAGTCCCAGCTGTGTCTGACGTGGAGTGCATGAGGTAGGGTGCACAGAGAGTGGGGAAATCAGGAGTAGGGGGATTAACAAAGGAAAAATACCACAACGACTAATGAAAACCATAGTGACAGACATACTTCATCAATTGAAACAGTTTTATAAAGAATGAAACTTTCCAATGGAAGTATCATGGATGAATATAGCCTGTAGCAAGTTAAAATATTATGTCATTTTCAAATTGATGTTAATTGACCAGTGGGGATCATGTGATCATTTTCACGTCATGACATCAACCAAAGAAATAAAGTGTGTGTTATTGTATGCAATAAAATGTAATAACATTTTTCATTGTGATGCCAGTCTCTACAGGGAGAATGATTTAATGTCAGATACCGGGCATTTTTTGAACTGATTGTGCTGTGTTGTTAAAAGGGAGTTTGTGCCATTTGATACTGCAAATGGTTTGGAATTCTTAATATGTCTAGCCTCCTCACTCAAAAAGACTCTACAATGAGAAATATGCCATGTTTGGCATCTGGATTAGTTAAAGGCAGGGAGTCCATATTCCTGATTCATTTTGTGCTTCAGGCAGCCTCATCTTACAGCGAGTACACAGCAAGCCCCATTAAATCTCAGCACAGCCTTGTCCTTTCTCCGCCGGGATCCTCAGAGCACTGTGTTTCTGTATCAACAGCGCTGCTTTTGGTGAGGAAAGGCAGAACTGCACAGGACTTTGAAATGGCAAGAAACTCGGGCCCCCAAAACCCCCAGCTTGCCTGTGTTAATTTTCCAAGCGCAGTGTAAGCCGTGGCACATGAATCCATTCCACCCATTTTCTTATTGTGTGTCCTGGTGTGGGTTGCAGGAGAACCTGGATGTCATGTCAGACAGTACAGGTTACACGCGTGGAGTCATCCTGGGCAGAATGGTAGGGACCGTATACACATATATGCAGCAACGCCCTACACCCCAGAGACCACTCGTGCAATATTGAGAATAATTTTAATAACTGCACAAATTTAGTCCCAAAAATGCAGTTTGGTTTTTTTCATACCGCTCTATCTGGTGTTTGTTCTTCAGTGATATTCTTAATAATGTGTTGAACTGGGGCAACGCTAATTACCACTTTTTCAACTTGTACTCATTCGCAAAAATATAAACAAAGCCGGAGGCGATTGTAAAGGCTGACCTTGACAACTGCATCGCTGCTAGTATTGATTCACAAAAAATGTGGTCAAAAGTAGATGGGTACCATTTATTCTTGGGGCCAGATGCAACACAAAGGATGGTGGCATTTGGAATGTTTTGTGACAGTGCGAGGACCTTGATTCAGCACAGAAATTAATAATTATAATGATAGTAGAAGCACAAACACTTAGATATAACACATATAATATGTGAAGTGGTATTAATGGATTACTTTCACTTGTAGTATTTCTCAAAAAAAATACCAGGCTAGCGAGGCACTGCTTTACACGGTGATGAAAGACCCGGACATGTCAGCTAAACAGCTTTCATCTCAGGTGTGTTTAGGTCTGCCAGTTGTGCAACTAAGCATTTCATCTTAATCGATTCAACAAAAAAAAAATGTCCATGGGAATGTTGCACAATTGTATGCTTGGCATGTCGCTTTGAAAGCATCTGCAGGGCATCAGGAAGGAACAGTTGCTCTGCAGACGCTGAAGTTGTTTTGCATTAGGGTTGTGCTGGATTATAGCAAAGCACCTTCAGTGATACACTGACGAATGTGCCTGGGGTGTGTGGTTTTAAATAGCTGCTTCCTTTGAAAAACCAGAGCAACGAAGAGAAACGCATACAGGGGCATCAGCTGCAGCCCCAGATATACACACATGCAAGCATGCACACAAACGCAATTGTGGTTTGGCGAGCAAGGTAAGACACTCGTCTTTTCCCTTGAGCTGAACTGTATGCTTGTCTCCCAAAATTAAATACAGCATTTTTTCTTAGCTGGGGAGATGGATGGAAGTAGAAAATGACCAATTAAAAATGCCAAAACCGTATTTTCAGTTCTTAAATCATGCTTAACTGCATTAAAAGCTATATAGTGCAGCCACTTAAGAGAAAATCACATATGTCTGGAACTGCAACGCACAAATTTACTTGGATCTCCATCATTTAGGTTCATTCTTGGACCTTAAAACCAGGTGCCAGACTCACAGCTTCCTGTAAGATGAGCAAGGCAGAATGTCGATATCTTTTTTTTGTTCTGGGTTACCCCAGTACGCCCGCCCACGCTTTAGGTACAGTAGGAGTGGCAGGAACTTCCTGTTGACAAATGCAGAGACCCTAACACTCTGTGGTCACAGGAGTGAGAGAGATGCCACTGAAGTTGAGGGGGTAGGGCGTTCGAGCACATCAAGTTAAGGTTCATCAAACACGAACAAAAAAAAAAAACCAGTAAGGATAGTGATGTCATGAGTCAGGCATTTTCTGTTAAGTGTCCCGATTCCAGTGTCAGGCAGCTCGGCCTGCAGCCCTTTCCTAAACTTGCAGGGAGTCTTCAAAGATGTTGTCTAAGATACACACACCTAACAGGCCTGTAGGGGGCGATTTGCAGCAGCATGCCATGACAGCACGGCCAACTTAATCCTCATGATATCCTGACAAGAATTATCTTCCCGTGCAGCGTTCTTCCTAGTGATAATGTAAGAATGACATCATCTAAGAAGGATCTTCCTTTTTAAGTACTCTGTCCTCTAAGGAAGCAAATATACCTCACTTAAAACCCTTATTCAAACTCCCGATTTTGATATCTGGCTAATTTGGTTTGAGACAGATCAGTAAGAATTTAAATGGAAATTTAATGTTGTGACGAATAAGTCAGATCCAGAGCAAAAAGAAATGTTTTCCTAAAAACAACCTCTAACTTGATCTCAACACTCGTAAAAAAAAACACTTATACAGCTGGAAATAAGTTTCGTAGAATTGTCACCTGAGAATGCAAACATTTGATCAAAAGCTCGATCTCACCCGCAAAAAAAAATATCAGACTCAGAGTTTGGAAGACTGTGTTTTGTGTAACTGACAGATTAAGAGTAGAATTGTAAAGACTGTGGGTGGAAGAAAAGAAGGTGAAGAAGAGAAGTGAATGGAAGATGGATTGGGGGGGTGGTCAGGAGGGGGGTCGTAAGCCAGCGTCGGCAGAGTGCAATAACCAGCAGCGCCTGCCTGAGTTACTGCCCCAGTACGGTGACAAAGTGACATCATCCATCTTCAGCAACACAGCTGCTACCGCCACACGCTTCCTGCCAAAATACCTGACAACACCCCCCCTCCTCCCCCCCAGTGTTCAAAGAGGGTTGTGTGTGTGTTCGTGATGTCGGGTCTCATTGTCCTCTGATTCTCAGACAAACCCATTTCGCTCATAATTATTTTCTGTTCATTTCATTCAGTCCCCATTAAAGACGACTTTTTCTAAAGTCCTCCAATTGCTTCAGACTCTTTCAGAGTCTTTATCAGACTTATTCCCCGAGTTGCAAACAGGCTTGTTCAATAAGTCTTTTATCACAGCACACAAACCATCAAAACCATAATCTGTGCACCTCTGTATAGCCCCTGTGCCCCTCATTGACTTGACGGCCTCGGTCTTCCTGAAACACGTTTTCAGCACCCGCGTGTCCAGCCCTCGCTATGAATTGAGGAGGCGTTTGCATGCAGGTGTCTTTTTTTATCCCTTTTGCTCTTTTTCTCTTGTTTTTTTCCCCTTCCCTCTTCTCTCCCCCCCCCCTTGCAGATTAGAATTCATTAGCAATCAAAGGGCCTC
>JABFEB020000043.1:13330065-13345168 GCA_019775895.2 Stomatorhinus ivindoensis
GCAGCTATAACAGCTGCCACTCATCTGGGAAGGCTTTCCACGAGATTTCCACGTATCTGTGGGAATTTTTGACCATTATCCCGAAGAGCATTTGTGAAATCAGACACTGATGTTGGACGTGAAGGCCTGGCTGACAATCTCTGTTGTAGTTTATCCCAAAGGTGTTTGATGGGGTTGAGGTCAGAGTTCCCATGAAGTTAGAAGCATTGAATTATTCAAAAAGTCTCTGTATGCTGAAGCATTAAGAGTTCCATTCACTAGAACTAAGGGGCCCAACCGCGGGAAAACAGCCCCATTCCATTATCCCTCCCCCACCAAACTATTTACCCAATCTGGTCCTGATCCTACACTCTGCGTGCTGCACTATAATGCAAAAAGGGTTTGTAGGAGATATTTCATAAAACCTTCCCTTTTCTGGCGGGGCGGGATTGTGTGGCGCAGTGGGCTACACCCTGTGATTGGAGGATTGCATGTCACATGGCTGTGGGCCCCTGAGCAGAGCTCCTATCCCCCGCGTGCCAAAGGTGGCTGCCCTTCACCATGATTCCTAAGCTTGTTCCCAGCTGTGTGTGTCTCATGGAGAAGAGCACATGATAGGCGAAAAGGGAGAATTCAATGATAATACAGTTGTGTGCGGAACTGTTCTGTCCAGCCGTGAGCTTGACACCAGCAGGTGACAGACGACTGGCTGAATGCTACTTCCTTGGTCCGTAGGAAGTATGTGATATGAAGAAGCAGATAGTGAGTAGGTCACGCTTGTCTGAGTGAGAAGCAAACCGCAGGCCAAGAACAGAGCAGTTGCATGTCCTGACACTTATCAGCATCATCTATGAAAATTGCAGCGTTACATTTTTTCCCATAATTGTGCTGCATCGTGCTATTAACTTATTAATAATAATATTAACTTATTAAGTACAAATGCTAACAATGCTGAGACGCAAGACAGATATAAATGCAGAGACGACCGTATTCATTAATTATTTTAAGTGACCATTGTTCCATAAATTATGTGGCAGAATCGAAAAAGCTTTTACCAGTGCCAGGGTACCAAGGACAAGAGGCCCATCGTTGACTTGATGTTTAGCTCAGCAGGTTAGGCTACTGTGTCTGTTGTCCGAATGTTGCTGGTTCAAAGCTCTTAACTCCAATTGTTCTAGTGACTGGTTCTAATGTGAAGCAAGTGAAATTGGCATAAAAATAATTCACTTTATTTTTATATAGCGCCTTTCAGAGTCACCCCAAGGTGCTTTACATGGGTGTGCTGTAATACATTTTAGCATCATTAACCCTTTCAACCCTATCCGTTTTTGAGCGTTTCTCTATCACTTTGATTTTAGCCTTATTACATGGCATGTACATGATTTAGCCACATATGCTTTATGGTTTTGTTTTCAGGACATTCTAGGCTACTCAGATATGTCATAATTTGATATGTAAATGCTGACACAGTCTTGATATCATCCTTTTTGTGATGAAAAACTACTTGCGACTATTGAAATTTCTTACTTTTTAGTCTCATCTAATATAAATAGCGCTTCGACTTTCGCTGCTTCATTCTGTCGCGGTTTTTTGTATAGCCTATTCATTAAAAAGTTGATCGAAATGATACATCGCTACGCATCGGAAGCATCTTTTCTCCGTAATTAAATGTACAATAATAATAATAATCATCATAATAATAATAATTGTAAGCATTACTTGAAGCATATGATCCATTGAGTAAACGCAAACACAACAGACAGTTTTAGAGTCCAATGCCGAATATTTATCGCTATCGTTTTCCCGCCTATACATGCAATGATTGGTAAAATGAAATTTGGGAATGAAACTTTAAAGTTTCATTTTCAAAATTTTCAAAATTTTAGTCGGCATTTTAGCCTCAAACAACAAACCAACATTATAGCACGTCGACTGTGTTTACATGTAGGAATTGTTCCAATTCCACGATGGGGACATTGTATTTCAACTGGTTTGATGGCGTTCATATATATAGTACATAATGATCAGCATAACATTTAAGGATGATTTGTGCAATATTACGAAGGTATTTATATACAATGCATTATAGATGAGTCTTCATAGAGCATTCATGATGCATAATGCACATGACAACAATGTGTTATGCCTTTTTATGATATAGTTACAGTCGTGTTTATAATACTTTATGAATGTATTTTAATGCATTATGAAGGTATGTAGGCCTATAATGCAGTATATAATAAGTTAAATTAAGTAAAATGTTACCAATATTTTTTCACAGACGGGTAGTGCGCGGATCATTTCGGAATCGAATACAGTATGCCCTTTGTTTTGCGTCTAATGAGAATAATATTGATGTTTCATGGATTTTTAGAGGTGCTGTTTCGGGGAAAATATTTTAAATATATGCCTCATTACGTATAGGACTACTCTGGAATATTTTAGCGCACAGCGCTGCAACTTGAACGACCGGATCGATTAAATTATCTCGATTGCAAAGATATCCGATTTATGTCTTTTCGTTATACCCAACAAGAAGGAGGATAATGAGTGCGAAAATCATTTTGCGATTGTTTGGTTCTCAGGGTTTACAGACAGATGAATATTAAGCCGTTGTGATAAATACTGAGGCGTTTTGATGAGTGGTCTTGCCTGATCTTGAAATGAAACGTCGAGTCCTCTATGTCCGAGACCGAGTCAAAATGAAGTCGATTCCGAGACCAGACCAAGGCCGCAAAAAAAGTGGTTCCGAGACCAGTGCACCACTTGCTCCAACAATTTGGAAATCGCTTCCGCAAAGCCTCCTGGACCTAACCTCCATCTCCCTTTTTAGCCACAACTTAAAACGTCTTTTTACTCAGTGATTGACTTCCCAAATTTGTTCCTGATCTGTTAGCAGGTTCTCTTGAGTATTTCATTCAGTGCGTTAGCTTTTCGTATATGTTCTATGTTGTTCTTGTACACACATACTTGTTCTTGTACACACATACTTGGACATACTTGGACGCACAGACCTCTACTGGCTAGAGGATGGCACCTTAAGTGCCATTAGGTATCGGGATGAAATCCTTGGACCCACTGTCAGACCCTACGCTGGTGCAGTGGGTCCTTGGTTCCTCCTGGTGCAGGACAATGCAGGCCTCATGTGGAGAGAGCCTGCAGGCAGTTCCTAGAGGATGAAGGGATTGATACCATTGACTGGCCCCTGTGCTCGCCAGACTGAAATCCAATAGATGACCTCTGGGACATTATGTTGCGATCCACCAACAGGCTGCACCTCAGACTGTGCAGGAGCTCAGTGATGCCCTGGTCTAGATCGGGGAGGAGATCCCCCAGGACACCAGCCGTTGTCTGATTTGGAGCAGCCCCGACGTTGTCAGACATGCATGCAAGCACGTGGGAGCCATGCAAACCACTGAGTACAATTCTGCTACAGTGACATTTTGGTGAAATGGACTAGCCTGCTGTATCATTTTTTTCACTCAGATTTTCATTCCCATCAAACGACGTGGCATCCTTTCATTCCTAACACGTCGCCCAGTCCAAATCAGTGTAGATTTCCAGCATGATTTTTTTTCCCATTGAGATCTGATGTGTTTTCAAAGTGCTCCTTCAATTTTTTGAGCACTATATATGAAGATATACAGTGTGTTCTGTGGATGAACGGTGATGAGAACCAACTAAACAAAATCTAATTCAAGCCACGTTTCAATTGAGACTGTGCTACCTGCTGAGCCTCAGTGAAGTATCCTAACATACTAGTTATTAAAGCAAGGTGTCAAAACTTACCATGCAAAGTCCGGTGGAGAAATTGATGCTGAGAGTCAGCGCCAGTAGTAAGCAGCTCATTGCAGGCAGCTGTGCGACGCTTCAGTACATTGATGGGGAAACTGTGGGATATGAGTTATTTGCTGAGCTGATAAATAGGGTCATAAGCAAACTATATTTGAGCAATATGTAAATTTCTTAGAACCTGCGTACTGTGCTGTTTTGAGGAACTTAAATGCAGTATCAAGATGGTATGAGATGTGGTTGCTGTTTCATACCCACCACAAATGGTATCAGAGATCATGTCAGAGATAGACCATGCAAATGCCATAGAATTTATCATTAAGCCATGCTTTACACGCAGTGCTTGAATCGCTGATATAGCTGGAGAATATCTCACAAATTCCCAACGTACTGGACGTACAAGTGATCACTTTTAAGATTTGCAAAACATATGCGTTGTCTGAATAATTGCTTCTCTGTATAAACACTTTTAAAAATAGGGTGTCATTTCATTGGTACAGCAATAAAGTTCACCAGAGCTGAGACCTAATTTAGCAGTAAAATTGGGCCATGGTTCAGTGTCATAGCCAAACACTACGTCAGTTCTTCCTTGAAACCACTTGGTATTGTTGGTATTTTTTAACTTTGCAGGTGGTAATGCTCCACTGAGATAGTTAGTCAGCATTGTAAAAGTCTTACAAGGGTCATTGCATGGGGGTACATTATATAGTATATAGGTTACTGTGTGATTTTAATTTTTTTATTTATATCTACTCATCTATGTGCAATTTCTCTTGGCTTCAGGAGAAATGCTGCCCCATCCCATGATGCACTTTTCATTCGGTCCTTATGGTGTGCGTTCTTTTATTTCCTCCCAGTTATATTATCTTACAGTGCATAGTTCTGGTTTTGTAAAGCGACCTTGAATTTGAGCAAGCGCCATCCGTCCATTTTCTGTAACCACTTGTCCTATTTAGGGTCACAGGGGGCCTGGAGCAGAAACACAAGGAACATTATTACACACAAGGTCAAGAGTCATCAATAACCACAAAGTCCAATGTCATGAGGCTGGCCTTTGGCCGATCCTGAACTGACGATCTGAAATGAATGATTATCAGCCACACGCTCAGCCAATTCAGTTACACGGTGGGCCGAAATATTGAAAACATACTGTAAATATAGAATAGCACCCACCATGAGGAAATAGGTGAATTATCATATATTACAGGGCTACTCGAACGTAATCTCTACCACCTCCCCACCTCCCAGGGTTGGCAGGGTATTCAAAGGGCACCCAATGGACCTTGGCCTTATGTGGATGAAATGCAACCCTGGCACTTTGGCCCATGATATAATACTGCTGGTAGCATTATAAAATTTACATTTACATTTACATTTACAGCATTTGGCAGACGCTCTTAGCCAGAGCGACTTACAAATAAATCACTATACTCAATTAGTCTACTAGGAAGCTGCAGAAAAAATATTAGAAAACAATTAAGGAAAAAATGGAATTCTGTTCCCAATACATAAAAATAAAATAAAGATATCTGTTAAGTGTGTTATAGTGTTATGTACAGAATTATTGGCATTCCTGACAGGAAATGCACTAAAATGCTATAAAAATAACATTATATTAATGTTCCAAATGAAGCAACCAAAATTATACATCTATTTAATAAATCAACTAATTCACTAAAAGTAAGGTTTCATAATTATCGCAACCATCTCTGGCAGGATAACAGCTTGGAGCCATTTCCTGTACTGTTTGAAGTTTAAGGTGCGCATTTCAAGGAATTTTGGTCCATTCCATTATGCAGATATTTTCAAGATAAGTCATATTCTTGGGTTTGAACTTATCAACTGTCCTCTTTAATTCAGCCTGCAGGTCTCCCATTAGATTGAGGGCTGATGACTGAGATGTCCATGGCAGAACCTTCATTGCTTTGTCCTGGAACCATATCTGTGTGAATATTGAGGTGTGCCTTGGGTCATTGTTTTGCTGAAAAGTTACACCCACAACCAAGTCCCAGCCTTCTGATTGGGTGCCAAAACTGCCTGATATTTGGGGAAATCCATTAAGCCATTGCTCTTAACCAATACCCCAGAATGTCTAGGATTAAAACAGCTTGAAATCATCACTGACCTTTACTTTTATGCATCTCTGTTTTGATGCCAAACATGCTGATGTTTTTTGACCAAAGCACATTTTGTTCTAACCACAGCGCCTTCATCCAGTCATAATTTAAATGACCTTTGGCAAATAGCAAGTCTGCTTCTGTGTATTGGGGTTAGAAAAAGCCTGTAGTTATGGGGACAGCATATGACGGTCTGTGCCTCCTATCCTCAGTGAGCTATATGCATTTGTCTCCTCTACCTGTCAGGTCTTCAACTGTTCCTTAGTCAGAGCTGGTTAATCCTACATCTAGCATAGGGTGCTACACTGCCTGTGACCATCTGTTTTTTTTTTAACTGCCATTTCTTCTGTTTTCTTCATAGTGCTGGATGACAAGGAAATTTTACGTTACCTAATTTTTTGTATCATAGTGAAATAGGAAGGGATGTAATGACATTAAGTTCTTAAAAAACGTATATGAACTTAAGTAAAATAAATTTAATGCTTCGGTTAAATATAGCAGATTTTATTTAGAATAATCATTAATTGTGAAACCTATATTGTATTTGGAGAAAATTGATTAAACAAATAAATAGCCTCGGTTAGTTCAATTGGACCATTAAAAAACTACGATATTTTTTGCAACGTGGCATTTCGCGTTTATCTGTATGATGCTATTATTAATTTTTTGTAGTATTTTTAATGCATTTTCAGTCAGGGGTGCCAATTATTCTGGAGCCCGCTGTGATACTTGAAAATTGCATGTGATGAACAAAATGCACTTAATGCAATTTACAGGTTGAAACGAACGTTTACGTGCAGTTATTGCCGGTTTAAAATGTTATATTGTGGATATACCAATGTCTCTTAAAACCGTATATTTTAATTGATGGGAGAAGCCGATGAACAAGGAGGAACGAACTCATCTCATACTGCTTGAACTATAAGCCCAAGAACAGGAAAAGAGCGACCCCCGCTGTCCGTTGACAGTCCATGTACTCTCTACAGACAGGGGCGTGGCTATGGCTTTTTTAAGGGGGATTAGCCCCGCAAAAATGATTCTTATCCGTCCTCCCAAATAAATTTACGCTGATTAGTTTAAACAGTATTTTCTCATTCATGATTAAGCCAGATATCCTAGTAAAAGACTTTGTCCCCTTTTTCATAAACCTCAAGTGACGCTCCTGCTACAGACGCCCTATAAATCGACACATCTTTAATTCCTCGACCGACTACTTCAAAAAAAAAAAAGGGAAGCTGGCAATAACGACGTCATACATTTTGCTCGCTTTAAAAGCACAGCTGGATATTTGACATTACAGTAAGACCGCTGAAAGCGAAACGACCGCCATTTTAAAGGTGAAGTCCCGGACCAATAGGATGGAAGGAGGACGTCGCGGAAATGGACTGAATACAAGAACACGTCGGCATGTCCAGTGATACGCCGCATCACAGGGATGGAGTGATATCCATGCGCCCGAGAGACAGGGATGAGGTTGGGGTTAGGTCATCTCTAATGGAATAGACGTGGAAGTGTATGAGTTTAATTCATCCATCTTCCGAATGCGTGTCCAACGTAGGGTTACAGGGAACCTAGAACTTATCTCAGGCAGAACTGGGGACAAGACAGGGAACAGCCTTGTACTGCACGGAAGCCCATCATAAATCACAACTTAGACACGTCAGCTAGTAATATGCGCATCTTTATAATGCGACGGGAAACCAGCTTTGTTGAGTAACCGAAAAAATAATGAATACGGTACATTCTTAAGAGTCAAAAAGATGTCACCCAGGAGAAAACCCATAATTTATGGATTTTATTGTGTAAAAGACTACCCAAAACCCCCCTCGATTTAACTTAAAGCTGCGCATTTTTGATTACCGACTGATCACACTTATAAGTGAAAGACCGTACTATAATGTGGCAGAGCGGACTATAGTGGTGGGTTGGCGGAGCGATACGCAATGACCGAACGGCGCGGTGGAGACGTTAAATATGTGTGTACGTAGGCAGTTCCGCGTGAAGCAGGTCGCAGTCTACGCCGGTTCGTGTCGCACGGAGTGGCAGAGCTAAGAAGATGGTTGCAAAACAGAGAATTCGCATGGCTAACGAGAAGCACAGCAAAAACATCACTCAGAGGGGTAACGTGGCTAAGACTATGGTGAGTATGTTGGCGTACTTTAGTAACGTACCGAGTGGATAACATAGCGGCAAGCCCACTGGAGTTCTTTCAAGCCTCGTATATTGAACTGGTTTGAAGTAACTACCAGGCCTGAATGGAGTACCGCTTTTCATGTGGCAGAACCTGGACGCACTCTGAGGCTGTGGATGTGGTGGTCAACTGTCACTACCACCTCGGTTACTCCCGTCGTTATTAAAATGTAACTAAAATGTAACTTTGTTGGGTGCAGAGAAATTCCCCGGATGACAAAGTGTCGGTGGGACCCTGGTTATTGGCGTTGTTCATCTTTGTGGTCTGCGGTTCCGGTGAGTGCTTTTCATGGATAAAGCAAATTCATTTATTTGAATATTCAGTTATGTTCTTGGAAATGTCTCCACCGAGCCCTAACTGGATCTATATGTGGACTGTCATCGGCCGCCTTTAAGCGTCTTTTGATTTAGTACTGTTACCTCAAAAAATGACTATTACAAATTGTAATGCTGGCACAGGAATATAATCACCTTATCTGTTTCAAGCACTTAAAATTTGTACTGTGGAAAGTAAAAAAAAGAATTCTGGCATATGTATTGTGATAAGACCATCAGTAAATAGTTTGATAACAGATGGGGTATCTTGTGACCTTGTTTAAACTATCCTGGTACAATCTGGTTTGGTTGGGGCTCTGTGATCTACAGTTATAGCTAATCTGGTGACCTTCAGCAGTTGCTTTTTCAGTTTGCTTTGGGTAACCCCATTTTAATATGGAGCTGAAATGGTAAAGCCAGAGCCTTAACTGTCAGATTCTGTCAGTTCTTTTTGTAATGCATAGTAGGAATGTTTGGAAGCAGGATTGTCTCTGGGTTTTTGGTAAAGTTTTCAAATAGACTGGACTTGACAGCTGGATTATGTGGCTGTCAAATGGGATGTTAAAGTGGCTAGCTAAACCACCAAAGCTCCTGTAAAACATCTTAATATGATACAGATAGGTATTCCTGGTTTTAACATGTGGCTTTCTCCCCCCCCCCCCCCCACAGCGATTTTCCAGATTATTCAGAGCATCCGGATGGGCATGTAATGTAGACGCATCTTTACCTTCAGGCTGCCTTGCTGTCCAATGGAGCCCCAGCAGTCTGTACTCGACCTTTTCCAACGGTTATGCCAGCAGGCGGAGATGAAGAGCGACTGCCTGATGATGGTTGACCAACTTTCTTTTAATTCTCAGGCTTTGTAACTAGCAGGTTTTTTTGAATTTGTGCCTTATGAAACAATTGAAGCCAAATGGTTTCTACATTCTGCATTCCAGTCTGGAATTTTGGATCAAATACTGTGATGTTTAATTATTGCTAAATGGCTTCAAGCCATTCAGAAGCTGATGGTCCCCATTCCATTTGTAAGTCCTGTTTGTCTTCTATGCACATGATTCCAGCTTAATCGCATGTAGTGTCCTCCATTTTAAAAGTTTATTGCATAGGTTTTGTTTTATTCCCTGTGCTTGGCTGCTCTTGTTTGATCCCGACCAAATTCTGGCTGGACTGGAGGCCCATGATGGAAGTCTGGGACAAGCTTTGGGGAAAAGAAGTGATTTCCTTCCACATCTATATATGAAATGTACTATGATTGTTTGTCTACAATATTTATGCTTCTTGATTCTGTGACGGTTGTCAGTCACCTTTTCATGTATGTCCAGTTTTCTGTACATTTGGGGGTGGGAAACAGTCTCAGGAGCCAGATGTGTCCGTCTTCCATCGTTTAACTATTCTGCAGTTTGTGTGGCTGGAGGTGACAGCCAGATGGAAGGGGGGGTGTTGGAAGGCAAATGTCACATACAAAATAAAAGCCTGAATTTTCTGCCAATTGAAACATATGTTGAAGGTGGTGCGTGAGAACAAGTGTCATGTTACTTATCCAATTAGGGGACTATGGATTACTGCCAAAAAATGTATGAAATACGTCAGCTTTGTGGATAATTGACAAAATTATAATACACAAAGTACTTTTACATTCGTCATTGTCATTTGTGAACTTCTTACCATACAAGTAATAGGTTTAAAAACTAAATGTCGTGCCTATGTGATCATTGCCACACATCCTTCTATTTTAAATGATTCGTTAGGCCTGAGCTGCCCCTTATACCATGTAGATCATTCCCATACTGGAGGTACCAATGTGAACCTCATATTCTGAGCAGTAGTGCAGAGCTGAGGTGAGTTCAGCCCAAACCCTGGACTTGTAGTCAAACCAATCGAGCCTCTGTCAGCTATTTTATTAAGGTTTCCATTAAAATCTTGCGAAATGTAGCGGTTTATGTGATAGGTGACCTCACTGCATGTGGCGGTTCTTGTACTAAGAAATATGGGTAAAAATGGCCACAAGAGGGCAGCATGTCCCTCCATTGCAGCCTCCGGATGTGATTTCTCCGACGCCGTGGAAGCCACCTCACTTCCGACGGATGTTTCCCTCCTGTATTTCCGGTCTCACTGTTATGGCTGTTTAAAGAGCACCGACTCTTTAAGAGACTGTCGCAATTCTGGCTTCGTTCCTCTCCTCCGCACGATAGCAGGAGGCCGTTTGGGTTGGCTGGCCACCCCTGGACGTCGGGCCTATACAACGCTGCGCTTTCCGGACAACCGGCTGTACATTCGTCACACGACACCGGGTTAGTTGACTTTATCTACAGTAAGGACAAATTCAACCAAAAGGGGCTTGAGGTCGTTTCAGCGTCGTATGTAGTGTTTTATAGTGACGGATCGCATGACACCAGTAGGACTAGTCATTCATAATTAGCTCATTTTTGGAACTACTGTGCTGATCGGTGGACCGATCGCTACGTGATGCCACGTAAATAGCAGAAGATCGTGACTATTGTTTAGGCACTTCACGTTGTTGATTACGTAATTAGATGGCGTGTTAAGTTGTATAAACCGGTTAAACAAGTTTGGCGTAGTCGGTCATCCATAGACCGAGTACAGGACGGCAGTTTACAGCGATCTCATCGAAGTAGAGCTGCAAATTGCTGGTGTGTAGTGAAGACTACGCCGGTTAGGCTCGGTCTGGCAGACTTGGAGAGGAGATCTGGCTAATATATGCGGATTATTTTTAGAGCACTTTGACAGCTTGGTTTAGCTGTCGTGCTTTTTTAACCTTGCACCCTCCTCAGTCTTTCCGAACTTCCCTCCTGCAGCCCAGTAAATGCTTTAGATACGATACATGCTGGTTTGCTTTTGTGACGAGGGCGCGTGCGGAAACTGACAGCTGGATTGACGTCACACTTAAGTTCGTAAAACGATGCTTATCAAATTCCCTTCAAATGACTTTTTGAATAAGCTTTTTCAGTCTCTAGGAACGATCCTTCGTTTGATCCATACCAGATTTCCCTCAGTATGTCCTATATCCGGTTGCTATTACTTTATTGGCAAAGCAGTAATAATAATATGAGACACACATAGGCGTAAATTAAGGGGATGGGGGGGAGTTGTAACCCCCCCCCCTCCCCAATAAATCAAAACCAGCTAATACCACCACCATCCCCCCCACCAATAATCATGTTTCCCCGTAATGGGTGGAGATCTCAACCCCCCAGTGTTCCAGCCAAAGTTTCCAGCTTGGAGACACAGATCATGTGACAGCACTTTAATCAGTGACCAGCATCATAGACTTGCGGTGTCTAATATGTGCCACTTGATGACTGTATCCAAAGTATTGGAGGTGTAGACAAAGGTAATGGAGTGTCTGCAAATATTTATAGCCACACATGGAGGCCTACGGTTCTGGCCGACTGCTCCCCAGGAAGAGGCGCAAGGAGGACGCGAATGGCGAGGCAGAGGAGGGTGAGCGGCCGGGGAAGGTCCCTCGCTGCTCTGTGGTAAGTGAGCGTGGAGCACGGAGAGCTGTGGGTGCTACTGGAACGCCAGTAGCTCAAACCAGTATGATTTAGTCTGTATGCTTTCCAGGGCCTCGCAGACCCTGCCCCATTTTCAGATGAGTTGGAGTCCAGTGAGTCTACACCATACCTCCGTGTCAGTATGGAAGAAGCCCAGAAAGGCACGCCACGTGAGTCACACGCTGGTGCACTGATGCCCTTTGTGCAGCAAACCTTCCGCCTGCCCGATTCCAGCAGTGTACCGTGACCTGCTGCCCGTCCGTCTGCCCACAGCGGATAGGCCGGTGCGCGTGTATGCCGATGGAATCTTTGACGTGTTCCACTCGGGCCACGCTCGTGCACTGATGCAGGCCAAGGGACTCTTTCCAAACACGTACCTCATCGTGGGAGGTCAGTATTCTCCCCGCATCCTGTGCCATTTCTTTGTCTGCCTGTTACCTTGCACTTTTTTTTAAATGAGGTTTATGAAATGTTATTTTGCACACTGTCCTCATGACTTAATTCCAGTGTTTTAGCACTAGAATCTAACCTACAGCATCAGCATACCTTACATGCGTCGCACTTACTGAGAAAGCACAGGCTAATTTAATCGCTATTTTGCCTAATTACATCTTTACCTTTCTTTGTAATGCTGCTATCCCTCTCAGTATTAACACACAATCATCCCTACCGTACCCTGCAGTGTGCAGTGATGACTTGACGCACAAGTTCAAGGGTTTCACAGTGATGACTGAAGATGAGCGATACGATGCGGTCAGCCACTGTCGCTATGTGGATGAGGTTGTCCGCAACGCACCCTGGACACTGACACCTGAGTTTCTCGCAGAACATCGGGTAGGAGTAATCCTTCTCTTTCTCAAAAATAGTGTATACTACATGTTCATGTAGTTCTTGGTTCACTGTTCTAGGTTCTACCATGGAGAAAAGTACACTGGCTGGCCAAAAAAGTCGTCATTTGAATTTAAATTGGCAAGTACTTAAGAGGGCGGCACGGTGGTTAGTGCTGCTGCTTCACAGCAAGAAGGTCCTGGGTTTGGTCGCGAGTGCTTTCTGTGTGAAGTTTGCATGTTCTCCCCGTGTTCGCGTGGGTTTCGCCCGTTAGCTTCGGTTTCCTCCCACGGTCCAGAAGTGTGCAGGGCAGGTTGATTGGCAAGTCTAAATTGACCCTGTAGTTGTATGCATGTGTGTGTGTGTGTGTCCTGTGGTGTGTTGGCGCCCGCCCAGGGTTGGTTCCCGCCTGCACCCCTTGTTCCTGGGATAGGCTCCAGTCCCCCCCCCCCCTCCCCCACAATCCCAGTTGGGATTAATTGGTTACAGTGATGGATGGAAGTACTTGAGAGCCAATGATTAGATCATTATTACAACCTAGCAATGAAATGCAGCAATAAAGTGAAGTCAGCTGAGCACCTGAATCTACTGAATGGCCAGCTTATGCCATCAATGGATTCTTTCTTAATGGTATGGGTACCCTCAAGGACGAGAAGACCGAGATTCACTGGGCTCAGAAAGAGTGGTTCAGGGAGCACGAGGAATCATTTCCACACATGAATCGGCCACCAGAGAGTCTTGACCTTAACGCCACTGAAAGTCTTTGAGGCGTGCCGAAGAAAAATTTACTGAGTGGTTCAACTCGCCTACCATCAATTCAAGATCTCAACAAGAAATGAATGTGGATCTAGATGAAGACTTGCACTGCATTGACAAATGAGCACCATAATCAAAGCAGAAGGCGGACCGATTAAATATTAAACTGTGCAACTTTTCTTTCAGCCAGGCAGTTTAGATAGTACTCGATTAAAGCTGTTTGTACTTGATTTCATGTTTTGTTTTTTTTTCTTCTTTTTCAGATCGACTTTGTGGCCCATGATGACATCCCATACTCCTCAGCGGGGAGTGACGACGTTTACAAGCACATTAAGGAAGCTGGTTGGTGTCCAAGGCTACGGGAAACATAGGTATGACGGCGGTGCGTGATGCTGAAGATAACCCTTTCTGCTTGGGTGTGGTCTTTCGTGGGACAGGCATGTTTGCACCAACACAGCGGACAGAGGGCATCTCCACCTCTGACATCATCACGCGCATAGTCCGCAACTATGACGTGTATGTGCGGCGTAATCTTCAGCGAGGGTACACTGCCAAGGAGCTCAACGTCAGTTTCATCAATGTGAGTCTGGCACAGTGGTGGGGGGGGGGCGCATTTGGTGGGAAGCCCTCGTGTTTTGGGGAAAGTCTATGTGCTGGATTGAGTCTTCACTGCCCCCTGTCTTTCAGGAGAAGAAGTACCACCTGCAGGAACGGGTGGACAAGGTGAAGCGCAAAGTGCGTGATGTAGAAGAGAAGTCCAAGGAGTTTGTGCAGAAGGTGGAGGAGAAGAGCATCGACCTCATCCAGAAGTGGGAGGAAAAGTCCAGGGAATTCATTGGCAACTTCCTGCAGATGTTTGGCCCAGAGGGGGCACTGGTGAGTTGGCAGCTGGTGCACCCACAGCAGAGGTGGACAGTTCAGGTCCAGAAAGTAAAAATCCAATTGAATACTCTGTGACTGTGACTCTTCATATGAAGTCAACTGGTTGGTTGAAACAACATCTTGGTCTAGATTTTTACATTGTGGACCTGAACTATTTTTCTCTGATCCACAGAGCAAGTTTGGTACATCTGTATGTACTAGTGCAGTGTTTTCTGAAAGGGGTCCTCGGGGACCCCCAGACGGTGGGAGGGAGCAAAAATGTGGACTGTCTGGCAGGGAGCAGAGTGGGAGCATTTGCATTAAAGACTTATAAGACAAATGCAGTCACAGGACGTAAACGGCTAACTTACTGATCTTATCTCTCGAGGTTACTTTTAGCATGTCTAGTATCTGCGACGGGGAGAAGTTTGGTTTTTCTACTAGTATGTTAACGAGCCAAATAAAGCGTCTGCTAATATTCCTACTTTAGGGAATTTAATGGTTCGTGGTCTAAGAGTTCTGTCAGAACAGGCTAGAACGATTGCGTAACTGTGAACCAGATGCAAATGGCGGGGTCTGTGCCAGTGCTGTAGCGGTAACTCTGCCAGTGCTGTAGCGGTAACTCTGCCAGTGCTGTAGCGGTAACTCTGCCAGTGCTGTAGAGGTAACTCTACATGCTTGGTCTGACCTTGTTAATTGCACCCTCCCCCGCAGAAGCACATGCTGAAGGAGGGCCGGGGCCGCATGCTT
>JABFEB020000043.1:13400191-13422124 GCA_019775895.2 Stomatorhinus ivindoensis
CCACCACCCCCACCAACATAAGTAAAGTTGACAAACAGCAGCAGTAAGCCATCAGACATGCAATCATAATGCGACTTTCCCATAATGCACCAGGCACAGCGACCCTAGAAAAGGCCACACCCAGACAGCAAGGGCAAGGTAGATAACAGGTACTGAAAAAGCTGTTTATTGGTTGATCTCGTTCAAGTAAAATATTAAGACAAGCTGTGTACATAAAACAGAAAAGTTTGGTCCCTTAAAGCACATGAAGTTTTACCCAAACATGCACGCACACAGACAAAGACACACACCCACACACGCTCACACACTGACTAAAAGTCACCCCTACCCAGTGCATTATTTACAGTGAAAACATTGAGGATACCCTCGCCAAGGGCCTTGATAATCCAATCAGAAAAGGGTGCATTAACTAAAGTCAAGTGAAAAGGCATTCATCCTACGACCCAGTCAAAAGAACGGTGATCAAATTTCTAACAAGAAAAACCTTGTAGGTTTTCAACTGGGTGAAAGGACGGTGCTTCGAAATGGCTAATGCATGTCTGTTATACGCTTAATCTCCACCCCCTCTATAGCATGCAACCATTCAGAGATGATGTACCCAATCAGAGCAGCACACTCCAAGTACACCAGGTGTGTCAATTTAAAGTTAGGATTATCTTTTATTTTGGGGGAGGCTAATCTGACACTCATCTGCAAACAGGTCTGCGAGGGCTTCTGTTCTAGGAAAACAAGGGAGGTAAAACATTGAAAGCCATCATTCATCCATACACAATGATTCAGTACAGAGTCACCAGGATTTTGGAACCGATACCAGGAAGCAGAGAGCACAGGACACCCTGAATGGAATCCCAGTCTGCCACAGCACATATACAGTCACACTTCATGGGCAATTTAGAGACATCAATTAGCAAAACTGCTTGTTTTTGTACTAGGGGACAGCATGCAAACCCCATACGCCTGGGTTTAGGGATCAAACCCACAACCCTAGCTATGTAAGGCTACAATGCCAACCACTGCATCACCTCACTGGAGAATAAATCGAGAGATTAAGAAAAAGAAAACGTGATTTTACTGAGATATTTTACTTAGACTGCTCCCATCTGGCTGCATGTGAAACAGCCCATTTAGAACTTAATTTTAGGCAGACTGCCAATTTGAGAAATATCTGAAGTCTTGTAATGCTATGCGTTCAAAGTCTTGTACCCAACACAAATTCACGGTTTAAATCCAAAGTGTCACAAACTGAGTTTCCACCACTGCATTAAACTCCATGGCAACCACTGTATTTTTTCTGCACAAACACTCAATCTATTTAAATCAACCAGATGGCAGAGATTTAAAAACACGGCTCTTCCAGGAAGTGCAGGACTAGGCCGTGCAGTACCAGTAGGTAATCGGCACCTGAGGTCCAACTCAAGCCACCGAGTCAAGGTCAGCTGGGTCTGCTGCATAGTGTCGACGGTTTCCTGTGGGTCCTGGAATGGCGAAGGCAAGGTCACAGCCCCTGACCCCAACTCCGTCTTCTGTTCGGTTACAGCCTAAACCCCATTGATTGGCGGAGAGCGATGCGGAACATACCACCGTGTGTCAGCGATTGGCTGAGGGCCCTCCACGTGCTGGACAGAGAGAACATACGAACAAGCCCCCTTTGATGTGAAGGTTATATTTCAGAATCGGCAACTTTTTTTTCTGGAAATAGGTCATATAAAAATCAAAGAAAATGGAAAAAAGGAAAATCCTGTAACTACATGTCAATAACTACACCCAGTCTCTGGTCCAGGATCACCATGGCGATGGCAGGCTCCCAGGTTCAGACGACCACGCAGACCTCCCTCCCTTCAGAGGAGGAGCGGTTCTGCGTCGGCAAGCTAGCTCATTAATATGAAAAACGTTAACTGACAAGAATGACAAGTATTACGTCCTCTTCAGATATCACATGGTTTCTGGAAACTGACATCATGTGACCCACCAACTTTATTTCCCAGCAACTCATGGCCGGTGCTGGTCTCTACAGTCAGGCCGTATTCTACAAACGCTCATTGACTTCATGTATGTGTAGCGACAGGGACCCCCGTTCAGTGTTCGCTGGGTAACTGTGTCCATGGACTGTACACAGAATGGAGCGGCAGACGACCGGCTGACGGACACCGCTTAGGGCCAAATACACGGAGGGGAAGGGGCGGAGCCTGCAGCAACCGTGGGTCTGGAGTGAGCGTGATGTCAGGGTGAGGCGGGTGAGGAGCGTCACAGGGCCTAATTCCTCTCCTGCACAAAGACAGTCTCTTGTGGACACAGCCCCGCCTCCTGCAGCGTGATGTCATAGTCCAAGTGAGACAGTTTCCGTCGTGGGAAGTTGGTGACGAGCTCGAAGCGTTCGTTTGGATAACCTTTAGATTGGATATGTCTCACCAGCGCCTAGAAGAAAAGCAATAGGCAGTTAACCCACGTCAGAGACCCGAAGGTGCCGGTGTCGAAAAGGGAAAAAAAAAACGTGCAGCGGACATACCATGAGCGTGGCCTGAGCGGACAGGGCGATCTGCTCCCGCTGCCCGTCTGGGTAGCGCAGCATTAGCTGAGCCTTTGGACCTGCGGGTGGAACAGAGCCGGTCACAGCAGGGGATCAACAGGCTGAGTCCGACCCGCGGAAGCTCCTGGACGCAAACCTTTCGGATGCACAATGCTAATGCTAATGGCTAATGTGGCATATGGAGCTGAAGTGTAAGTGTGTGTGTGTGTGTGTGTGGTGCAGGTTCACATCCCAGGGTACTTTCGGCTACTTTCACTGTTCTCCACCTCATGTGACTGAGTATTTCATTCTAAAATGTCCAGTCCTCCAGTAAAATTCGCCCCTCCTAGCAGCCCATACCGCTGTCGCTGGGTTGGCCCGGACTGCCATGTTCCTCCGCGCCGGGCTCGCACGCCCTCGATCCCGAGTTCTGCCTCCGCGCCGTGCCGAGACCCTCTCTGCAGGGCTGTGACGCGGCCGGCGTCTCCAGATGGTTCTTCTTGCTCTCCTCCTTCCTGTGGCTGGGGTCTTTGTGTGGGGACTTCCGGTGGCGAGCGGGACTGTCCGGGCAAGGAGGCGGAGCCTGGGCGGGGGCCTCCTCATCGGAGCCGTCCACGGAGATGAGCCCCTCGCTGTCTGAGAAGGGCTCCGCGTCCGAGTCTTCCTCAGAGCGTGAGTCCGGGCGAGTCTGCTGGGACTCATAGTGAGTCTCTTCCAGTGAGGCTCGAATGGCGGCTTCCAGCTGACTGTCCTCACTGGCGTCAATCAGACTCTCCTGGGGGGGCAAACACAGGTAAGCGGCACAGAAAAGCAACAGGAAGGAAGAAGGCGAAAGAGGCGGGTCTGCTTACACTTACAGAGCGCGCTCGTTTGGCGGGGGGGGGGTGACTGGACAGGCCGTCGAGCTGCCCGTGCTCCGTCAGAAATCCCGTCACCTGCTCCAGGAAGGACGGCGCATCTAGATGGTTCCACTCCACCATCTTCTGGCCTGGGGTGAAAAGCAGGAGGAGGCGTGACGATTTCGGGGGCGACGGCTGCCTGGGCTTTAGCGCTCAGCAAGCAGTAAGAATCACCTGTGCGGGGGTCCAGGATAGAGATGTAAGGAAACTTGCTCAGCTTGTAGAACTGAATGTACCGCTGGCCCTCCTCGCTGTCGTGGTATACCTGCACACAAACATCACACAGGCGGCATGAACCTCTGGTCCTGAGGGCGGCGGGGGGGGGGGGCGGTCCCGTGCCGGGGCCGTACCTGCCAGAACACAAAATGCTCTCTGATGATGGTCCTGACGGCATCATTGCTCCACACGTCCCTGTTCAAACACTGACAAGCGAAATCCTGCACGTTCTGGATGTTGATCATCAGCCACTTGTTCTCCAGCTGTCCGCAGTCCTTGGCCTACAGCAGGAGACAGAAGCTAAGAGACAGCCTCTGTGTGCAGCGGTGCAGCGTCTGTCTACAGTTCTGTGCGGAAGTCCTAGGCAGTACTACCAGATAGACGTTTCCTTTGACTGCCTAAGACTTTTGCGCAGTACTGTACATCTTATACGCAAAAAATGTGAACTGTTAAAATGCAGCCCAAATCGATAACAAAAAACACAAATCAGCCGACATAAAACAATTGGAATAAAAAATAATTCTCAGTTGATCCTTGTTAAAATACACCACAAATGTATAACGAAAAATACAAATAAGTTTTAAAAGCATTGTCTTATGTACAGATAGCTGTACTACATGTACATGTTTTTGATAGGAGTGGAGGATTGGGCGTTAGAACGTCCTCAGCCGGATGCCCAGGCTAACACTGTTGGACTTGCCAGTTTAGGATTTGCGAACCTGCTCTTGCAAGGGAACTGGTTCATATCTTGGAGACTTCCTGTTTATGGAACGTCGTACAGTGCGCAGTATGTACTATATTCTGTATAACATGTATGGAGATTACTGTGTCGCACACACTATGCAGTATACAGCAACACTGAGTAGGATCTTACCGTCTCAAAGCTGCCCTTGTGCATTAGCTCAATAGGGGGTCTAAACAGGTCCGCCAGGGTGCTGAGTTTCTTATCCACCGTGCTGCCATTCCTCAGCTCTTGCTCCTGTCGGACTGAAACCGTCGCAAAGGGTCACAAAGCCATCATCTAGCGTCCCGCCCCACGACACGGCACGGCACGAGGTCGGCAGACCCGCAAGCAGGTCTACGGCCTTACTGGTCTCCGTCTGGAAGTCCCTGAAGCCGTCGAAGATGGATCTGGCCGGCCGTCGTCTTTTTGGCACTGCCGGAGACGAAAGCGAGCATGCAGACAGCCTGGTGAGCATTGACCTCAAAGTGAAGGCCGCCAAGACTATAGTGGCAAAAACCGTACCTCCATACAGTGGCTCTGGTTCCACCAGGATGTCCTGCTTCTGTGGTATAGGGGCTCGCACCTCTTCCCTGTGGACAGAAAGTGATAATCCCAAGCCTTTAAAAAAAAAAAAAAAAAAACACCCGTGGCAGACCCCATACATGACATAAGCGGTGCACAGCTAGCAGTTCAATACTCACTCTGTAGGGGGTGCTCTGCTGCTGGAGGTCCCTGCAGAGCTGGTGCTGGTGCTAGGCTCTTCAACCATACCCCCTCCATCCAGAAACATAGTGACAGCCATCTCCAGGTTATTGTCACAAGCCTCTAGCATGTGTTTCCCAACACTCTCAGTCGCACCTGTGGATGTGCAACCGTCACACAGAGACTATGCGCGCACACAAACATTTCAATTAGGTAATGGCAGGTTAGCACAGCAAATAAAGGACAGCGTAAAAACGGGCCCAAAATGCCATTGATTTTTCAACGATTCGACCAAAAGTATTGCTTAATTTTACTCTCAGTTTCTCCATAGAATCCCACTAAACTGGATACCAAAATAAACCTTGAAAAACAAAGCTTTTCAGGAGATTTGCAGCAAAACCCCACAATCACCTGCAGAAACACGCTGTAGAAATGAACCTGAGGTCCACATTAGCAGGTCAGGGGGTACCACGTTAACCATGTCTCAAAAAAGTTAAAGATAATGACTGGTCTTTCTTGTGTCTTTCCTCGGTACCAAAATGAAACATTCTGATTTATTAAATCTAACCTAATCCAAGATCCCATTTTCACACGTCTTTCTAACATTTCTAAATGATCACCGTCCTAAGAAACAATTTCTCAATGGGTCTTAGAAACGTCTAATGTATTTCTCCAAAAGACAGCTATTTTCTTCGTAGATATGCCGAGATTGGCAAAGGGGTCAATAATTAATAGGTTTCGTGACGGTGGGAGTCACCGAAGCCGTTTAAAACGTGAAAGTTTATTACGGCTGGTTAATCAAAGCGCAACATATGAGCGCACACATTGCGCATGCGCGAAAGATGGCGACCCGTAAATTAATCAACAGGCGCTTCATGCAGTTCTGATAAACACACCAGTCGTGTACATTTCTAAACTCGGCAATGCTTATGAGGGTTCGACACCTAAGAACTAGTAAAGGAACAAACACAGTAAGAGAGAAACAGCCAGTTCAATGGTCAATTGGCAGACGAAATGATGTAAGGCACCACAACTACCCCAACATCCTCTCCTGCGCCCGATGCGTTTGTTTTAATTAAGCAACATCCCTGCTTCATAAGTTTATCTGGCGAGCAGCAAGTTTTGCCGGGCTGCCTGTTGACACTTCTACTACTGTGGCCACATCATCTGAAAAACGTGTTAGAGATGCCGGTGGAGCCAGCATTCGTCCTGGGTCGTGCTGCTTGAAGCCCAGCTGTCCCGGGTTAGGAAGAGCCTGGCCAGCTCCGTTACAGGAAAAGCAGCTCAAGCCCGTGTCTATAATGTGCAAATAACACCAATCGCTGTACCGGCCTGTCAAAAAGTAACTTTATGCACGACCCCATACAGCTTTCCTCCAATATTACTCCAATTTTGACCATTTTTCCTCGCTGAAATGGGCAATATGAGATGTCGGTGGCCACGCACGGCTGCCCATCTCTTCCTTTCGTTGTAGGCTTTTCTCCTGCTGACAGAGGGGGCAGTAGTTTCTAATGCCCCTTCAGTCCTGACTACGCAGTTTTCCCTACTTATTTCGCGGGCTCATTGTTTTGACAGCAATTTATATGAAGTAAAATTGAAATAAGTGTGAACAAAACGTGTTTACCCGTTATGGCTGTAAATTGCTGTATTAACCCGTTCAGCCCCAGAGCTGATGTATCCCCGATCGCCGCCATCTTACCGCCGCCGACAACAACACGGCTGTGCGCCTGCGCACCTAACTACGATAGCAGCAACATCATCCGTCATAGGATGCCTCGTAGGATTATGGGTGTTGTATTTCCTCCGCTGGACTGCTTTTCTTCTCCAAATTTTATTAAAACTTTAAAAACATAAGTGCGTAAGGGACCTGCCCCGTTTGCCGCTGGAAAAATGATCAAACATCCATCTAGTTTTCAATAAATGTATCCTTGTCTTTTTCTGGGAAGGTGAAAAACACAGCGCCATCTACCGTTGAGACCTCCACAAGATTTACACTGTATCCTCTCTTTGCACATACACACAGCATGCAGTTTTTGTCATCTCAACTAAATTTGCAAAGTAAACATTCAACATAACAGGTAATCAAGCATATAACAACGACTTTCTAGCCTCAGTGTACAGATAGTTAATAGATGGTTTTGAGCAAAATACAACAAAATCAGGTAAAACATAATGATTTTTTACCCAATTTTATTTTATATTTTATGATACATTCAGTTTAAAACAGTCAACCAAGCACTTGAAAAACATTAAGCAAAAAAGCAAATGATTTCTGAAGACCCTCTTCACTATTTATGAAACACTAGCAGTGTGTGACTTGCCTCAGGGACAGAGCTCAGTGCTCTGAGCAATCTCCCTCGAAGCAGACTGATGTGGGCCTCTGCCCCCTCCCTAGCACCCCCACAGCCTCAACCAGAGCACCAGAGAAATGCAACCATACAGGACAGCATGCTAGTGCAAGACCAACCAACACAGCCTAAATGGAAACAAATGCAGTCTGCATGGAAGGAAATTGTTCTTGCATGTTTATTCTTTAAAAACACTGGAGATATGTTTTAAAAAAGGAAAACCTTACTGTGAAGGATTTGCCCCCCAAAATTATGGGACCTGTCAGAGATCCTGCATTAAACTTCGCTTGGTTAGTCAGATTCCCTCACAACTGAAATGACAAGAAGGGGAGAATCTGTGTGCATGAAAATGGCTGCAGATGGTTATAAGGAACAGGGGCCACAAGTTAAAGATTACGGTGTGTCACTTGTTTTAGTCACGGACTGAGAACCACAGGGTGCTGCTCTTCTATTGCTGTTACTGTTACCAAACTCCCAGAATGCACTGCTTCCTGTAAGAGGCTATAGTCGTCTGTGTGTGATGTGGGTGTGGGACAGTGACATGCACAAACCAAACCATCAAGCTCTTGGGAGGAGGTTATTCACACCTTCCAGCAAGAGTCCAAATAACTGTGACTTCATTGGTATAGAATAACTGTACATGTACAAATGTATGCATGACTGTATTTGCACATATATATGTGCGAGAGTGAGACTGATGATGAGATGGCTGGGGTCTTGTGGGGAATCACAGGCAGGACCAATCAGAAGCGGATGAAAGTTGCATCGATCTGCCGCACGCTGGGCAATGCCAGCATGATCTTGCGGCGGTACTGTGGGTCCTTCTGAAGGGGGTTCCTCTCCAGATACACCGTCTCCAAGTGTTTGGCATTTTGCAGCTCGTCAAGGTCAGCCCAGTTCTCTATCTGGTTATCGTTCATCTGGGACAGACCCGGAGAGCAACTATTATTCCAAAAGCACACGGAAATTACAATTCTTTACAATTTTCTGCAAGAATCCCAATATGCAATTAAGTTTATTTAGTTCTCTCATTCCCTCCCACTCTCTTTGGTCTTCATGCATTCCTCACCCAGAACTCCTGGAGCTCTGTCAGATGACTGATGTTCTCAATCTTCTTGACGCGATTGGCAGCGATGTCCAGAGTTGTCAGCTTTTTCTATCAGAGACCACCGTGCGACCGGACCAAGAAGGCAGAATGTGAAGCGGGAATAGACAAGGGAAGGACTACACTGCCTTTGCCAATACTACTCCACAATAATCTCCCCGTCACCTTTAGAGATTCATTACCGTCGTATTAGGAAGCTGGCATCTTTAAAGCACACCCTAACCCTACTCACCTTTAGATATCCAACACAGTATTAAGTAATAACAGCTAAAGATGATAGACATTGCAGTAGATGAGATATCTCATGCTCTAAACCAGGGGTTCTCAACGTCTCATCCATGGTCTAGATGCGGACCGAACTGCAAATTAATCTGGTCCCAGCCAATAATCCATTTTATGAATCAGTATAGTTAACATAAAAAGGCTTAATGTGGTTTGAAGCAGAAAAATACAACGTAGAACCTCCAAATTTCCCACATACATAACCCATCGAAGTGATCAGCAAACATTAAACCAGTCTTTACGTCACGGTCCCACTATTGTGATATAATGACGTCTAATATCGAAAGTTATCGCCAATTCATGAAATTGTGTTTTTGTTACTGAAAATTCTTCCGGACCTCTGACTTTGAACAAAAATCTGATGAGGACCATTGATCAAAATGTTTGAGAACCCCTGTTCTAAACCTTTCACTGTATTGCTCCATGTTACGCAAGGTCTGCAGTCCTGTATGCGCGAACTTTGCAGAAATATTATCTACTCTGGGGTGCCAGGCATGGTGTGTATATGTCACATAATCCTTTCATAAGCATGTCAGCAAGGAGGTGCAGACAGGTGAACATTGTGCAGACTTACATTGGATTCCAGGCCTTCAAGAACCTCGATGCCGTTATGACTCAGGTAGAGCTCCTTCAAGCAGACCAGGCTGCCCAAACCTTCTATTTTGGTTATGCGGTTACTCTGAAGGATGTAGCAGCACACAAGGTTACAGACACACAAACAAACACATGCACACACCCAAACACATGCAGGCATGTCTGGGATGTACCTGAATACTGAGGACAGTCAGGTTATGTAATCCTTCAAGGTTCTGTAACTGAGCGATCTTATTGGTGCCCAGAAACAGGCTGGTCAGTGAGGAGAGAGCGTCCAGGTTTTCAATCACCTGAAGAGGATACATCACATCACAGCAGTCTATCACCATCATTGGTGCATGTTGACAAGAACTCCTCTTAAGAGAGAATGGGTATTGGCATTAGCTACACGAGGAAGCCCTCACCCGGATACGGTTTGAGCCCAGTTCTAGCATCTCCAGGTTGGTCAGATGGTCCAAATTTTCAATACGGCTTATTTTGTTGTGCAGCAAGAAGAGCTTCTTCAGGCCTGTGAGCCGATCTAGAGCTTCCACTTTACGAAGAATGTTGAAGGAAATATCCAGAACCCTGGAGGTCAATAAAGACACAGCTCTGTGAGCACTGCGTAACCCCACCCATGTATACAGTGCACACTGCTACTGGACATCAAACAGTGTGCATGGGTGTAGGAGGACAAGAAAACTCACTGCAGCTGGGTCAGGGTCTCTAAGTTCTCCAGACGCCGGATCTGGTTATCATAAAGGTCCAGCTCTCGGAGAGAGACCAGACTATCCAGATTTTCAATACGTTTAATGAGGTTCTGTCTCAGCGACAGCGTCTACCAGAAGAAAAAAAACAGACGACCCAGAAAAAAAAAAAAAAATCACACACATGCACACACAGAAGGTCAAAGTTAGGACGGACCTGAGGACACAGAATCTCCCCAAACATACACCCTGACCTCAACCACAAACACACAGACCTTTGCCTTCTGTAAGACCTCCAGCCCTTCAATCTTCCCAATACGACAGTGAACCAGATCCACGTCCTGGATGGAGACAGGAAGATGGGACAGCATAGCACTAAGACTTGGCTCTGACCAAACACTACATTGTGCTTCAGGAAGATCCAAAAAAATGAACACCCTCTCCTGGTGTGAAACTTCACCTCTTCCTCTGGGTCTAGTGTTATGGTGTCCATGTCGACTGGGGGCTCCTCCTTCTCTGAAGATGGCACAGGTGGTCATTTCCATAAAATGGGATTGGGGAGAAAAGGACCAGGCTGGATTAAAACATCATACATGGCTTTGATTCCCGCATGACATCCCAATGCCAGGGAGATCATCATCTCACCTGACAAGGGCGGCTGCTGGGCATCCAACTCCCCATTCAGGCTCCTTCGCTTAATCTCATCATCTCCAGACTCTTCCGACTCACCCTTCCTGTCCACTGAAAACAGAGCATGTTGTGTTATTGAGAAGCAGCATCACCTACACCTTCTAGTTTACAGGCGTTCAATACAGAGGCTAGGCGAAAGGTTTTGCATCGCTTTCCACAGTACTGCAGTGCTGATCTAAATGTCATTGTCCAGGGGATACGGACAAGATAAGTACAACTCAGCTGGCAAACTGCACGCCATCTATACCACTGGACTCGTAAAGTACGCAGGGAAGATACGCATCTCGTCATTTTTCTGCATTAATACAAAATAACACCAACATCCCACGGATCACGCGGTCTAATTCAGCCTGACTTAACGATTCCTATCAACGACCACGCACATCCATCTTTCACCAACCGGGCGGGTTTGACTCGCACACAAATATAATCGAAGCAAGAAACTCGGCTTAATGGCAAACAGAAATATGACGCAGCAGAAACAGGCAAATATCCACCCGAAATGTGCAGGCATCTTCAGCCGGATTGATCGTGCAGTGGCAGGCGTGGTTCGTCGGCTTGTAAGATAGCATGACGTGCCTGTCCAATGCACTTCTTGATTTGAAACGTGATTGAACAGCATGCCATAATGTTGACGTTAAAGATGCCCGAACGCGAGCTTGATGGAGCACACAACCGAGTAGCGTAGCCGGCGCTTTCCATGTAAATGAAGCTTATGCACAGGGCTGCATGACTCGTTTAGGCTAATTCAGAACACGGCCCACGCCCAGGGAAATAAACACAGCTAAAAACCCGAAGCCCACCGTCATAGCTAAACTGCTGCAGCGCCACAACATAGCAGTGCAATCTCACCTTCCATTGCTTGTGGCTCGCCTACGGACATAGAAGCCATCTTCCCTGGAGAACCCGCCTACATGTTACTGACAGTTCCGTCGGCCAATAGATAAGCGGGGCAGCGCTGCGTCACGCGGCTCTGTGACGGCGAACCGCAGACGAGTTCCCGAGTTCGTTTGAAGTAGGGCATCTTCATAAATAAGAATTACTCCATTGAATATTTTGCGGATATGTCCCTTTGTTATTGGCAATATTAATTACGTTAATACAAGAAATTCACTTCGTTTTGGGTAACTCAAAACTCAAATTATATGTATGATATGAACCATTTTTATTTGACATGTTTTTATAGTTAACTTTATTATTAATACACGTTAGTTATTTTACTGTTTTCAGTCTGAGAAATTGTGATCTAGATTTATGTGGGAATAATGCATAAAATATATGGAATTATTACGGAAACTATAATAAAAGTATTTAAACTCATTATTACCCAAATTGAATCATTTAAGTAGATGTATGAATTAAGTATACATTTTAGGCTGGTATAAAAAAACTCTAGAACTACAATGACCAAGTTTACATTCTGATTATTGAAAAGTACCGTCCTTAACATTCTGACGTATAAAGATAGAGGTCATTTTGTTTTTCTTTTCCTCTGATACAGAACGCCAATCATTGAATATATAGCAGCCATATAACATATTCTGCAGATAAGAAATAGCTTAGTTCTGTGTGTTCTGAAACCTGGTGCGCATTTGGGTTTGAGTTTCCCAAAGCCTTCTTAATGCTACGTTTGTTAAAAGACAGATCTTACGAACGACGTATTGTACGTAATCTACTTAAAATCTTGACAGCTTGTCCATAAGCAATCACTTGAAGCACATGTAACAGGGGTAGTGATTTTACATCGTTTAACATGTTTACATTATACCCAAAATTAAATGGATGGTACTCCTGCCTTAATTGCCACCTAAGGTGCCTGGGGCACAGGCACTGGGCATCTATGTAACTCTGGGCAGTATAAGCAGCTGAAAGATGGATGGATGGTTTGAGAAAAGGATTGTCAGCTTTAGCACACTTTTACCAAGCACTTAAAAAGTAAACTTTTATATTATCGCGACCACATGATTGCAACAGATAAACCCCAATTCAACTAGTTGTGGGGTTTTGGTCAGCAAGACGAATGAACATGAACATGAACATGACGTACGACCTCAGTTTTACGTACTGAAGCAGTGCACCATCCCAAAAATACAATACAAATTATAAATATACCCGAAAAAAGTTTATTGGTGCGCCATTACTTGCAGGAACAAAAAACACATGCTGTATTAGCAACGTCAGTGTTCTGAAGTCACCACTGACAGAATAGTAGAGTCGTGTCATTTATATTATATTACTGCATGTTCCACCCGGACACCTTTTAGCGCTGCACCGTAACATGATCAGCGGAAACAATACCCGAAATTCTGTGGTAATTGAAGTACTTTGGCAACTACCCCCTTTTCCTTTTTGTTGATTTAAAAAAATCCCTTTGAATACATTTTGAAACACTTGTATGGGTTAAGATGGGAGTACCGAAGTTTTACCGATGGATTTCGGAGCGTTATCCGTGTCTCAGTGAAGTTGTCAAGGAACATCAGGTATGTTATGGATTTAAGGCTAAGTGAAGTAGCAGGCCCGTCAGTGGTGTATAAATTATAACCCGAATATTTGAATACTCGGCACCTTTAAATGGCAAAATACACATAATCTAGGTGTTTAACCTCGGCTACATTGTTTGTCATGCAATAGTCTAAACTTTATTTTGTCTGTAATGAACCAGACGTTTGGTAAGGTTGACCCTCGAACTAGCAGTTGACTGTACAGGTCATTTGGCTACTGCTTCTCGGTAGATGATTAACAGTGTGTTCAGGCTGCTTCGTTATATAGCTAATTATTTGTATTATTTTGGTCCACGCCGTTATAACCAGATGGCAGAAAGATTAGGATGTACAGATATGTACAGATGAATTTAAGGCTTCGGGAGACTTACTAACACTGCGCAAAATAAGTTTACAAAGTAGTTTACAAAACTGACGCAATTGACAACGACAAAGGCGATTGCAGTTACCGGGGGGAAAATGGCTTTGGCTTTTCGAGTAATCTGTTGCCGAAAGTGCCTCGTATTAACGGGCTGCATGCTGCTTGTCCATGCAGGGGTGACACTGATCTCGGATACTGTGACCTCCTGCTCAGGTTTTGCTACACTTTAGTAATAGCTGCGAATTAAATGCAAATGAGACCTCGGTTATACTCCCACTTGTTTACATATTAAATATTTAAGTATAAATACTTAATACATTTTTATATTAAATAATCAATTCAGTGTAATTATATCATGTAAAATATAAGATTCTAACAGGTTTGGATGTTGTCCAACCAAATAGTCATTTCAATATTACTTCAAATGCAAGAACTCATGGCCATAGGTGGAAATTAATGGGGGAACATTTTAAAATGGATTTGAGAAAGCACTTCTTTATACAGGGTGGTGTTCGAGTTTGGAATAGTCATCCTGTTAGTGTAGCGGAAGCTAAAACCCTGGGTTCCTTTAAATCTGAGCTAGATAAGACTTTAACAACTCTGAGTGATTAGGTGAATTCTTCCCAAATTAGCCCGATGTGCTGAATGGCTTCCTCTCGTTTGTAAATTTCTTATCTTCTTATGTTCTTATTAGGCGTTAATCATGGAGGATTATTTCGTGAAAGAGATCCTTGTACTCGTTGTGTTTGTGTTTCTTTAAGCTCCTGGTCTGATGATGTCAGATGTTTATTCTTTCCTTTTCTAGATTCCTGAATTTGACAACCTCTACTTGGACATGAATGGCATCATCCATCAGTGCTCCCACCCTAATGATGAAGATGTGCACTTTCGTATCTCGGAGGAAAAGATCTTTGCAGATATTTTCCACTACTTGGAGGTGCTCTTTCGTATCATCAAGCCACGCAAGGTGTTCTTTATGGCCGTGGACGGTGTGGCTCCACGGGCAAAGATGAACCAGCAGAGAGGAAGACGATTTAGGTACCTCCGGGGTTCTGACGGGAACACGTGGAATCGGAGAGTTCTGGGATTCTGTCTGAAAAGTATCTATTCTTGTTGTACTTGTTAAGATCAGCAAAAGAGGCTGAGGATAAGATTAAGAAGGCACTAGAGAAGGGTGAAGTGCTCCCAACGGAGGCAAGGTTTGACTCCAACTGCATCACCCCAGGTATTGTGGGTATTTGAGTTGTTGTGGATGGTGTTCATTTTGGCTCTGGCTTTGCTGCTAAGAACAAAAGCATCTTTTCCTGCAGGGACGGATTTCATGGTCAGACTCCAGAAGCAGCTGAAATATTTTGTCCACAGCAAACTGTCATTGGACAAGTTATGGCAGGGAGTCAGCGTCTATCTCTCTGGCCACGAGGTGAGAGTGGGGCAGGGCGCGGCTGTACTTGACGCTAGCTTAACTTGCGACCCTCATGTAAACATGCCTATATATCTGCTCAGACGCCTGGAGAAGGAGAGCACAAGATCATGGAGTTTCTTCGTTCGGAGACTGTCAAGCCGAGTTATGATCCAAACACTAGACACTGTCTGTATGGCCTAGACGCTGACCTGGTAGGTCATCATAAGTGGTCACTATACTCCTTCCATACTTTGAGCATGGACTGTTTACTTATGAGTTGGGTTTCTTGTATACAAGTAAGTGCATTTCTATAGATAATTAGTGCACCTCTCTGATTGGCCGCTGTAATGTAGGTGATGCAGCTCTCCGATTGGGTAAAAAGTGTTTCCCTGCTGTAGATCATGCTTGGTCTGCTCAGTCACCAGCCGCAGTTTTCTCTGCTGAGAGAAGAGGTTCGCTTCGGGGGTAAAAAGTCTCAGAAAAGGTAAGCGGACTTGTTGTGAAAGTAAAAGCTCTGGTCTGATGTTGCGCGTGATGTTGCACTCGTTGGGTCACCTTGTTTCTGTCTCAGAATAACAGCTCCTGAGGAGACCACTTTCCACCTGCTGCACCTGTCTCTCATGAGAGAATACATCGACTATGAGTTCTCTGCACTAAAGGTGAGCAGTTTAGCTCTTTGGCACTCTGTTGTTCACTTGGAAGGCTTATATCATACCCAGACCTCAGAATTAAAGCTTGGCTGCGCCCTTCATCAACACAATGTCTCATTGAACTAGTTGTACAAACAGTACTGTCCAACCTATATCTGTGTACTTGTTGTTTGTTGCTGCCACGTAATGCATTGTTATCTATTGATGTCGCTAACAATGAACATGACTAGAACTGGTATTGCGAAATGGCTTTCCGAATCGTTGTACTGGCATGCGGTTAACTTGGGCGTGACGTCATTCCCAGCGTCGACTTTGGACCGCCAAAGTAAACAGAACGCAGTATTAGCTCCCAGACTGGGGCAGATACTAAGGATAGTACCAGGGTAAGCATCCCTTTTATTGACATGCATCGATTGATCCACCGATGCATTGTTTGAGCAGAATCGGATCACATTCGATTACGACTTGGAGCGAATCATCGATGACTGGATACTGATGGGCTTCCTGGTGGGAAACGACTTCATTCCTCATCTACCTCACCTGCACATCGACCAGGACGCTCTGCCCCTCCTGTACCGTACCTACATCAGCGTGCTTCCCGAACTCGGAGGTGGGCGCGCTCACGCACAGTCCGCAGCTCAGCATGCTGCTGAAGCGCTGCGCTGAGAGTCTCCACAGATGCTCTGGTTCACCCTGCATCTGTGTCACCAGGTTACCTCAATGAGAACGGGAACCTGAACCTGGCGAACTTCGAGAAGTACCTGGAGACACTCTCCCAGGTGAGTCTCAGGTTTTCGGGAGGAAATCCCATGATGACATGGCGAGAACGTGCAAACATCACACACACGGAACCCAGCAGATGTGTGAGGGGACAGTGTTAACCGCTGCACCACAGTGCCACTCAGAAACATGTTTACAATTCATAACAAATCTGTCCAGCAGACTGAGGTTTCATTTCCCCCACAATAAAAAAGCGACGTAACATTATCCTGCTAACAACCACTGGCACGTTTAGCACTTCACGCCCACATGCATACACATACACACCAATTCTTGCTTTCTCCAGGTGTTTCATGTGATATACAACGATGTGGTCAGTCACTATAGCGGGGCATATTTGCAAGTTGCACTGGTGCACCTAGTTATAAAATTCATTCGCCCTGTCACCTAAAATGGTCGCAACATGCGACTAAGTTGTTGATATCTGGAACCCTGTGGAGTCACAATTTTGATTTCATAGGCATTTTTTATGCCGTGCGACAAAAAACCACAACTCGCAGTTCACAGGTTTGTTTTTCCTTCCGGTCTCTGTGACATGTAACTTTTGCGTTCAGATCTTTACACAAGTATGCTGCATGCTTATTAGCTCGCAGATGCCGAGATTTTACTGTTCAGGTGTTGCGATTTGGCACGGAAAGCTCTCGCTCCTCCTGACTTTCAGTTCGACCGCGAGCACTTCAGCGAGATCTTCGTGGATCTGAAATGGTTCGAGAGCAAGGTGGGGAACAAGTACCTGAACGAAGCGGCTGGCCTGGCAGCAGAGGAAGTCCGGGGGCAGGACAGCAAAAAGAGGAAAAAGGTGGGGAGGTGGAGCCCCCATCTGGTCATGGAGTGCACTGCTCATCCACAGTAGGTGAGTCTCATCATTGTGTCCTATTCACTCAGGTGCCTGAAGGCGCTCTCTGTCTGGCTGCTCTGGATGGGGGACAGGATTCCGACGGCCCCCCCACCAAAGGTACCTTGTGTGAGTTTACGCATGCTGATTTTTCTGCCCTTTTGTGCCCTCCTGACTTCCTGGTTTCCGTCGTGCCCCAGAATGCTCGGAGGAGGACGGCGAGGACGACGACATGTTCGAGACGGAGTTTCGCCAGTACAAGCGATCGTACTACATGACCAAGATGGGGGTGGAGCTGGTGTCTGAGTGAGTCACCTGCCGAACCGCGAACTCTCCCTCGCGCTCCGCCTGCTGACAGTGTTTGAGTGCAGGTCTGTCGTCTTTCCAGTGAATTCCTGGCCAGCCAGGCGCGGTGCTATGTGGAGGGAATTCAGTGGATCCTTCACTACTACTACCATGGAGTTCAGTCATGGGGCTGGTGAGTAAGCCTTCATCAGTGCCCGACTGGGTCTGCTCCTGTCAGTCTCTTACCTGTCTTCCTACCCTAGGTATTACCCCTCCCACTATGCTCCCTTCCTGTCTGACATTCGTAACATCGCTGACGTGCGGCTGACCTTCCAGAAGGGGGCGCCATTCATGCCCTTTCAGCAGCTCTTGGGAGTGCTGCCTGCAGCCAGTAGGGAGCTGCTACCCCAGTGCTACCAGGTATAACCGGAAAACACACACACACACACACACACACAGGTTGCTGAAGTAGTATTCATTCCTTCACTGCTGACACACCCCCCCCCCCAGCACCTGATGATGTCAGAGAGCTCCCCCATCAAAGATTACTACCCTCTCGACTTCAAGATGGACCTCAATGGCAAGCAGCAGGACTGGGAGGCTGTGGTCCTCATTCCCTTCATCGACGAGGTGAGAGGTCGAGCACTTACACCGAAAGCGGCGGCTGTGCGTGTTCCCATGCTGAGATCTCCCGTCTATCCTTGTGTCCTTCAACAGAAGCGCTTGCTTGCTGCCATGGAGTCTTACACTAGTCTGCTGAGTGCGGAGGAGAAGGCGAGGAACAGACACTCTGAGTGTGCCCTGTACCGCTATCACGGAGATGAGGACTTCAGCTACAGATCCCCGCTGCCAGGGAGCTTCCCAGACATCGTTCACTGCCAAGTCAGGTCTGTGGGCATGCTCTGTCTTGCAGACGCACGCATGCATGTGCACACGGGTTCTCAGTGCCAGTAACATGACTGTTCATTTCCAGGGAGACCTTGATACCATTGGATGCCTGGCAGGTGCCCACGGGGCATGTGAGTCGGCGCTTGGACCCCAGCACTCTGTACTTCTGCGGGTTTCCCACCCTCAAACACATCCAGCACAAGGTAGATGCCCCATCCGCGCCCTACTGGGACGCCGGGACGCCTGTCCTCACGCTGACCGACCCGTCTCTCCCCAGTTCTATAAGAAGAAGAACGGAGTGGTGGTGTTTCAGCAGAGCAGCAGAGGAGAGAACATGATGCTGGACATCTTGCCGTCTAAGGAGGAGCCGGTGAGGCTGCCTGGGGGCGTGGCCAGGGCAGCGCTTGGGTGTGGCCAGGGGGTGTGGCCAGGGGTGGAGTGTTCTGGGGGGTGTGGCAGGAAGTACTGAGACCTGCACTGTCCTCAGGTGGAAGCAGTGGTGGCCCTGGTTCTGGGAAAGGCAATATTCGTTAACTGGCCTCACCTAGCAGAAGCACGCGTCGTCGCCGTTTCCGACGGGGATACTAAGTAAGAGAATCATTATTGTCCTGCATCGCCCCGCCCCCCATGGCCCCCACCCCGGCTCATCAACTGCTTCTCCTCCGCAGATTCTTCCTGGAGGAGCCTCTGGGATTGCAGAAGCTGTACCTGAGCCAAACGCCGCCTCCAACGAAGGTGGTCCTGCTGAGCGAGAAGGAGCAGAAAGACTGGGTGAAGGACGTGCAGGGCCTCACGGAGCAGTACGTGCTCATCACCTCGCCCCTTCTCTCCCCCCCAGGGTGAAAGGCGGCCCGGTAACCTTGTCTTTTGCTTCCCTAGCTACGGCAAGCGAAAGGGGATCGTCATCAATGACACCACGCTGCTAGTGCACGTCCAGGTGCTCACAGGCCGCAGGTACCTGCCCTGTCCAGACGGTCGGCTCCAGCTGGAGAAGCAGTGGGCCAAGCAGGTCCTGCCTTTTCCCTACCAGACCATCGTCACGGTAATGTTCGCGCCAACGTCAGGTGGAGGAACGGGGTCGGGTGGAGTGCTTGCTGTTGTCGTCTCCAGAAATGGCGAGCGCCTCTTTGGTTTTGGCAGGACATAATGGCCTTTGAATCATCCTTCCCTCACTTGAAGACGCTGGGGGAGCATTTTCCAGTCAGCTGCACGGTCTTCATGGTGGGAAACCCATATTATGGCTGTATGGGAGAGGTTAGTTCTGCTGCAAATACTACAATGATCCTTGGTCCCGGTTTCTGTTGTCCGCCCGTTGGCAACCTTGCGTGATGGAATCCCACCCCAGGAAGATCCTCAGTTGCCATGGTCACGGTGGCAACCTTAGCAACAGGGTTGCGTTCCTCATTCTGAAATGGCTTTTCAGGTGCAGGATTCCACTGATGTCATCAGCGAGGGACGAGTTCGAGTTGTCTTCACTGTGCCGTGTGAACCTCATCTGGACGCCTTAATACAGAACCAGCATGTGAGTTACATCCCGCATTCCTGCACTGGCTTCCTGCCAACCCCCCCCCCCCACCAAGGCAGCATTGATGAGCTTAGAACTTTCCTCCCTCAGAGATACTCTGTGAAGTACAGTCCTGGCTACGTGTTGGCGTCCCGGCTGGGCATCACCAGCTACCTGGTGTCCCGTTTCTCTGGAAGCATCTTCATCGGCCGCGGTTCCAAAAAGAAGTGAGTGTGGCCCCGCGGCTCCGTGTACCTTTTTTCCTGGCCAACGCTTCACTCGATCATGCTCCACCCCGCAGTCCACATGGGGAGCACAAGATCAACGTGGGTCTGAACCTCAAGTTCAACAAGAAGAATGAAGAGGTTGCCGGCTACACCAAGAGGACAGACAAGGAGTGGCTGTACTCCATAGCCGTACAGGAGCTACTCGCTGAGTACTTGGAGAGGTCTGTCCGCTCGGCTCAGTGTGAGTCTTTGGTGATGTTACGCTCGTCATCAAAACACTCTTGTCATCCAGGTTCTCGGAGGTGTTCAACTATGTGTCAAAGAACAGTCATGATGATGTCTTCTACGAAGATGACATTTGGCCTGGAGAAGATGGGAACGGGTACGGGGACACTTTTCCTCCTGTCTTGACTGCTTGCTGTCACGTGTCAATGCTGTGGTCCATGACACTTATAAGCAACATCTTGATCCTCTTCCCTGTGCGTCTCCTTAAGAGTTTGCACACTCCAGCCTGTAAGAAGTGTGTAGTCGGCTGTGCTTTTTGCTGGGGGGGGGGGCTGAAAACCATGATAATGATGAGGTCTTTGGTGTCACTGGGCAGGACTGCAAAGGTCCAAGAGATTGTCTCTTGGCTTAAGACCCACCCAGTGAGTTCTACCACACGCACGTCGTGTGACCTGCAGATTCTAGACGGCGGCATCGTAGAGAAGATCGAGGATGAATTGATGAAGTCCAAGGTAGGGTGAGGTGACTCTGGTGACATGACAGGATGTCCCGGCTAATGACGTAATCCCCACCAATCATCTGGATGTGGCATATGGAGAAAAGAATGGTATTGGCTGTGTTGTTTTGTCAGTCATTTCTTACCCCCACCCCCTGTTTTTGGCAGCTTAATAAAAGCAGCAAGAAAGTTCGTGTTACGGTGAAGCCTCACTTACTCTTCAGGGTGAGTAGGGCTAGTGTGTGTTTCTCTGTTAGGGTTACGGCGTGCGTGCCTGCGTGCGTGCATTCCTTCATTTGTTTTGGACTTTGCTGTTCCACGTGTCTGTGCTGGCGTATGTATATTCTAACCGTCACCCTAACCCCGTGTCTGTGTACACGCGTGTTCAGCCTCTGGAGGAGCAGCACGGTGTCCTGCCTGACCCCGAAGCCGAGTTCCGCCTCTTTGACCGCGTGGTGAACGTGCGAGAGAACTTCACCGTCCCGCTTGGACTCCGGGGGACAGTAATCGGTATTAAGGGGGGTGAGTAAGCAGTACGTCTCCCCTGCGTCTCACCCCCCCCCCCCCCCGAAATGAGACTGATTGCTACTCCCCTGTGTCTGGCAGCCGACAGAGAGCTGGAGGTCTTGTATGAGGTCATGTTTGATGAGGAGTTCCCCGGAGGCCTCACCATAAGGTATGTGCACGGCACCTGTCCTTGTGGCCCCGCCCCTATGTTTGAGGCTGAGCTGTGACTCCGCCCCTCAGGTGCTCTCAGGGCCACGGCTACCGCCTGCCCCCCAGTGCCTTAATCAACCTGAGCCACGGCACGCGCATGGACACTGTGTCCCACAAGCTGACTGCAGTCGTCAAGCCTCAGCCGACCACCAATAACCACGCCCACAGGGACCAGCTGGGTGCCCTTAACCACTCCCCTCGCTCACCATTTGTGCCCATGCAGGTAACAGTGCTGCGTGTGCGTGTGCGTGTGCGTGTGCATGCACCATCCCCCGAATTCCCTTCCCCAACTGACTCATTCCTCTACTGG
>JABFEB020000043.1:13429518-13439723 GCA_019775895.2 Stomatorhinus ivindoensis
TGTGTGTGTGTGTGTGTGTGTGTGTGTCTGTCTGTCTCTCCCAGGCTCCTCTCAACGACCCCATGGCTTGTGCCTCCTTCATGGGTCTTAAACCTTCCAGCACCAAGAACCACCTCGTTCGGGCGATTCTGGAGTCTGTAGCGTTCAGGTGAGTAGCGTATGCCTCGTGACCCGTAGGTCCGCCTCGCTGCAGTGATGCCTTGGTTGTCAGTCTTTCTGTCTTGGTTGCCAGTCACAGCCTGGTGCCGCTCTTTCAGGAACAAGCAGCTCTATGACATCATGCTGCAGGAAACTCGAATCCCCGTCAACAAGATCAGGTAGGTACGGCCGGCTATGAGATCCAGGGTTCGTGGGTTCCAGAGGCCGGGCTCCCTGTGACGCGCGTGTACGTACGTGTGACTGCAGGGCGGATGGAGGAGTCAGCACCAATGATTTCATCATGCAGATAACTGCCAACTTGCTGGGGAAGAAAGTGGAGCGCTCAAGTCATTTCGACATGTCCAGCCTGGGTGCAGCTTTCATGGCAGGACTGGTAGTGGGTGAGATTTGGTTATATACATACCTGCAAATGTTTTTTTATGTTTGATTAGCCATATACAATATATTTTTGCTGTCCAATGAAATCTACCTATGTCCACTTTAGAAGATGACTTTTACTCTAGATGGAATATCCGTATTCCCCTCAGTCTACTGTTAACGTTTGACATCTTATTAACGCATGTTTTACAAAGTCGGCTGTTTAACTAGCACCTCAACTGGATGCTGAAAGGTGTCCAGTACCTGTCCCCTTCTTTGAAAAAGCATTGACTTCGACTGCTCAATACTGGGTAAAATAGGAATTATTAAGAATCACGATTGTTGAGCATTATTATTATCATCAGTGATGTGCTGAGCTGATACCAAAGGTCGGAATTGGAGTCAATCCAGCCACATCTAAAGCTTATCCATTTCATTTCCCGCATCCACCCAGTTTACATCCGTGCCGCAGATTGTAAGGTTCCGTCACACCTGCAGTAAACCTCAGGCCCGGGGCTTAAAATTAGACTATAATGACGTCAAGCGTGGAGTAACATTATACACTGGAAACTCTACCGTTACATTACATTACAGCTACCTGTAATGTTTGCAATGGCATCCTTCCCTGAAGCAACAGAGTGCCGTTTAACACAGCAATTCTGATTAGGCACTTCCAGAAGTTTCATAACGAAGAATGCTGTGAAACTACGAGGGTTACTCAGAAGGAGAATGCACCAATGCATACTCTATTTCTATGTGTTCGTAAGAATTTATTAATAGATTGGACTGGTACTCAGAATCAGCAAAAATAAATATTGAATGGATCAGGTCAAAAATGAGAATTCAGAAAAAAATGCCCATTTTTGTTGTCATGCTGTGAAGTTGGATCACAATTGGGGTTAGGTCAGTATCTGAATTTGCATTATCAATTCCTGCCACAAAAAATGTCTAGATCACTGATTTCAAAACGCGTGATCGGAAACGTGTATGTGGCCTATTTTGCGTTTCCATTCACAAGCAATGCAAAGGCAGTGTTTGTTTAAAATTCCATTAGAACAATTTCCAGTATTTAGTTTCTATTTGGCAGGGCAGAGATACGTAACAGGAAGCTTTGCAATCTTAATGCAGGTCTAGCACATGAGCAGGAGATATTTTCCAAATAAACAGTGCACTGACAGTGGTATAACGAAAGTAAACGATGCCCAAAAGAAATTGCAGAGCGTAATAATAACTAACCATCATAGCTGTTTGTGTGTTTTAGTACACTCTCATTAATTAAATATATAGGCAAACTGCTATCGCCAGATGAGAGAGGAACTTAAACGGTAACCAGTTTACGCAATTTTAGAGAGAAACGCAGGCATGTTTATTTGAGTAGGGTTTAGCTGTGCACACAGTGGACATGCAGTGTGCGTCATCTTTTTCGTGGGATGTTTTTATCGCAGGACGGAAGGAGAAAAAGATTTTTTTTTTTGTGTGTGTGTGTGTTTGTTTTTTAATCCGATAGCGCAGTTTGACCCTTTGCAAGTAGAATTAACTGTTACCGACAATAAAAAGTCTTTACGCACTTTTTCGATTTATATCGATATAGTTGGAAAACAACCAGTGAGGAGGAGAAAATTGTATCGCTCCGTACTCGATATTATCTACCCAAAGCCTATTCTCAGTCGCTGCCCGCTGCCATATCTCCTCCTCACCTGGCCACTTTCACGGGCGTGCTAACAGCTGTGTTCGCCGTAGTTTCAGTTTTGCGTAACTGCCGACCTCCTGATCCCCTCGTGAGTGCTGGTGTCCGACATCCCCGCATCTGGATGAGGGCCTGCTTCTCTCTTCACTTCCCAGGATTTTTTTTCCTTTAGTGTTTTGCTTACCTGTTTGCTTTGCGTTTGGGTCATTTCTTCCCTTCACGGGGTTTCGACCACCAGCAACCCCCCATATATTACACAAAAAATGTATCAGTTATTGGTATCCTTCAAAATCTTCCTCATCAGTGCCCTACTAACTGTAAGATCGTCACTGAAATGGGTCTGTCAGATTAACTAATTTCCCAATGTTAGAAATGCTAAAGAGAAACCTTGTTTGCCCTATTTTAAAAGACCTCTTTTCTGCCCCCACCCCCTTCCTGTTACATAATGTAACACAGTCCTGTCATTTATTGAAATGGCTTCGGGAGAAAGAGGGGGGGCTTCGGCTTGAAGCAAGGGATCTCCCCGCAAATGTAAACATGGCAGAATCATTTTCACCCAAGAATGAGGTCGCATCGGAATTGAGGAAACGATGGCAATTGAGCCCTCAAGTGAGATCACATAGGGGTGTAAATCAACACCACGATTGAAAACTGATGACTCATCAGCATTAGTGTCAGATGATATTTACTTAAAATTGATGGTTGTCACTTGAAACCTAAAGAAAGTTTGTGCTGCTGTTTGTTTGAATCGCATACTGCTGCCAAGGTAAAGTAATACGCTACTCCACTTGTATGAACAATATTTGTATTAGTTAACATTTTTCATGATGGTCCCTTGTATCGGTTACTTTTATTACTCATTTTAACAACTTAATGTTGATAGCTGGATAATCAGAGCTTTATCTTACCATGTTACTTTGAAACATTTAAACAAGCTGTTGGAAGTTCTTGGAATATAGTGAACCGGGAGGCTAATTTCGAAGTAATTGTGCGCCATTGGAATGCGTGATAAGATGGTCTGTGTCAACAATCAGCGTAGTAGTACATTTAAAACGTTAAATCGTTCACTGATGGCTGTGTGGAGATCGGTTTCTGTTTGTGGTGCCAAGGGAGATGCATTACATTGTTTTGGGTTTTTTGCAAAATAGTTTCCGAGAAAATGTGTTTTTCGTGCTCCTGAAATATTCGATTTTTGGAGATGGGTGTTCATTGGACAGTGCAGATATCTGCTTTATTTCTTATATACACGCCTCATGATGTGCATACGTGTGTAGTGTTGAGTGTACTGTCCTTCTCTCAGTGCCCTGTGGGGGCTTTTGTGCCACAATGATGGGTCCTTCTGTCCTGCAGGCTTCTGGAAGAGTCTGGGGGACCTTAAACGGTTGCACCAGTCCGAGCAGGTGTTTGTGCCACGGGTGGAACGCCGGGTCTACACGGCAGTGCTGCAGGGATGGGAGAAAGCAGTGCGCCGTTCTATGTATTGGTACAGCAAAGACCTAATGAAACGTTCTGCCGGGCTGAGGATGACGCCCCCTGGGGACCAGCAGTGACACTATAGCACCGAGGCCAAACCTCAGACTTTGCTGTAGCTAACGATTAACCCGTGTAAGACTTGATGGAGAATCTGTACGTGATGACCAGCAGCTGGTGTGCGTACAGCCCCGCATTCCTCAACAGCTGCAGAAATACAGCGAAAGGCTTTTATTTTTTTTTAAGTGACTGTGTTAATCGAAGATATCTTTCTCATGGGAACAAAGGGGCGATGTCACTATACAGATCATTCAGTATTACTGCACTATCGTGTTGCAGTTTACACACTGTGCGCGACCAATGTCCTGAAGGCATCTCTGCTTGGAGACACTTACTCTGTGAGAACCATGTGATCCCCGAATGATCTCTAAAGACACTTGGGTCAACCATGCAGAATGAGAACCTTATGAAGGTGCTACACAGGTTACAAACCAGTAGCAGTGATTCTGCTGTAGTTTCAGTGTTTACAGCTCAATTGAGGTGGCATTTATGGCATGATTCCTCCACCAAAAAAAAATGTGATTTCCTGTAGAAGATGGACTGCCTGTTTGCACCCTCCTTCAGGTGGATGCGATTGTCCCTCACCATGTCTGTTTCTGTGCCAGTGTTCAGTTCTATTCATGGTGTTTCAGGTTGTTCCGAATTCTTAACATCATTAAAATGAGTGAAACATTTTGATTCAATGCGCCATTGTTTGAATGTTAATGATCTGAGGTCCTTTGAAGTTTCGCCAGGCTGCGGGGTGTAATTTAAGATGGGCATTTCGGTAGTGGCCTGCCAACGGGGGAGACGCTATCTGTGAAAGCCAACTTCAAAGGTCTTCCACAGGCCGTGCCAAACTGCAGATTCCAATCAGAGACAGCCTTCAGTGAAACTCTGCTGATGTCACATTCTCTGATTGGTTAAACGCCATGCTGTCATACACAGTCTCGCAGAGTGTTTCGCCTGGTGCTATTTATATGGCTTAAATATTACAGCTGATTCATCAGCAGACGTTTTTTTCCATTGAAACTTAAAAGTCCTTTTTAAGTGTGTACCTTTTTAGTTGCCTTAAAATATGTGCCTCTGCTGAGTGGAGCCCAGGAAATGAGCAGGTCAAACTAATTTTACTTTAGGTAATACATCGCGCAGGTTTTATCCAAATGCTTGCTGTGAGGTCACCATGTCTGATGGATGAATGCCAGGTAAGATGTACAGTCGGGGCACTGCAGTCTGTTTACTGGTGCCGGTTTATCCAGACGGAGCGGGCAGTACTGGGGCACTGAGTGGGTGTATTCTGCACTTTTGGGTGAATTTCCACATTGGGTTGTGAGCCCCTCCCTCCGTGCCTCTGCACGTCCTGCATACTCAACGGGAGGCTGCCTTCATCCATGCAGCGAACCTACAGATGAAGAAGTGGGTGGAGTGCAGTGTGGATAATAGCTGTACCTGGGAGGAGCTTGTGCATTTATACTGTCAGGGGCCTCATCTTCCCACATGCTCTACAGCAGGGCTATCCAACTTGGGCCCTCGATTCCAAATCCAGGCCTTGTTTTCAGTTCCCCCAGATGGTTAGTGTAATAATTACTGATTCTGATTGGTCAGAGGCTTCACACCTGACTCCAGGTGAACGCTGGAAAATCGACAGGGCTTAGTTCTCGAGGACTGTGAGTTGAATAGCCCTGGTCTACAGCAGGGCTGCCCAACCCTGCTCCTGGGCATCTACCACCTTGCGGATCTTAGATGCAGCCCTAATTTGACGCAGCAGATAGAGGTAAACAGGCCCTTCAGTAGCATCTCGGTATCTGAGCCAGCTGTGTCAGAACTAAGCTGGCTCTAATACTGAGATATTACTGAAGGACCTGATTATCTGTATTGGCTGTGTTAAATTGGGGCAGCATCTAAGCTCTGCAGGGTGGTAGATCTTCTGCAGCAGAATAGGCAGCCATGTTCTACAGCTACAAAAGCAGAATATTGAAAACTGGAGAAAGTCACTGTCTGGGCAGCGGACACAAAGTGGACTGTGACACTAGTATGGGAACCAAAGCCTTGAAGCTGGTGCAACAGGTATGGGTTAGCCTCACACGTTACTGGCAACACCCCCCAGGCAACACCTGGTCCCCAAAGACCCACAGAACCCATCTTTTCATAAGCGAGGTTAAGAGACTTTCAGCAAGAGGGGAAGAAAGACTGCCAGTGTGAGACCGTGTATCAACAATAGAGTGTCAGTCTGCCAGTGAGACAGTGCACCAACATGAAAGGATGTCAGACTTGCAGTGAGACAGTGCACCAACAAGTGTCAGACTTTTGCAGTGAGACAGTGCACCAATAATAAAGTGTCAGACTATTGCAGTGAGACGGTACCAGCAAGAGAGCATCAGATTGCCATTGAGCAAAAGAGCAGCAGAGACTGTGCCAGGGAAAGGCTTCTGTTGGAAGGTAAATTGAGCCCCAGCTCTGTTCTCACACTTCTCAAAGGGCTCTGTTAAAGCAAATTAGTGTTGCTATTAGATTGCCGCCGACATAGACAGAGTAGGACTGTTGAGTGACCCCTTGTCTGTGCCCCACAGTGCTGTCTCAGAACATGGGTTTCATATCTGCAAAGGTGATGTGTTTACATAGTTGTGTCGCGGTGTACGAATCGCCAGGCAGGGCCGTCGGGTGACCTGCGCGTTGCCCGGGTTTTCCGACAGGCCCTTTGGCAGTAATCTGCTTACCATGCGGAATGTTTGAGGGTCTAATTAAAAGCAGATTTGCCACAGGTGGGATCTCGGCGTCGGCAGCCGGTGACAGGTGTTAACCCCAGCACAGATTTTCCCAGTGTGCTCACTGCAGCTGACTGTCCCTATTCTCTATTCCAACTGGGCTATTACAACACTAACCAAAAAGAAGGAAACCTCTGGCTGCATCTGGAGTCGGCCTGTGTTCTCTCCTGTTTTCCAGCCAATTCAGGGTGAGGGGGTGGAATCATCCCCAGGCTCATCCCTAGATCATAGTCAGGTAAGTAGTTACCTCATTTGCTGCTAGGGCAGTATATTCATGCTGTTTAAGTGTAAGATTTAAATGGCTCACATTAACACATCATTTTACAATTAATTACTTTTTGATACACCATGAAACCACTTTTCCTTTTTGTAGTATGTGTTGTGGAAAAGACTTCAAATAGCTAAGACAGGTAGAGTTACGGTTTTTATTACGTTTGGCGCATTCAACTGCTGACTTCACTTAGACAAGCAGTTGGTTCAGGGGCCAGCTGTTTACCCTACCGTCATCCACCACGTTGCAAAATACTGTATCATGTTAAAGGAACCCAAGAATATCTTGGAATCTGGAGAGCGTGGAAGCGCGCATGCGTACCGGCATCCCGGCTGCCTCGCCGCTCCAACGCGGTTGGTGCGGATCTGCGCTTAGGGTCTGTCAGGGGACGGACCTTCTGGAGAGCGTCAGTCATCGGCACAGACCCCCGGGTGCACGGTCACTTTAGCCCTGTTCATTTACGCACACCAGCTCCAGCTCGTTTCTGCTTAAGGAAATCTTCAGTTCAGCCATGGCGAAACATAGAGGAAAAGATGAGGAGGAGAAACAGCACCAGACCAGCTGGAAGGATTTTATTTACAACCGGAGAAGCGGAGAGTTTATGGGTCGGACAGCCAGTGGCTGGGGTAAGGAGCTCCTTTAGTGTAGATTTAGACTGAAGTGTAGATTAGTTTCTAAAATGATGTGTGCGCAAAATCTCTTTTTTCATTCATACTTTTAGCGTTTAAAAGAATCTGTGTTTACGAACATAGCAGGGGTATTAAGCATGTTTTTGTTTTAATGATGCACAGTAGTTTTGGTGCCTCGCCTTACCACTCGTGCCCTGCTCCTATCACAATAAGTGCTTGTTAGAAATACATATAGATGATCATCAGTATACCTCCTATTCAGAATTACCCTGCACAGAAAACTGCTTATATTACCGCACCTCCAACTACGATCATGAACTCAACGCTTGCAAGTAAAACTGCTCAGGCCAAGACAACACGTGACACCGTAGATTTGAAGTGTTATCGATATTATGAACAGACTTTAGGTATTATAGGTTTAAACCGATTTACGATTAGACTAATCTGTTAAATCGTGTCGCTGCTGCGGAATAGGTATGTATTCATATTAAACAAGTCAGCCACGTACAATAGGGTACCTTTATTATTAGGCTATAACAGTCTGCTTGATGACATAAATGTCTTGCGTGTGGAGTTCCCGTTCATTGTGAATGCCGTATTCTTTCCATACTCTTCAGTTTGACCCCCGGGTTCTAAGTAATCTTCCTCTTCTTTTGATTACGACATGGTAGCTTCCCAGGGTCGTATTGAAGGGGAGCTTTCGCAAGATGCCAGTCGTGCAGAAAAACACTCTATTTTTGGCCCCGCGTTGAATGTCTTCTCAATAGACATATCGAGTGTGACGCTTGAAGGGGGCGACTTACTCTCATGTTACTGTACACTAAATGCGGACTCTTTCTGCGCCGGCATTCGCGGTGCCGTGGGCACGGTGCCGGCTTTCATGGGCTCGGCGGTGACCGGCATTCCTGTGTACCGCTCTCTGCTGAGGCATATTGGCATCCTTTCGCATGTGGACGGAGCTCTGTCGATGCCTTCGTTTTGCTTTCCTGCTGCAGGTCCAATCAGCTCATTCTTTGAAGCAGCGGTTTGGTTTCGGGTTTAATGAGGATAGTCCGGTTTCAGGAAATCACTAGAGGTCTTTCTTTTGGAGTACCTCCAGATTTATAGCGGGATTTTTTACTCTGTCCAGGAAATGTCATCCTACTATAGGAATAGAAGGATATATTATGTTTCATCAGTTTCCTGAGTGTATATTTGGCTGTGTGCTCAGCAGAATATGGTTGAAAGAAGATTTATTCCAGTGTATTTGATCGCGTACTTTTGTAGTGGCATTGATATTTTCACACACTGAAGCCATGTTAAAAGCAATATGCGTGTAAAGAGTCAAATCTGTCCAGTGGCAGGAATTCTGGGTAACCCACTAGAATGTATATCATGGGAAACTTAAACCAGAGGCGCCTGTGTTCTGCGAGAGCTGTCCTTGCCTGGTGCCTTGCCCTGAAGCCCCCCTACTCTCTGCATCTCCAGCTCTCATCATCCTCTTCTACCTGGTGTTCTACGGCTTCCTGGCTGGCATGTTCACGCTCACCATGTGGGTCATGCTGCAGACGCTGGATGACCATACTCCACGGTACCGGGACCGAGTGGCCAATCCAGGTGATTTCTAGGCAAGGGAGTCCGGTCCAGGGCCGAGCGGAGTAGGGGTTGCTGTGTTTGGGTCTGTGCTGTACTTTGTTTGGGAACGCAGCCTGTTTCTGACCGGGGTCGGACTGGGATTACAAGCGAGTCCTGGATTTTTGTCTATACAGACTCGCCACACGTACATGCTGATTGGAAGGGTGGGAGTCCCCCACGGCAAATTGTTTTGGCCTACAACTTCGTTCTGCCCACCGGGAAAATGCCCGTCATGCCAGATGGCAAGTCCAGGCCTGTGTCTGTCTGAATGTTTTCCAGTCAGACCCCTTTCAAATATGTCTTTCCGCTCAGCAGCTGTGACTGTTGTGCAAATCTGGAACTTAATTCTGTCTTCTTGGTAATGTATCTTTTAAATATAGCTATAGTTGTAAGTGGTTAATTTTCACATTTGTTAAGATGGGGGCAGGGCCTGTTCTGTAGCCGAGTCCTGCTATTGGCCATATTTCATTTGTGGGTGGGGCTTATGGGTATATTTGTTATAGGGTCATTAGCATGCTGCTTAAAAAATAGGGGAGTAAATTCAGGGAGTGCTAGATCACACCACTATCACCTGACACTGGATTCTCATTCGCCTTCAGCTCTGACTCCTCCGAGAGGCACATTAATAGTCCTCATGGCTCCAGTGAATTGAGAGAGTGTGAGACTGATTCATTGTGAGGTTGTTTTGGGCAGTATTTGCTTTTACTGGACTGAATAGCATGAAAATGATACAGGGAGATCAGCAATCAGAATAATCTGGGGGAAAACTTTACGGTGGTTCTTTGTTTCCCAGAAACACGCCCCATTTCCTGAGTACTTCCTCCTCGCCCGTTTTCCCACCATTGCGTAACAGTCTTTAAGAGGCAAAGCACTCTGATGCCACATGTCATTTCCCTCAGGCCTTGTGATCAGACCGAAGACCATGGATATTCTGTTCAACAGATCAGAGCCCTTGAACTACGGTCCGTATGTGGAGCAGCTGAAGTCGTTCCTACACCGTAAGTTGGTAAACTGTCCGCTTGCCTTACATCACCAAGACGGATTTTCTGTGCAAACACCAAGACGGGCATGTAAGCAGACAGCCCTCAGTAGATGAAGAAATAACTGTGTGTTGCATGACTGGCCTGTCCATGAGAACATCAAACACCGGAGGGGTAAGTTTCACTGCCGTGTGAAAGCGTGTAAATGTTTGGGAAAAGATGTGAGTGTGTGTG
>JABFEB020000043.1:13443403-13460171 GCA_019775895.2 Stomatorhinus ivindoensis
CAATGCCCTGTAACCTTTCTCTGTACCTCTCTGTGCCCTGTAACCCCTTTCTGTACGTTCCAATGCCCTGTAACCTTTCTCTGTACCTCTCTGTGCCCTGTAACCCGTTTCTGTACGTTCCAATGCCCTGTAAACCTTTCTCTGTACCTCTGTGCCTTGTAACCCCTCTCTGTACGTTCCAATGCCCTGTAACCTTTCTCTGTACCTCTGTGCCCTGTAACCCCTCTCTGTACGTTCCAATGCCCTGTAACCTTTCTCTGTACCTCTCAGTGCCCTGTAACCCCTCTCTGTACGTTCCAGTGCCCTGTAACCTTTCTCTGTACCTCTCTGTGTCCTGTAGCCCCTCTCGGTACCTCTTGCTGTCCTGTAACCCTTCTGTCGATCCCAAAAGTAATAGAAAACAAGACCATTAAGCCGTGGTCGGGTGCCATACTAGAAACCTGTAAATAGGTGAGCTTGTTTTTCCCCAGTTCTTTATTATTTGAGTTTTTTTGCTTTTCTCTGTGTACATATTTAATGAGTTATGTAGCACACTGTTTTAGTCAAGCAATTATTTGAAACAAAATATCAATGAATATATGTTTTTAGTCAGGTCAAAGTTCTAATTAAAATGAATTATAGGGTGAGTGATTTTTTTGTAAGCTGTGCAGGACCTGTGCTTCATGCAGGTGAAATAGACAGCTAAAAATAAATGTGATTTTGAACACTGTATGCGCATGCATATGGCATTCGTCCAAATGTTTAAGCCGCTTGCTTGTCCTTCAGCTACGCGAGGGCAGCACACTCGCCATGACTGATTTATAGCACAGCAGGCACCATGTGGCTTTCTATGACGTCTGAAAGGAACTCGTGTAAAAAGAGTAACCCCCCTCACACAACTGCTTTTTTTGTCCCCCCACCTCACTGGGAAATTCTGCTTCAAGTTTGTCAAACAAAAATCAGAGAGGTAAAAAATGCTGCCAGAAATGAAAAATTTCAAATTCTTGACCAGCAGTGTTCACTCAATGATGGCTGTATTAAACAGACACGCAAGAATATGTGATAAAGTATGATTTTTAAAACTTTTTATTGTTTCAAATCGCCTTGTTTGACGCACATCCAGGAGGAATATGTGAGACTTTTCTCCATTCCTTTTAGTCACAGTACACCTTTAATATCTTTAACCCTTCCTCACTTCTCAAGGCAGACGGAACCCAAACACCCAAATGAAATCACACTTTCATGTGAATTGATGCAAGCGCAGCCACTCGCACAAAGGGGCCATTATTGCGGGATCGCTTGGCGCCAAATGCCCAGCTGAGTGTTGTACTAAACAAGGTTCTGTCTTTCGGTTTACTGCTTGCAGAGCTGCACCCGCAGAATCCTTGTCATGTTCCTAAAGTAGTGAGTGATAAACCTAAATCTAAATGCAAAAATCTTTTCCCAAAACTGCGTTTCACACAGCTGCAGAAAATATTCAAACTACCGGCACTAATTTGGAGCAGGTTATATACAGTTGCTTGGTTTATGTTAAACATAATTCCATTGTGTACAGGATTAACATACAATTCATGAAGCACTTTTATAAAAATAAATTGCTTTTTTTTCTGTTACTTTTGCATCAGTTGTCTGCCAAAATTCTTCTAAATTTCACAACCAATCAGTAGGTTTAAACTATTTATGCATCAGTCTGACACTTTTTAAAACTGTGCAGTATTTGCTGGCCTTGTTTACTTCTTTACTTCTGTTTTTACTGGCCAGTTAGTCATGAGTTCACACTGACGACCTCATTGAGGTAAACGGATTATGCAGTACAGAATGTCACGGTCCTCTTCATTGGCCATTTGCGGCTCACGGTCTTGCCGTTTTCATCCACTAACACTCTCGCTCCTTCGCTTACAAAGGAGCCGATGTATCAGTTTGACCTTCTGTTAGGACATTGCTTCGACATAAGAGTCTGTCCACCTGCACAACTGGTTCTTGTTTATGATCCTTTGACTATTAACCCCTTCATGTCCTACAATAGCCACAACTGAAATATGCACAGGCACTCTTGCGCTGTTTCCATCTAAAACCTAGTTATTAAATGGTATTTGCACGATAGAGACAAAATACAAGTAATATGGTGTTATTACAGAGGGTGGGGGCATGTGCCCCCCAGTAGTTAATTTGGATTCATTCACTCAGTAAATAAATTTGTGTCTTTAAATTAAGTTGCGTCACCCCCAATATCAAACACTCTCCTATGCAGTTGGTTACAGATCTGACTGCTGGAGGCTTCATAGAAGTGTACAGGTGCCTGATCTTCTCTCGTCATCAAGTCCATCTCCAGACTCGCATCGATTCGGGTCATTCAGCTCATCGAAGAGTCCAGATTCTATCATTTCATTCTGCCAGGCAATGGCCACGGCTCCTGTGCTGAACTCCTTGAAGAATTTCTCATCCTTGGCATTGAATTCAATCCCCTTGATCTCCGAGAAGTCGATAATGTCGCTGGTGTCCTTGGCGTACACCACATTGGGCTTTGGCACCCAAGGGGGGTCAATCAGGCCCGCTTCCAGGCGAGGGAAGTTGATGGACTTGAAAAATGCATGCTTCCGTGGATCATCACCCCTGAAGGAGACAGACAAACCCGGGTATCAAGACCATCAATGACGCTCAAGCATATATACCCAACTCAGCACTTCATTAAGAACACTATGCTAAACTCATACTTCACTATACTATATTATACGATACTGTACTATACTAAAAAGTGTTGGAGAGAGTTTTACAGTGACGTGACACAGATCCACCCGTCCGAGCCTCATGTGTGCCACGCCCCCCTCGTTACCTCGTGTCTGATCCTGATTGAAACCACCTGTTGTCTATCCATGCCTGCCTTACCCGCCTGTATTTAGTCCGCGTCTGTATCAGTCTTCCCCAGATCTGTCATCTGTGTCAATCGTGGAGAGTCTATGCATCCGTGAGTTCTACCCCATGTTTTGCCCCGTAGCCCTGTCTGCCTGTTTTGCCCGCCTGCCCTGCTCCCGTCATGTTCTCCTGCCCCGACTACCCGAATAAACCCGTTCCTCTATCCTCCATCTCGTTTCCTACCTGCTCTGTCCGCCTGACGCCACCCTACGTGACAGACACAACCTAATGATTTAAATTTCAAAGGTCTGTTGAGGGGATGAATGAATCCAAATTAAATATCGTGGGGGTACTTATCCTCGTTGTGTTCTTACACACCTGGGTGGGGCCTCCCTTTATGCTTAAAACAGCCTCAGTTCATCATAGTCTTAATTCTATTAGGATTTTGGTCCATGCTGACATGATTGCATCATGCAATTTCTGCAGATTTGTCAGCTGCGCATTCGTGCTATGAATCCTGTTGTACCACAACCCAAAGTGTTCTGTTGGATCCAAATCCGGTGTCTGGCAAGGTCACTGAAGAACACTGAACTCATTGTCATGTTCATGAAACGAGTTTGGGAAGACTTTTGGGGACCACTTGACTTGAGGGGGCACAAGTAACTTAGTAACTGAGTTACTACTCAAGTACTAATCATGAACAAAAATAATAACTGCATGAAATACATGAACCGTTATGATTGATTAATGATGAACGAACATGGAACCAGTACATAACTAACACTTAGTATTTGGTTAATTAACACATTAAGTAAGGTTATAGCACTGCATTATTAATGTCTTTGCTGTTGATTTGCTATAAATAGTTGTTAGAAGATTAGTAAATTGTACACACAAAGGAATGCAACAATACTCAGGTTGTGGCTTTCCAACAATGACTGATCAGTATTAATGGGCCTGAAGTGTGTCATGAAAAGATTCCCCAAACCATTACATCTGCACCACTTGGATTATTGGCACAAGGCAGGTAGGGTCCATGGATTCATGCTGTTGACACCAATTTCTGTCCCAAAGCAGAAATTGAGATTCATCAGACCAGGCTATATTTTTTCAGGCTTCAAATTTTGGTGAGGCTGTTTGTCACCTCAGCTTTTTGTTTTTGCCTTTGGATTGGATCTCAACGTGGTTTTCTGTTATGGCCCATTTGCCTCAAAGTTCGACATGTACGTTCTGAGATATTTCTCAGCTGGCCACATTCGTTCAAGGTGGTTATCTGAACTAGCATTGCCTTCCTGTCAGCCTGAACCAGTCTGACTGTTGTCCTCTGACCTGTCTCATCAATAAGGCGTTAACGTCTGCAGAGCTGCTGGCCACTGGGGTAAACTGTAGAGACCATTCTGTGCAAAAATCCTAAGAGATCAGCAGTTAAAGAAACATACAAATCGGCCCGTTTGGCACCAACAGGCATACCTTGGTCAAAGTCACTGAGATCACGTTTTTTCCCCTTCTGTTGCTTGATATTTCCTTCACCTGAAGTTCCTGACTTGCATTTTTTATGCATTGCCCTGTTGCCACATTAGTAGCTGATTTATTGTGTGAAAAACTGGCGACTCACTTGCAGCCGAGGCGCTCGTCAATGTTCTTCTTCAGGAACAGGTTTATGATGTCTCTGGTGACATCATCAAAGCCCTTGTGCTCAAACTTGACCTGATCCTCACAGATGCGTTTCTGGATGTCATCCTTAGGCGTTTTCTTGGTCTCGGGCCCCCTAAAGGGTGTGTAGGCTGCCACCATCTCATAAATACTACAGCCCAGAGCCCACCAGTCCACTGAAGTACGGTATGGAATCTCCTTCAGGATCTCTGGGGCCATGTATGCACCGGTGCCAGCCTACACACAGCGGACAGAATGGGGCGTCACATTAACATTCCGCACACATTTACATACTTAAATCACAAATGGGGAGAATAGAACGTTACAAACATATATGCTGTACAGAAGTGAACTTCCTGAGCTGCCAATCAGCATCCAGGTTCAGGGGCACCTGCGACGAACTTTGGGAAGGTGGTGAAAGACGGACAAAAGTGAAATCCGTACTCCCAAATGAAAACTATCCTTTGAAAGCAACTTTGCTTGGTTGACCCTTTTGGACTAAATAAATGTATCTTCAGCACTGCTCTTCCTGCACTGCAGTGAGGGTGATGACACTGTAGAAGAGAAAATTTGTCATGGGCTCCATTTCAGGTTCAGCTGTGTGTTATCGTATTTATTTTATGTAACTGTGGGGCTTTGTAGAGCTCCTAATTGAACCCTTACTTCAGCCAGTGAATCAGCTTAATTTTAATCCTACCTCTAAAGTCAGGTGTCATGTGGCTGCAACAAAACACACTTTCTGCTTACAAAAAGAATTCTAATTCACAACGCTGCCGCTTGAATCAGACCCCACCCACCCACGACGATACCCCGGCTAGCTGTACAACTGCAATAGCACTTAGCTATCTCTGTTACCTCGGACTTATGCTTAAGCATAGAACTCCACTAGATACACCGCTAACAGTCAACCATAATAGTAAACTTAATTAATTTCGATGAAGAAGTCATTAAAACTACATAATATTAACGTCATGCTGCAAAGGCTCGGGTCACGTTCTCTCTCCCCAGTTAACAGGCGTGATATGACTAATGTAACAGACATTTGTCTCCTTGTCATGTACCACAACCGGGGGAGACGTGTACTTACATATAAACAGAAGAAGCAAGCAAACTCACACACACACACACACACACACGCACATTGTCTCGCCTAATGAGGGCTATCTGATCAGATCTAGATTACCATAAGGCCCCTTAAGTAAGAGGATTTGAGATCGGAAAGCCAGCTCGTGGCGTCGCCTGTGACGTGTTTCTACTTACAGCACAAATCGCGGCACAGCCAAAGATACGCTTCCTATTTACCGGCAAAACGTAGACAGCTACTCCTGAGAAAGCATTCCTCGTACGTCCTGGTTACAGACCATGCTGACCCTGAACAGGCGTGTTGGGAAAAGCAGTGCCCTTTAATATGAGCCACATCTCTCACCTTATCAGCACCCGATCAGCAGGAATTTTACTTGCCCACTTCTCCATGTTCCCCGAATTAAATTGCAACATTAGCACCTTTTCATGAAGCAGTGTGGTTACTGAGCTCTTCCTAGCTGTGCTTTGCATACATATGTGCCGTGGAAATTAAGACACGATATTGAAATAGTTTAGGGGACTCCATTTATCCGGCAATATCCATTGAGAAAATATCAGTACGTGTATGGTCAACCAGAAGGAGTTTCAGCTGGCTAATTAAGAACAACTATAATTGGACAAGCTTTAACACCTTACTGGAATGGTTTCAGTTACGTAAAGCACCTTCTATGATTGAAAGACAGAAAAGGTGAGATCGCACAGTAAGCTACCTGAAGGCTATCTGCTGTCTGAGACTTTAGACATATAGGCTGCCAAACTCCGCCATTCTGCTCAGGGGAACCAAAGAATCACCCAGTAATATTACTACACCACTCTGGCCTAGAACCAGGGTCTAGAACCATCAACCTTGACACAGAGAAACAATGATGGAATTTTCCACAACTAAAAGGTGGGGGATGGTTCCGCGGAGAAACACAGACGTCATCTTTCCCCTTTTTGTTGTCATCACTGACGTTACTTCTGTAACGTTTAACCCCCCCCACCCTGATCCCATGAGTGCTGGAGGGCTGGAGCACCCACACGAAGGATCGAATGCCTATGCTGTAAAAGCTTTAATGTGATTGGCCAGCTTCCCTGGGTGCCAGGGGTTGGACCTCAATCGGCATTCTTCAGAGGGCACGTTCACTGCGCTAGCTTTCTTCACGTGTTGAATATCAGACTGGTTAGCCCAGTAGACCTACCCTTGAATGATAAATGGACAAATTTGTCATTATAAACCCAAATTCAAGTGAAAGCAACACCAATGAAGCCTCATCCAGCATTGTCATAAATAAGTGTTATTATTCGCTGCATTATTTGGATATGTTCCATTTATGTGATAATGTGCCTTTTCTTGGAGTGTAATGCCGACCAAATCTCTGATCTGATCTCTAGACTTCTTTTCACTGTTTATTTCCGGTTACTAGTGGCTACGTTTGTGTAAGTTAAAATGTATAGGTCTGGTGTGTGTTATTACAATTTAGTGGTCATTGTTGACATGCCACAGCACACAACAACAGAATGTGTCCTCTGCATTTAACTCACATGTGACATAGCAGGGGGCAGCTAATTCAGCACCCGGGGAGCAGAGCTTGGGGGCGGCACCTTGCTCAGGGTACCTAAGTGGTCCCATGCTAAACAGAGATTTGAACCTGCAATCTTTCAGTTACAAGTGTGCTTCCCTAACCATCAAGCCACCAACGCCCACTAATTCCCATTTAGAGCACCCACTGACAGAAAGATAAATCGGCGCCCATGCTCCCCCCATGCCCAGTCCCATGATTCACCTTCTGGGTGATCGTCTTTCCTGCAGGCACCTCCACGGCCAGCCCCAGGTCGGAGAGGCGGCATTGGCCTTTGCTGTCCAGCAGAACGTTCTCCGGCTTCATGTCACGATACACAATGTTCATGGCGTGCAGGTGCAAGATACCGGTGGCGATTTGCGCCGTGTAATAAACGATTCGGTCCATTTCGATTCCCTTCTCTCCGATGTTGTAGATGTGGTACTTAAGGTCACCGCCGTTCATCAGGCTCATGACCAGGCAGACGTGTGTCTTGGTTTCATAGGCATAAGCCAGGCTGACGATGAAAAGACTGTTCAGTTTCTCCAGAATCTTCTTCTCTAACAAGGCCATTTTCTCTCCATGTTTCTTTTTCAACCGCTTCTTATCTAGCTTTTTGCACGCGTACATCTGACCAGTGATTTTCACCTGTACGGCACACACCTGCACACATAATACAAGTCTTAATTTAACAGTCCCGTTTCATAAATTTGATTCAAAAGCCACATACACAACACCACAACACAGTAAAATTTAGTAACTGCTTCAAAATCTAGATATAAAATGACAATTCCTCTTCTTGAAAATTTCAGATTTTTTCAATTAAATGAATGGCTATCTTACAATTATGAAGAGCAAAATTGGAAATGGCTAGACATTTATCAGAAGCATCAGTGTTTTATCAGAAGCGTGCAAGATCTCTGGCCCCACTCACCTCTCCAAACCCTCCCTTGCCCAGGGTCCTGAATTCATAGAAGTACTTTTCAGTAATAGGCTGTCTTTCAAACTCCTTCCATTGAAGGAATTTGTCATAGAACAGACTAGCCTTGTAGTCCTGGAATGGCTTCCCCCTCAGGAATGCTCTGGTGGTCCCCTTCACCTTTCCCACCAGCACCTCCTCAAAGTCCTTCTCTGTCACAGCTTTACACTTATCTGACACCTCACCAGTCAGGTAGGATAAAAAGCTGCTGGAATCAGTCTTGCAGAACTTGTTGATGATGTTTCGCTTGGTTGTTTCTTTGGTATCCGCTTCTGCAAGCTCCCAGTCGTGTAGCTCGTCCAGGAATTCAGTGGCAGACACGTACTCTGTGGTGGCAGCGACAAACTGCTGGAACAGCCTCTTCCCGACCGGCTGCTTCTCGCACAGGGACTCGAAGTCCTTCTCGACGGCGTTGCGGGCCGTGATGCACTGATCAGGCTTGGGCAGCGACAGGCTTCGCCGGCGCTTTCTCATCTCCCTGTCATCTCCACCCTGCGCCTTCAGATAGGCTGTGTTCGCCACAAGGTTGTCTAGTGCCCCCAGGTCACACATGATGGCCTCTCTGCTCGCTATACAGCTGGGGCTTGAAGGGTGTTTGACGTGCTTCAAGCCCACGGTGCGAATGAGGAGCACCAACACACTCACCTGGAGACCAAGACTCGCTGCACATCAAGTAATTACTCATTTAGGTACTAAATACCTCAGATGGATTTTCCCCTAAGCATCTTGTGTGATCTATTCATGGAAAGGGACTAATCAGAAGCCCCTTTTGTAAGAGGCTTTGGGTTACCTAAGTTAGCAGGGGGCAGAACATCAGTCAGTGTGGACACTGCCAAACCTAAGTAGTCCCAACATAAAAATCATTCACTGAATCATTCTCTGCCCCCCCAATGCCCTGCAAGTCATCCAGACTGACGTTCAAAATGAGGACCTTCTGCCAGCATAAGAACAAAAGACTGCTTATAAGACTGGACGTTTGCTAAAATTAAAATTTTATCTCTGATCGGTGGTGTTTGACGGAGTTTGACATCGCAATGGGACACGTGCTAATCACACCGTAAAAGAATGTGACACAAGAAAGATTTTAATATAATTTTTAAATCAAAAAGATTTCATTATTTAAAATGACTAACCAATAAGAGTGCAGTTTCATAATTAACTTTAAAAAACATCCATAAGACAAAATGACTTTGTCTGATATAAGACTATAATCTTGGTCAGGTATAGGTTTTTCCTTTGCGCTCTGCATACGCAGTAAATTGGCCTCAGTAACACACACACTCATAATAAAAGCTAAGCAATGCACTTGTAATTTGTCTATAATTTCATTTGTATCATGACAGAAGCAACTTAAAGAGTGGCGATCGCAAAATTTTTTTTGCGATTTCTTTCCAATATTTCTCATCCCTTAAGATATCTGTTCTTGTGACATTACCCAGACAGCACACATATGATGAAATGACATTGATTCCATATCAGACAAAAAGGTTGAAACAACGTTGATCTTCAATCTTTCACTTTATATAAACATCGAATCAAGGTCGATTTTTCAATATTGAAAATCTGACCAAAAATCAATTCTGTTTCAATGTTGATCATTTAACACTGGCCATAATTCAACACATTTAACTATAATTCAATGGTGAAACAATAACATGATGCTATCTGGGTACTGGCGTGATGAAAGCTCTATATTGGGTAGGGTGGGGGGTAACACACCCCTGGATGCAAATAAGTATGTTTCAGAAGGATCAAAAGAGAGACGTTAGCCTATCAAATCAGCCTGTGTTTCTGGCTGGTAGGAGCATTATAACCCAGGGCCTGACAGCTAAAGAGGGTCAGTTGCAACCTTGTTTCACAGACTGCTTTTCTCCAGAGAAGATATCAGCTTAAGGTATGGAACCTGGAAGCAGCCAGGAAGCTCTTTCTCCAGATCACATATATAGACATTTGCATGTGTGTATGTGAATTTCTTGGACAAAAACACCCTTTGTTAAAACGGTCATTTAACATCCTGACTGGAAATGGCATTCTTTAAAAATTCATAAAAAGTATCTGATCTTAAACGTCACTGCACTCATCATACACCAGCTGATTCCTGTTTGATTTTTGGAGTGTGTTGTTAGAGACACTGACCATACAAAAAAATCCAAGGATTTAACATGCATTACAGCAGCGAAGTCGCTCAGCTGCTGTGGGATTATCTCTGTTCTTCCACACTGGCATTGAAATGAGCTGATCTTTCTCCTTCCATGCTTGATGGCTGGACACTATTCTTCATACTTCGTATTCCAACCTCCTACTGTTATTTTGTACAATGAGCTGGGGTTGGAACAGGCATGGCCCGGGCAAATGGACCACGTGCAGCAGATTCATCTTGAGTGCTGCTTGTAACTTTAATACCACCATCTACTGCTAAGAATCCTTGTTTAACTATTACAGTTTCCACTACATTATGCAGGGGTATTATAGTATTTTTCCCCTAGGCCCCAATTTCATCAGCCGAGCAAAGCTATGGTCTGCAGAACTAAGGATCCCCCGTGGACGCTTTTGCTAAGGGGGGAGTGGAGCCTAGCATAGTGTGATCCAAATTGCAGTGCATTTCGATTTAGATGTGGACAGGAGTACCCTTGGCATAAGGAACTGACTAATGTGAATCAACTAACTTAATGTTATTAGGCTATATCACTACTTAACGTTTTACAGGTTTACTCTTTCATACAGCTAAAAGATTGCCGGGTACGATTCAGGTTTTCAGGTTCAAGTACTTTTTATATACAAACTGCAGAATCCTTCAGACAGCAGCCACATAGAAAAACATAAAGAGACTCTGTCAGTTTTCGCATTGTTAGTTTAAGAAGATGGCACCCCTCTTTATGACTGCTGAGTCTGCACTCCCCCAGTGCTATGAGCAACCTAGAGTGTGCACTCCCACTGCAAAGCACTGTGTTCATGGCTTCGACCATTCATATGTGCTACGAGTACAGTCAGCAGGGACATCACGCCCGACACGTTGCCCCAGACTTTTATTTAACACCAAAACATGCATCCTCCAAAAGGTCAGGTTAGCTTTAATTTTAACAGAAAGAAAATTGAATCATACAGCAGATAAATAGTTCAGTCCGTGAGGCCCTTCTCCAGAGGAGATCAACTTTGAGCAGCGGTACTGGACAGTTTTGCCTGCCTCCAGGAGACATGGTCATTTCCCAATCCTCTGGACCACCCAGTCCTGCTGGCACAGCGGGCACCGGTTGTTCTGCTTCACCCATAGAGACATGCAGCAATTGTGGAAGGAGTGGTTACACTCTCCCCATACAACTAAAAAGACAAAAAAGAAAGAGAAAAACAAACTACGTTTTCATCACACATGATTCTCCCCTGATTTACAGCTTCTGCACATCTACGCGAGGCGGAAACACTCACCGACACAGTCTTCCTGCTTGTTCTCCGCTTGGCAACGCAGACAAGCGTCTAAAAAAAGAACAGAGTTAACTGTGTTTTAAGGACCCGGCTCTGCCATTTCAGAACTGTAGACACATTAAACGAACCGCATAATGGCTACCGCAGAGAGTAATGTGAGCAGCCGCCGTCCGAATCCTACATACCCATAACTTGCACCCTGCAGATGGCGCATGTGTCGCACTCCACGTCCCAACTCCACATGGCCACGGCGTTCCACTTTTTCAAAGAGAACATCTTCTCCCCACCGTGCTTCGACCCTGATCCCCCACTGTGAGATGAAACCAGAATCGGCTCGTCGCCTTCGTCCATGTCCGCCATCGTGCCGGACTTTTAGGTACAGTCCCACCTCACCAGCTCCAACCACCGTAACCTGCTTTCATTGGTCCTTCACAATGATCGATAGGTGGAGAAAATCTTACGCATGCGCAATACGTCACAGTGGACGCATATAAACGTGCGCAAGACCGGAGACGTCTGCGTATGATTATTACGTAATGTAAACAATAATGCGAAAATATCTATCCAATCATGCGTTGGTTCTCGTACGGAAGTGTTTTTCTTTAGTCCAGTTTGTTTTGGGTCTCTCATTGTCATTAGCGTTTTTTTTGTTCATGTTTATATATTTTGTAATAGTTTATTTTAAAAGTCTCTCCGTTTTGACGTTCACGTTCTCTTATCTCCATAATGAAAATCAAATGCTGGATAATGTAGGTTAGTTGTTATATTTCATAATATTTCATAGGAAACACGTGACAACTCACATAAAATGAGCACAAGATGGTTGAAATATCAGGTTAAACGACTTTATTTTCGGGATTAGAAACAAATATCAATTTAACAAATTTCAGGATTGTATTAGTAGCTCTCGAATTGTTATTATATATTATATAGGTCTTTTCTGCATGTTTTGGAAACGTAATGTCTTACGTTAAAACATTTATGGGTATAAATACGTATCACTGTAGGTGGCCCTGCCATAGATTAAAATAATCAAAAACTTAAAACAAAATCTACAAAGAAAGTGTTATGTAATAATATTTTACCCTGTTCTTTTAATATTCTTGAATTTGGTGTTGACTTGCTATGGAATGTAAACATGAGAAATTGTGTTTTCTTTCATTCTTCAAATTAGGCTGAATCAAACGTGCAATTACACTATTAACTATATCTTACCCATATAAACCTGGCGTAATGGTATTAATGATTTTATTAAATAACAATTATTAAATCGACCCATTGTTGTGCAAAAGAATTAATAAAAAACTGCAACTGTTAACCGATTGCATGTTTTGTCTTTGATAATAAAAGCATACAAAAATAAAAACATCTTAGAAAACACATCAGAACCTTTTACCCAGACTATGTTTCTTCCATATGTTAAAACATGAGGCCTTTCATGGTAGATCTTCCTGTTGGATGAGGGGCCATATTTCTCAGCTCAGGAGGTACCTGTGCAAGTACCTCTTCATTTAGCCGACTCCAGTAGGGTTGGAGAAGTACACACTGAATTCCACTCTGGCCTACTGACATGGTGCGTGCAGCAAGGAGAGAAAGGGCTTTCGCAGCGCTCACATTTGAATGTTGTCTGCTGGACACATTCCGTACTCCCTGCTGGGTCACACAAGGACGATAAGCTGTGCTTCATGCTGGTGCTCTTCTCTGTTCGATCTTCTGCAGACCAGGGGTCTGAAGTCACCTCTGTTTTCTTGAGGCCTCCATGTTGGGTCTTTGCCCTCTTTCCTGACTTCATACTGTTCATCTTCTTTTTAGGTTTGTAGGAATAATAGGGGCGCCATAGTGTGTCGCGGTAAGTCAGGTCATCGTATGTTTCTGTTTCCGTGATGTATGTTGCATTAGGCCTCTGCCGTGAACTCATCCTACCTACTGTCTGCCTTCTGGGATCTCTGTGACGTTCCTCCACAGGACTTCTGCAGGCCCTCTTCTTCTTTCTGGGGAACAAGGTAGAACCTTTTATTCTGCGACGCACAATTGCCTCACTTCCGATTTTCACTGTGATCTGGCAGAGTGGGGGAACCTTACTGTCAACCCCAGGACCTGCACACGCGGGTTTGGCAATGTAGGTCACAGCCTTGCCTTTGCGTGTGGAAGGTTGGCCTAACCTGTTTGCCTCTGACCAGTTTCGTAAACTATCCCTACTTCCAGCACTGCTACTGTTGCTTCCTGTCGCTGTGCAAGTCGTCCCAGAAGACTGTGAGGGGTCTTCAGCATGAGACTTTTGGATCTCTGTGGTTTTGAGATCTGTCTGCGAGCTCCCTTCTACTATGGGAAAAAATGGTTGAACTGGGGCAGCCACCTTTGGAGTGGCCATGAAAGTCATCGGCATGGAGAACAACGGCCGCCCGACACCGATCAAGCTGCTGTCCTCCGAGGCAGCTGGAGAGAAGCCGGAGTTTGAGCGGGTAGGTGACGTCTGATCACGGCATTCAGCCATATCTAACACGGTCTGGCTGTACGTGTTACGCCTCTTCCTGAACGTCATAGGCAGGAGTCTGTAGAGCTTGATGGGATATGCACCGGAACTGAAGCCACTGTTGGGCGACTTTCTGTTCAGCAGCATCTGGGAGTCAATCCCATGGAAGGTCTTCTGGTGATTCTTCAGGATGTAGTAGGTCATGAAGGTCTCCAAGCAGAAGATGCACTGGTAGCGCCGCTCCCCCGTGTGCCAGATCTCGTGCTTGCTGCGGTACTCGGCCAGGGCAAACACTTTGTTGCAGTAGTGACACGGGTACATCCTACGCCAGGAGTGGACGTTCTCATGTCTCTTCAGGCTGGAGAGGGTCACATATGTGCGCTTACACACGCTGCAAGGAAATGTTCTCCTCTGTGCTTGTCCTGGTCGGGGAGCTCTCAGATCTGCCAAGGGTGCAAGAAGGTTTGGGAGACAGGAAGGCTCTGAAGGCTGCTCATCCTTTTCCACGGTCAGCGTCGTGCTGCTGCTGATACTGTCCTTGGCTAAAGACTTCAGGGCTTGCTGGCACACCTGCTCGTGGCTGCGCAGCCGCTTTAAGTGTATGAATTTCCGATAGCAAAACCTGCAGAACAAGCGGCTCCTGAACCTACTTGTGCAGAATGGCGGGTGCGTACGAGGGGCAGGGTCTCCGTTGGCTACGTGGAGGTGAAGCTGGCTATTTGGGCTGGAAGACTGTGCTGCTGGACTCAAGCTTACTCTCTTGCTGACCAAAGGAAGCTCATTTGCTGTGTTGCTCTGGCCTTTGCAGTGTGAGAAAGATGGAGAGGACAAGGAGGAAGGGGCTACGACTGCAGTACTATTCTGGCTGTTGGAGTCTGACGAGGATGAGGCTGGCACTGAGATGCCTATTGCTTTTTCTGTGACGTTGCGGCTACAGATGGGCACGCTGCAGCGTTGGCTGGCCAGCGGAGAGGATCGTTCTATGGCCTTTTGACCCTCCTTCACACCACTGAGTTGGCTGTGCGGGGCCAGCCGGCGGACTGGGCTTAGTGCATATGAGTGGTCTACAAGGATCTGCAGGGACCCACTTTGGGGGACGGTCATGTTTAAGCAGCGGGCAATGCTATGACCAGACTGCCTCTTCCCATCATTCTTTATTTGGAGGGCAGATATCGGGTTGCTGCCAGCTCCCCCCTCTGTGATGGAAAAGGCATTAGTGATTCTTGGACCACTGGCAGAATCCAGTACCTCCTGTTTCATCATATGGGGACCTGGGGGTGGTTTTGTCCACATGGGACTGGTTGCCTGGGTGGGACCAGTGGAAATGGAGCTCTCTTGCACCCGCAACTTCTCCAGGAAGGGGATGCCCAGCCTTTTACCAGCTGCCACCAAGGACTGGAAGCCTTCATTATCGAGAGGAGCCACTGTGGAACTGTATATGAAGTTGAGAATGGAGGCAAACACTTCAGACTTAAGGTCCAGCAACTCAAACACTTGGCTGGCTGGCCCAAGCTCCGCTGTGGTAGATAAAGCATTCTGGAAATACCCGCTGGAGGCTGCTAGCACATTTCTGTGGGCCTTGAACTTCACGTCTTCCACCACGATGGTGATGTCACAGAACAAGCCTCTCGTGCGCTGCTCGCTCAGAGAACTGAGGAGACACTGGCTGTGTGTGCTGTCCATTAGGCCTGCCATGCTTTGGGAGACTAGCGCCATCTGCAGGGGGAAGACAAATTAAAAGCATTCCATTGTAGTTTGAATCAGCTGCAGGTATCCATTAACTGTACTGTAAAACAGTGTTCCCCAACCCGGTCCTTGGGAACCCCCAGACAGTCCATGTTTTTACACCCTCCCAGCTCTACATAGAGAGCAAAAATGTGGACTGTTTGGGGGTCTCCAAGGACCAGGTTGAGAAACACTGCTCCAGAATAGCGTGATAAATCCTCAAATCACATACTACATCAGAAGCACAAGGACTTGTCTGCTTTATTTTTAGGTCAAGTTTAAGCTAGAAACCTATTTACTGAAACCACACACCTGTGTCACAGCGACCTCTGACAATGGGCTATTTGAATAATGAATCAACAGCTTCCTTTGTAATGGGTGCAGAATTTCCATCAGGATCATAACCTAGTCCATGTTTTCAGATACAGCAGGGGGCAGATAGTTCCTTGAATGGGTAAGACTGGATGCTATCACACACTGTTTGCCTGTTTGCACTGACATAATCGCTAACAAAGACTTTGTAGGGTGAGTCAATCTGACTGCAGCTTGTGAGTTTTTTATGTGCTACGCAGAAGCAAAGGCAATGGAGAGAAGCCACATATCTTACTGAGGAGGCAAGCTGTTGGATCATTTTATTTAAAAAAGGTGACTTCCCTGGTTTGAGCAGGCCTTAGCTCTGGTGACAGCTTTGTGTTCCAGCTCTTACAGCAAGCAGGAGGTCCACTTATGTGATCCCAAGGCCAGATCTGTGAGTAATTCAGTCTGAATCAGACCGGAAATAGTGATAAAACAGGGATAGCAGGATTAACTCTATTCCTCATGCTGCTGGTGGTGGGCGAGTCAGGTTACTACTATCATTCACTGATGATGACGGTGAGCTGGTGAGGCTAATGCTATCACGCACACTGATGACAGTGAGACGGTCAGGCTAATGCTATCACGCACACTGATGACGGTGAGACGGTCAGGCTAATGCTATCACGCACACTGATGACGGTGAGACGGTCAAGCTAATGCTATCACGCTCACTGATGACGGTGAGACGGTCAGGCTAATGCTATC
>JABFEB020000043.1:13460271-13496993 GCA_019775895.2 Stomatorhinus ivindoensis
GATGACGGTGAGACGGTCAGGCTAATGCTATCACGCACACTGATGACGGTGAGACGGTCAAGCTAATGCTATCACGCACACTGATGACAGTGAGACGGTCAGGTTAATGCTATCACGCTCACTGATGACGGTGAGACGGTCAGGCTAATGCTATCACGCACACTGATGACAGTGAGACGGTCAAGCTAATGCTATCACGCACACTGATGACGTTGAGACGGTCAAGCTAATGCTATCACGCACACTGATGACAGTGAGACGGTCAGGCTAATGCTATCACGCACACTGATGACGTTGAGACGGTCAAGCTAATGCTATCACGCACACTGATGACAGTGAGACGGTCAGGTTAATGCTATCACGCACACTGATGACGGTGAAACGGTCAGGCTAATGCTATCACACACTGATGATGAGGGTAAGATGGTCAGGCCATCTTCTTATGCACATTGATGATGATGATGGTCAGGTTAATATTATCATAAACACGTGCTGATTGTCAGGCTAATGCTATCACACACTGATGACGGTGGCCAGGCTAATGCTATCACACACACTGACGTTGATGGTCAGGCTACCGTTATCATGTGCCCTGTTCCTGGCCAGACTAGTGCTGTCTCTCGAGGCCAAGGACCCTTCTTTGGCCGGCTCGACCGATGTAATTCGGCTGTGTCTGAAGCATAGGACTGAGGACACGCCAACACGCAGAAACCAGAGATAAAGCTACAGTCAGACACAAGCACGCAGGTACATACATGCTCATAAAAACACACCCATTCTCTCCGTATTTACCCACCGAGTGCAGCACCCAGGGCTGACTGTTGTGTGACAGGAAAAGCGCTGCGTGTTCCCGGCCTGTCTGACAGGAGGAGGGGTGTTTCTTACCGTATCCCCCCCGGCCTGTGGTTGTCTGCTGGGGCAGTGCGCTGTGCTGTGCTGGGCTGTCTGTCACTGGGCCCTGCCGCGTCACAAAGCCCTCCCACAAGAGGAAAGGGGGTGGGCCAGAAGCAGGAAAGCAGTGCAAAGAGAGAAAGAGGGAGGGCTGTCAGCGAAAGCAGGCACCGCGCGATGCTGGGAGTTGGCCCACAGGCCTGTGCTTCATCGCCCTCTAGAGGCCCACTGCAGCATAATCCTCCATAATCTCATTCTCAGATCTGTGGTCTACCAGCTGTACCTGTGGTTCTGTGAGTAGAGAGCTGCAGTTGTCACCAGGCAGATTTTTCAGACTCAAAGCCACTTCACCATTTATTGTCCAATATTATTCTTTTTCCCGTAAATAAGATAACTGAGTCGAAGCATGAAAGCTACCACAGACCTTAAATGAAAAGCTCGAAGTGAAACAAAGACGGACTGCAGGAAAAACATATGTATCAAGTAAGAACAGCATTAGAGTAGCACTAGAGAGACAATACAATAAAAAAGGAACCATAACAAGAGTAATTATACTATAAGGACTACATAGGAATAAGGAATATATAAAAGGATATCACAAGAGTAATAATACAAGGACAGTGCAGTACTAAAAGAAGCATTACAAGAGTACTAATATAAGCAGAGTATAATAATAAAGGAACTTCACAAGGACAGTGCAGTAATATTGGAACCATCACAAGAGTAATAATGTAAGGACAATTCAGTAATAAAGTAGTATATGAAGGAGTGTATAGTGATAAAGTGACCATTACCAAGCACAGGGATAATGTAGTGGGGCAGCATAAGAGTACTGTGAGTACAGTATGGCAACGAAGGCGCTAGGGGTGAGATGAGTAAGAACAATGTAAACGCATGACAACAAAGCATTAATGAATGGTAAAAAGAGCTGTATATATAAAATGAGTTCACTCAGTAAAGCCTAGTTGTGGACCATCAACTTGAATAAAACAAAATACTCAAAATAAGACAATTTATTAGAATACTTTCTGCAGTAGCTCCATAGGTTTGTTGTTTGGGATGAAAAGCCTCAGATTTGCATATTGTTCCCCATGCTTTTCCCCATGTTGATTCCCATGCTGTTACCCATGTTGATTCCCATGCTTTTCCCCATGTTGATTCCCATATTTTTCCCCATGTTGATTCCCATGCTGTTGTCCATGCTGTTCCCCATTCTTTTCCCCATGTTGATTCCCATGCTGTTGCCCATGTTGTTCCCCATACTTTTCCCCATGTTGATTCCCATGCTGTTGCCCATGTTGATTCCCATGCTGTTACCCATGTGGATCCCCATGCTTTTCCCCATGTCGGCTCCCATGTTATTCCCCATGTGGATCCCCATGCTTTTCCCCATGTTGGCTCCCATGTTATTCCCCATGCTTTTCCCCATGTCGACTCCCATGTTATTCCCCATGGGGATCCCCATGCTTTTCCCCATGTCGACTCCCATGTTATTCCCCATGTGGATCCCCATGCTGTTGTCCATGCTGTTCCTCATTCTTTTCCCCATGTGGATCCCCATGCTGTTCCCCATTGTCATCCATGCTCATGTCCATGTTGCTGCTCTTGCTGCATCTCTGAGTCCAGCATGGCAAGAAGCGCGGAAGCTGGGCCCTGATCTCCTGGCATCGCAGACCGTAGACAACGGGACTGACTGACTGAGCCAAGGAAAAGACCACGAATACAACCAACGCGCCGACCAGACCCAGCCTGAGTCTGCTGATGATGAGCATGGATGGCAGGATGTGCAGGCTGATCTGCAGGCCGTGGATGAGGATGGTGCGGCAGCCCCTGGAGCTAGCGCCAGAGAAGTGTCCCGACCGGTGACCTTCCTTATAAATGAGAATATAACTGAGCACGATGAGCAAAGTGAGCAATCCAAGCAGCACCGCGGCACTCAGCAGCGAGGCCCAGCCCTCCATGGGTGTGTGGCAGGCGGGGTCCAGCTCGGTGAGGTATCCCTCCTGGGCCTCAGCGCAGGCCATGCCCGTGAACACCACTGGGCTGAGCAGGGCCAGCAACCAGGCGCCCATCATGGCCTTGTTCTTCACGGTGCGGACGATCTCTCGGTAACGCAGTGGCCAGCACACACACAGGCAGATGTTCAGAGCCATCAGGGTGAGCGTTAGCATCAGGCCGCGGGCTAGCGCCACCTGCAAGCCAAACAGCAGCCAACACACGATACGGGGCATGGCTATGTGCAGTGACAGCATCGTGTGCAGCAGTGCTCCCGTCACGTTGAAGCCAGAGATGCAGGCACAGTGCTGGCACAGCAGGACGTAATGTAGCTTGTTCCGCAGCCTAGGCGTCCTGTGCACTATGGTCACCACTATACAGCTGAAGACAGTGGTGGTGATGAAACTCCCCCAGTGGATGCCTGCTTTCACTTTATCTAGTAGACGCGCATTCCGCTCCAGGCTACTAGACACGTTCATAGTTCCTGAGGAGAACAGAGAGCAAACATCACAGTATAGCCTTTCAACCACACGTTTCTGATTGCCCTACATTACAATTAGCTACGTTGTTACATTTAGCGTTATGTTTCTCAGCGTTACATTCAGTCTTACGTTATGAATAGAATTGTGCTGCATTTAGCCTTGCATTGTTAATACCTTTGCTTTACACAAACATTACTACAAAACTTGTGTTACATTTAACTGCAAAATTGCTAACAACCTTGTGTTACACTTAGCCTTACATTACCATAAGCCATGTTAGCACATTTAGCGTTTCTAGCACCCTAGTGTTACATTTAGCCATACATTGCAAATAACTTTCACCGTCACATTTATCGTTATCTCACTTTATGCAGGGTTGCCAACTTTGGTCAGTTGGCTGGCGTGAGCTTTCCAGTTTGAGACAAGTCTGCATGCACATGCACACGCATTTACATGTATGTAGCAGTTGCATTACCTTGTAAATAATCTGTAGGGTTTGCAAAGTACCCCAACACTTTTGATGTTGCTAATTTTAGGTTTATAATGGAATAATATAGATTTGCTGTAAATGTCCTAGCGTGAGCGTGAGAGTCTGAAAGTGTTATGCCAGACGTATGACAGTTGGCATCCCTGCTTCATTTCCTGTGCATTTGCTCTTTTTGATTCTTCCCTTTCATGCCAACCCAACAGGGATGAGCACTCAAGACCAGCACTTATGTTATCAGCTTCACTGAGAGACATTGCAAGCCTGGAGGAGAGCATGATTCAATTCATCTTACATCCCATAGGTATATAAAACAGTCTTTGGCCAAAAATACCCAATATACCTGCATGAAACAGAGCCATAGACGTACCTCTGAGCATCTCAGTTGAGCCACACCACTCCTGGGGATGCTTACCTGTCAGCTGCTTTGAGAACGGATTGCTGAGGCCTCACAGCGTTTATCACCTTTCTGTGGGCAGCTCACAAGCTACTCAAAGCTCACCAAACAACAAGCACGGTCTGTGCCCACGTCTACTGCTGCCAGGCTGTGAATATTGAAAATGTCACACAAACAGCCAGCTTTATAGTGTACTTTTTATATAACACCATATAGGTTTTACAAAGTAGTGCTAATAGCAACAGAACAGAAGAATGGCGTGTAATTAAAATAATCATCAGCAATTTTCCACCCATTCATCTCATAACTGTTATTGTGGTTTTTGCAGGCATAGGGGCTATTAGCAATTAGCAGCATAGAAATCTTTCTTAACACCACAATTGATCGTTGAATTTCCTGCTTCTCCCCAGGCCGTCATCAGCATCTCTACACCCCATTATTCATCTCTTTACTGGCCTGTTTATATGAAAACACAAACAATCTAGTGCTTTTTAAGAGTGCCGTTCTAAAGCTGTCTCACCCTCTGATACGTGGCTGCCTCACTCTGCCTGTGTCAGTGGGCCAAGTCGCATATCCGTGCACGAACGCCTGGTTTTAGGTTTGACTTTTGGATATGTGTGCCATAGTCGGTGACTTTACATTTCATCAGATTGATTATAATTACTCAGCTTTTATTGTGCACGGTAATTATGTACTCAGCTTACTCCTGTAGTTCTGCCTGCCTTCAGTTTTGTGCAGAAAAATCGGAACTACATTTGATTTTTCGGAATGAGTTGACTTTGAGGTTTTCCTATGACATATCTCTTTTAACTGCGTTCAATATACAGCATTATGTAGACATATTCATACTGTAGCAGGTTAGATGTCTTTGTGGCCATTCTTCCAGCATGGGGAGATGGTAGGCTGCTTTTTTGCTGTACAAGGCAAGTACCGACAATTCCTCCTGGCCATGCTGAATACTTATGGCTTATGGCTTTACCCACGATCCCTCATTCTCCTGTTTAATACCCATGAATTCTCATGCTTGTGCTGGGTATGCCGTGATTCCTTGTGGCCTTGCTGTATATCCATGATTCGTCACGGCATGGCTGAATAAGCGCATTTCGGGCCTCCGAGATTCACATGGGAATCAAATGACACATTAGCATGTGCAGGCAAGCTAACCAGTACTGGCCTTGGTTTCAAGTACCAGGCTGTCTAGCCTCACAGGCGGCACACGTTTCGTCTTAGAAAACGTCATAAATCATATTGCCGAAAGTCATATTATTCATCTCATCGGTGTTTATTAAATCTGAAATCATCATGAAAGTGGATGTCAGGCAAGACACTCTACAATATGGCAATACATCCAAAAGCAGAGCTGCGAACTCTCATGCATCTGACGTGACACTCACGCTTTCAGACTCTCGTGCAAGAAATCTTACGGCAAATCTATATTGTTTCATTATATTCCTAAAATTAGCTTTGTCAAAAGCTTGGTGGTAGTCTGCAATCCCTACAGACTATTTACAAGGCAATGAAACTGTTACGCAAATGAAAACGCATGGACATGCGTGTGCAGATTTGTCTCAAATTGAAAATCTCACTACAGCCAGCTGACCAAAGTTGGCAGCCCTGCGAAAGACATCCATTCATCAAGTTCAGCTCAGCCGCCTTTGATGTTTAAAACCTTCACTCGTCTATGACAAATGTGGGGGGAGGGTGAAGATTTCTGTTCAAATTGATGTGCAGCATTTTGTCAGTCAGGCCATCACTCACAAAGTATAAAGTTACCAGGAATAAATTTATGGGAAACAAATGCTGCAGTCACTCAGACCCTTGAGAGAAAATGAATTCTTTGGTATGGTGTATGGTGACCTTTTGCTATTTAAACAAACTTGTTTATGTTATGCAGACACTAAAATTTCTTGCCATTCAATGAACGATCTCAGCTAGTTAATCAACCAGTTAGGACCGGGTGTTTTTTGATGGATTCAGTTGACGAGATCTTCCCTGCGCCTAAATCAGTTCTGGGTCACAGTTCGCATGGAACTAAGAAAGCAGATGCTGAATGATGTAGACCACCACAAAATTTCCCCAGACTGTCCGCTATTTGGCACCAACACTGTGAACATTTTGCTCCTCCCAGATTGCAGGCTGTTCATTGGCTGGCCAACCAATCATGGGGCCCGGCAGAAAAAGGACAAATCACGCAGGCCTACATGAGTACTCGTAAGAGTACAACACGCTATATCTCAAGCAATTACTATATGTCAATTCTATAAACCTTTGTGAATAGCTGAAGGAACTACTGAAGAAACCAATAATGAATAAAACATGTTAAATACTGATATCTCATATTTGTTCATCGTTAATGAATCGTAATGCATCTTTTATCTATTTTATCTGCTATATTTCTACTTCCTCATGCATGCTCTTCCTATGTTTGTACAGCTTTTGTCACACCGTCCAAAAACATGCAGTAAGTGAATTAGTGACTCTATATGACACATGGTGTGTGACTGTGTGCCCCGCATTGGACTGCCATAATGCTCCGACTGGTGCCCTGAGCTATCTGGGATAGGTTGAAGGCTCACTGCAAACCTCTAGTAGATAAGTGGTTATTGCAGAAGGCTGAAAAGTAGCAATGTGACAATTTTTCATTCTATTTTAAAATTGCTTTCCAAGGAAAAGCCAGGCTAGCATAAATAAATGGATGCTCTAAGGACAGAGTCCATTCCTACTTGTATCTTTCTGCAGGGTAGGTGAGGATGAATTTGCTATGCTCCTGTCCTTCAGTGTCTGTATGTGTACAAATGACCGTGAGATCCTCTGTCAGAGACATCATGGTCTTAAGTGCTCACGCTTCTCCGGCACCCAAACATAGACGAACACATGCAAACCCATTTTTATTTTTTATTAAGACATGCCAATGAAAACTGCCCCAGGACACAGGTTGTCCATCAGGTCAGCGTTTGAGTGATGCCTACATGAGGAGATGGTGAGAATGGCTGGCAGTTTGCAACATACTAGCAGACAGCTGCCTCGTAAAACAAGCTGACACGAGGACTTTAAATGCATGATGGGGTCAGTGGCTGTGTTTTGTATTCGTACGGTTATATGGTGGGGTTTCCTTGCAGACCTTCTGCTCCATCAGGGATCCAGTCCTCTTGGTATATTGCATATCATGTCCACCTACACACAAACTTCCTTAAACCATGGGTGCCCAGCCCATATGTTTCCAGGTCGATCGCAAGATGAGTAATGATTTATTTCATTGGTGACCAACCAGCTGATTGGAATCAGCAAAATTTACCAAGGGGACCTCCAACTGGTCAGTCAAATATACCATTGCAATTTGGTAGCTTGAGTATTTTCTTTGTAAAAATAGCTCTCACTGTAAAAAAAAAAGTTGGGCACCCTTGCCTTAAACCATGCACAGATGGTCCATTTGTGGTGAGCTGGCCCGGGTCATTATGACCCTATATCCAGTGGGCTGTCTCCCTGACTTCTCCGTCTTTCCAGTTCCACCTCATACTTCTCCAGCTGGCTCCAGAATCCTGGGTTGGGCTCCACTACAGAGCGAGCTTCTTTCACCATCTGAGAAGGTAGACCACACACCTGAGTGTTGTCCAAAGGCCTAAGAAAACAGGCACTCAAAAGCCACCCCAGTGACCATGTGAGACTGATGCTTTTCCATTGTATGCATTTCATAAACACTGAGACACCGACATGTAACTTCATCAGAGCAAGAGTATGCAAATTACCTAGGTGTGACCAATAGAATGAGACCACTGCTACATAGCTTATTGGCCAAAAAAAACTGCACTGCCACACAGCCTACTTGGACATGGCCAATGGAAACCCTTCTCAAGGTCATGCCTCAATTGGTACAGAGCACCTGCACAGACTCACCTGGAAGGCATCACGTAGCGAGAGGCCGTGCTGCCTCATTAGGTATGCCGCGCAAATGGAGGCCGAGCGACTCCGGCCATTCTTGCAGTACACCACGGTTCTTCCTCCCCGGCCTGCCTCGCTTGCGATGGCATCCGCACAGCGGTCAAAGTACTTGTACAGGTTCTCATTAGGGTCATCGTACACGGGTACCCTGAGGGTGGAGACCCGTGCTGATGGGAAAGGCTGCTGCCGGGACACGTTGATGCACAGACTGATGCCCTCCTGCTGGACCAGCTGGTCGCTGCAGGCTGAGCGTGAGTTTGCAATGAACAGAGCTTCTGTGACCTTACACAGCTGCAGCATATCTCTCCCGTGCTCATGCACTGCAGCCGTACGTACACATGGCACACATATACAGCCACACTCTCAATTTTACTTAATATAACTACAGTCCTCTTCTAGAGCTTTAAACACAAAAAGGACTTTAACTCTCCAGATCCCAAACACTTATGTAGAGACAGTGATGGTAGAGGCCTGCTCCTCATCTGAATCTTCACAGTTCTGCTTTGGCTGCTTACTGACTACTCCTAGAAAAGGAGGTGACTCTGGGGCTATATTTACCGCAGGGTGCAGCCCAGGCCAGGAACAGGGATGTGCTGGGTCCTGCTGCCCCTTGGTTTATGAGCTTACTGGCTTCCTCTCCTGTCAGAGGAAAGAACGCTGCAGCTATTGGCCCCTGCATAAAACAGATAGGAATTACCTCACATAAAATTATTTGCAACCCAAGATTTTAGTCTGAAGAAATAAATAAAAGTATGTGTATATATAAATATAGACAGCAAATCAACGTTACAGACTTAAATTATGATATTTATCTCATATACGGCAGTCTTTGAAGAATATTGTAACTCCTATTTTCAATGCAGACACCCCACCTTGCAAATCCATAGTAATCTACCCAGAAACTGCACCCAGGGCAAATCAGAGCTGATGGACGAGAGAGTGAATCCTACTCCAGCTCCCTTCCCCCACCAATCCTACGCCCCAGTTGGTGACGGGTCCTCCCCCAGCTCCCGACCTTCACCAATCCCACGGCCCAGTTGGTGACGGGCCCTCCCCCAGCTCCCGACCCTCACCAATCCCACGTCCCAGTCGGTGACGGTCCCTCCCCCAGCTCCCGACCCTCACCAATCCCACGTCCCAGTCGGTGACGGTCCCTCCCCCAGCTCCCGCCCCTACCAATCCCATGCCCCAGTTGGTGATGACCTCTCTCCCAGCTCCCTTCCCCCACTAATCCAATGCCCCATTTGGTGATGGCCCCTCCCCCAGCCCAACACAGACCTGCATAACTTAAATGTTTACAGCTGTTCTGTGAAAGGGAGGATGGCAGAAGGTGTGGTCGGAATGGGAATGGCAGCAGGGTGACACAGCAGCCTGTCTGCTTTTAATCCTGTCTGTATGGCTTTTGGGCATTGCAGAATACTGGCGGCCATATGGCTCTGGGTTCCATTTCCTCTGTCTGCCCCCAGTGATGGCAGTGCAAATCCCACATATTCCTTTTGATACAACAGCGCCAAATAAACATGTAGTTAGATATTTTAAAGTATAATTAATGTGTCAATGCATTCCCATGTGTCTGTGGTTGCTTTTTCCTGAAATATGCAGTTTCAGTGGCTATTGCAGGACCTCTTTGTTGGGTTTCCTTGTCGGACAGTTCAGAGAAATCGATGAGCAATAATACGGTGAAACTATATATAACTTAATTCCTTGGTTGACAATTTTGTCAAAGGACCATTGTAAGTTGATGGATTTTTTAGTGACTAAAAGTACTACAGCAGACCAATACTGAAACTTAAAATGCTAGCCTTCAGTTTTCAAATCAAAGTCTTTAACCACCAGGCAACATCCTGACATTGTAGTGTAGGACAAATTCAGTAGATCAGTGTTTTCACCTTACACTTCCATTATTCATCACAGACTAACATAAATATATCTGAATACCACTAATCTAACAGATAAAGCGATTGATGAATTCCTCAAGGTTAAAATACGATTAAGTGCTATTCTTCACTGCTACTGTAATTCCCAATTTATTGTCCACTCAATCACCCCCTCTGCCGCACCCACTCCATGCACTCTGTAGAGGCAGTCGAACGTCCCCATACGTCAAGTTGGTCGGCCGTGACGCAGGACGCAATTGCGCAGTGACGTCACACCGAAGGGGCAGAGAAGCGGCGGGACGACTGCGCGAACCAGCCAGCTCCGACATGGAGGCCGTGGGTGGTTAGCAACAGGCCGATTCACTATCGGTAGCTACGCCGTTGGCGAAGAGGCAAACCCCATAGAAACAAACCTTCGTAAAGACGAATCTAGTTAATCTTAACTGGGTTCTATTGCGGATTGTGGGTGAGTTGAGTAGCATCGAGTAGCAACAGGACAGCCGAGTGAGGCCGGGCGCCATTTAATACCGTCTAGCAAGCGACGAGCGCGGTGGCTGGTCTTTCGTTAGGCATTTCCGCGCGGCATAGCTGCGGGCTACCCCCGGTATCGTTGCGAGTGATAGGCTTCCAACTCTCCGGTGCCTTTTTGGTCGTGAAGCCGCATTAATTGTTTTTACGACCAAGCACGCAAGCCACCAGGATGGGACCCGCTAGCCGGATACCAATTAGCCTGTAGCATGGCGCGGCCAGCCTGCTTGTTTAGCGAGCTACTCCGGATTTAAGGTGCTCGCACGTTCTGGTTGGGACAAGAACACAGGCAGCGTTTGGCCGTTTTAAGGCCAGATGAGACGCCGTGCTTAAGCGGTGATTGCCGGGACTCAAACGGCCATCTCGTGTATCTGGCCTAAGCTAACCGGCTGAACCTGGAAGTACTCATCACTGTGTTCGGTCCTTAACGGACCCCTTGCACCATCTCCATCCATTATACAGTAACGGCAGAGATTATTAAGACTAGGCAGCTAGTTCAGTAACAGATTGATTCCCTGGTATCTGTTACGTGTACTGAAGTGTGCAGCAGTTGGTAATACTCTTCCCGCGTGAAGACTCATGCTTTAAGTCAACTTTAAATCAGTCATTTGCAGCAAAACCTTGTGTTTCACACTGGGGTTATACTGGGGACTCAAAAAGAGGTCAGACCCTGTCAATAGAACGTCAATAAACGACTGAGATTAAAATGGTATACTCTGGTCAGGCTAAATAGAGTTCAGTTTGTGGTACCTGTTACTGCACAGTTCTGACCTGTTACTAGGCACTTGTGCTTCTGCCCAGTCCTTTGCTTGTCTCCCTGCTTTGGCTTCAAGCTGCTGCCTGCACCAGGCCCGAATGTTGCCTTTCCTATCCCGTACCCATAACACGTCTCCCACTCTACCTCTCTCCACCGGGCCACCTTCCGCACAAATCCAGGGCAGGCCACACTCGTACAGTTCTTTGGTTCCTCGCTGGTGGAACGAATGACCCCCCCCATTCCTGGAAACGGCTCAGTTACAAGCCATGGCTCGATCTCCTTTCGCCTCACCTGTGTGAATTGTATCTTGGCTTTGGCTCATTCTCAAGCTGCATTTTTGTGAACTGATCAGAGTTGGATGGTTAATAGGTAAATTTTTTTTACATTTCTATGACTCATTGTTTATGTGGTTTTAGTATATCTAACAGACCTTAACTAGTATTGCATTTATTAGTTTATGGTCATTTCTTATTTAATTGTATGTTTTTGTGGAATTATGTATTGTATGGCTTTTTTTGAACATGTATCGTTCAACATGGAAGAACTTTCAAAATAAATAAACGGTAATTACCATTTTAGTGATAACCATATTATTAAATCATTGGGAAGTTCTTGGGTAATTCTGTCAGCTGCTATTGTATAATACGTTATCCCTATTGAGACTGAAAAGTGCAGTTTGGTTGGGGGGGAACTAGGTCATTTAAAATGGTAAATAAAACCTTTTAGAATCAGATGGAGTCCTTGTGGATGGGAGGATTTTGGGCTTTAAGTACCATGTGGAGTTTTGTGTGTGTTCGTTTTGGATGTTCTGCACTATTTAAAACGTCCTGTAATATTCTTTAATTGGATTATTCACACACAGTAACCTTTTCTAAAGGTGATCTTACACCTTTTTTGTTGTTGCATATTTCCATTGGTTTCTAAGTCGTATAAAAAAAGCAAAATCCTGAGTTCAGACTGGTAATGGCCTTGTTTACCGAAACACACACAGGTGTTCATGCGTCTTGATTAGATATGGCAGAACTATTTCCGTACACTAAAATGTTTAATTCGTGGCTGCCTCCAATAGTATTTGTTTTTTTTTTGTGATAAAATCTTTTTTAAATTGCTGGGAACGAAAGGAGGTCCTGTCCATTGAGTTGTCAGAAGTTCCATCTCTCCTTGCCGGTTCCACTTGCACCAAAACCTGTAAAGCATGACTGTTAGGTCTTCTTTGTAACCCGAAGGTTTCCGGTTCCTGTTCAGTGAATTGTCCCTGCTGTTGTGTGGACAGTGTGACAGAAAACACCCAGCTGCAAAAAAAAATGGGTAATATTCACTCTTCAATGTGACCAAGGAAATTCAGTTTGCCATTGTGCCTCAGAACCAGTCAGTGATTCTGTGTGTAAGGATAGATGTACTTTTCAGATTCTCTGAATCTTTGGCTATGGGTCCTTTTACGGTGCATTGACACCTCACTGCTTCAGTGTGGATGTATTTGTTTTCACTTATACTGGTACTGTGACCCACCTGGTCTCAGTCACCTTTTTCATGTGTCCCCATTGCTCATTATGTAAGTGAACAGTGTGATTCGATCACATGTTATGTGAACGACTGCCGTGTTACACGTGTGTTTGTGGTATTCAGAGATTAGTCTGTGTAGCAGAACTGCAACCTCGGAAACACCCGATGTTTCAGCCCGTCCTGTGTCACCCCCCTGTCCCCCCCCCCCCATCGTTGGCCTGCTCTGTACCTCCCTTCTGCCTGCCATCGGCTTTCCAGTCCTTTGCTGAACCTGTGTGGTGATTTGTGGTAACCAGAATGATTTTACAGACCTTACGTTATTACCCTCAGTTTCCCTGTGTAGAGTAGTAAGGTGCGTGGGACATCTGCACGCCGCCATTGCCCATGTGTGTTCACACACGCACACATATACACAGACGGCATGTTTATTACATGCTACTGCTAGCCTGTCGCACTTACAAGTGTATTGGTGTTACTGAAGGAGTTCTATAATCCTCAACTGTCCCTATGTGGTAACATTTAATGGCAGGGATTTCAATTTCTACAATTATGTTTAGGATTCTTATGGCTGATGTATATTTCTGTGTAGAATCTACTCTGTAGGTAGACACTTACCTCCCCAGAAATATTCCTGTCTGGCTGCAGTCTATGCAGAAGTATACTTCGGTCATATTACTGTCATACAGGCACAAATGTATCTTTGTTATTGCTGAGTATACTGAGAATTCTGCCCTTTTATTTTTTTAAAACCATTTCCCGTAGTATTATAAGGTCCTGTGGAGTTCTGGCAGCCACATTGAGGAGACTCCTCCAGAACATTCTGTCTGGGCTGCTGTTTCCAGTCCACAACATAATTTAGGGTCTTTTAGTGAAAACCTGTTCGTCTGTTGAAAATCATGTTTATTCAGATCGCGTGGTCCTCAGTGCACTTACATAAGCTGAATTCTATAGCCTCTGTTTTCAACTTTGCTTATTTGAAATTACACTACTTATCCATATCTTAAGTCGCACGAAAAATAATTAATGTGGAATACTTTCAGCCAGTGGTGATGGGCTTATTTTGCTATGAAATTGGAAGACACTGGCATGCACTACCAAAAAATCAAAAGATCTTTGTGGTGTGGTCATGGGTTTTAAATTTTTTTTTTTTAAGTTTTGAAATTTTATTTGGCAGAACAAGGATCCGCAGTACCCGTAAATGTTCACTGTAACCTGACCTTAATGCTTGGCGTTCTCAGCCTCTGGTATTTGGTCACTACACACAGCTGACTAACGGAGCTCTTGGTCTCCATGGTAACAGCTCTCGCATTCCACTGGTTAAGTTTTTGCTGAGACATGAATGTTGATACACCACGTGAGGGAAAATACAGAAATTCCTCATGGTGTCACTCTTGTCCCATCTGATGAGCTTATGAAAAAGCTTTGGATTTTGACATTAATATTCCTTCATATTTACTTCACAATAATAATTAGACAAATGTTTAAATCGGAAGTAAAATGAATAATTTTAAGCCTCCGTTGGATACTTGTGTGGTTCAAATCTCACAGCCTTAATGCTATATTTTTAGTTGTTTATAATGTTTTTATATTATGAGTTAAAACATCTGTCCCACTAGGAAGCTGAGTGCACACAGTTTCAACACAGATGCATGTCTTGTCCTCTCACTACACTTTACATGTTAACCATTTATGGAAATCTGTGTGTCACTCCTGTTTTGTTCCCTGCACCTCTCCTAGTGTCAAGTATGAAACTACAACTTGCCCAGTTTACCAACTATCCCTGTGAATAGTGTTTTGATGTATCCACTAATAGTCTCATATCCTGTTCGTTAGACGTTACAACATAATGTAGGCATCAAAGTTAATAAACATGTTAACAGCATGCAGATAATCGGGTTGTATGGCCTTGCATTTGTTACGCATCATACTATAACTAGTATGCTTAATGTAATCAGCATGTACTATTGCCACTGTGAGCAGTGTGCTCTGAGAAGCTGTGTGATGCTGTAAACCTAAATGCTGCACTTTTGAGATACATCTCAGATTATATAACTTTTGCCAGTTTAAGTACAGAAAATTTACATGTTTTACTTTATCAGTCAGCACAATGCAAAATAGAGGCAGCTTGCCGCACGTTGCGTTGAAGCACTCTTAACAGCTCTGCTAATCTGGGAAGGTTGTAGGTAACACAGCAGTGAGCCCTCCCTTGTGCCCCTCAGGTGCACTGTCCTGACGGTCGCCATGGCTACGGACATGGGCTCCCCGCCGCGGTTCTTCCACATGCCGCGCTTCCAGCACCAGGCGCCGCGGCAGCTCTTCTACAAGCGGCCTGACTTCGCCCAGCAGCAGGCCATGCAGCAACTGACATTTGACGGCAAGCGGATGCGCAAGGCCGTCAACCGCAAGACCATCGACTACAACCCGTCAGTCATCCGCTTCCTGGAGGTGAGGACGGGGACGTCGGCGCAGCCCTAGCTGAGGGGAATCATCTAGCGACTTCTGCTGGTGCTTGTTTGGGATCCGCCCATCGCGCTTTCCTTATCCATCTTCTCTGTGACAGAACCGGCTTTGGCAGCGGGACCATCGGGATTTTCGAGCGATCCAACCGGATGCTGGATGTTACAATGACGTAAGTATGGGGTAACTGGAATGAACTCCAGGGGCCCAGTGGGATATAGCTAGTTTTGGTCGAGTATGCAGTGTGCTGTCTGAACAATGAGTTGTTGCGGCGGAGTGCACGTACTGACGCTGTCAGCTTCCTCTCCCCCCCCGCAGCTTGTCCCTCCTATGGGCATGCTTAACAACCCCATGAATGCTGTCACCACAAAGTTCGTCAGGACCTCAACAAACAAAGTCAAGTGTCCAGTGTTTGTCGTACGGGTAAGTTTGACTTCAGGGACAGAGCTGCAGAACAGGAGGAAGGCAGACGTTACTCTACTCGGAGGATATTACACAGCTCACCTATTGTCCACTTTGCCCCCCCCCCCCCTTCGGTTATTAGTGGACCCCTGAAGGCAGGAGACTGGTCACTGGAGCTTCCAGTGGCGAGTTCACCCTGTGGAATGGGCTCACCTTCAATTTTGAAACCATCCTCCAGGTAAGTGTCGCTGACGGCGATCGCGAAGTTATTGCCAAAAGCCAAGAAGGGACTAGTTAGCTTTGTTCTGAAGCTCTTTAACCGCTGATTCCCTGTTGACTGGCTCTTGTGGTTGTGCTGCAGGCCCATGACAGCCCGGTGCGAGCTATGACCTGGTCCCATAATGACATGTGGATGCTGACCGCTGACCATGGAGGTTACGTAAAGTACTGGCAGTCCAACATGAACAACGTCAAGATGTTCCAGGCTCACAAGGAGGCGATTAGAGAGGCCAGGTTTATACACAATTTCACACTTTATGTAGATCGGTATTTCCCTTCCCTGTCCTTGGGGGCCCCCAGACCGTCCATATTTTTGCTCCCTCCCAGCTTCCTGCCAGACAGTACACATTTTTGCTCCCTCCCAGTCCTGTGTACTGCCTGGGGGTCCCTGAAGAGCAGATTGGGAAACACTGCTGTAGATGGTTCAAGCCTGTCTCTGTTCCCAGATTGTGGCAGGACCTCAGAGAGGCTTGTGGGGGGGGTGCAGCTCAGTTTGCTGGACATGTGCCTCACCTGCAGATTGTCATGTGCTGTTTTTGCCACTTTGCCTTTGTCACTCTCCTGGTGTTGACCTTTGTACTCTTGCTGTTCTATACACCTAAATGTTTTGTACAGAAAGGTTTTGTTTAGTTTCTAAATAAAGTGTGTGTTAACTTTGAGAATAATAATTAGCTAAATTTGGCTGCGTGAACCTGACTGGAGGGGCTGGGTATCCAGCAACATGGTATAGAGCTCTCTTCTACAAAAACACATCTCTTCAGTAGGCCGTAGCATAAACACTGCCCCTCCCCTACACTGTAATGTCTCCATGGTAGCAAAAAAAAAAACACCATGTGTTTTCCCTCCTGTCACACATCCAACACCTCTTCTAAAACGAAGTCCGTTTAACTGACATTTCCACCTTCATGGTTTATGCTGTCTTTATTCCCCTGGGGGATCTTCATGCTTCTGTAAGGAAGCTCGGTACACGTGGGTGTTTGAGTCTCTGGGGCTCATCCCCTGGCCTATGAACTCGCACAGCTCCACTGGGATGTGGCCTCTGTTGCCATGACACCCGTGTGGTGCTTGTGGTGTAATCCAGGAGACCGTTTTGCTTTGCTGTGTTGATTTTCTTCCTGCTGTGTCTTCAGTTTTTCCCCCACGGATAATAAATTTGCCACTTGCTCCGACGATGGAACAGTTCGCATCTGGGACTTCTTACGATGTCATGAAGAAAGGATCCTCAGAGGTAAGACTTACACACAGCTAGCCTCATTTGGGCATGATTGTATACCTGTTATCTTGCACTTCTCATTGTGTTCATGATTCCTACCTGCAAACAAACAAAATCTAAACCTTGAACGTATATCGGACAAAATGCTGACTAGACCTTGTGCCATATTGAGAAACCCCTAGAAGATTCTTTTATTATTGTTTGCTGTTCCAGTTCTCCTTTTAGAACCCACCTTGTTGTGTATATCATACAGCACATTCTCACATACAAATTAATGCCGTGGGTTTTTTCATTCGCGTCCAGTTGGTTTTATCTCTTCAGCTCTAAGAGGATTGCAGTGTTATTTCACATGACTGTTACCCTAAAACTAGGAAACTCAAATACTGTCTGGTTCACCACCCTTAAACCTTACACTGGAGTCTGAGCACAGCGGATGGACACCAAAATTAGTTACCCTAAAAGCCCATCAGTGAGAATAATTTCATTACATTCTCTTACTATTCAATGTGCTGGACAAAATCTCAAAATTAAGCATACAGTTAAACATAAGCTGTGATGGATCTGTGCGTATGATTGCATCGGCCAACATACAGTGTCCAAGACAAACTTCTGACCTGCACGTCTGATGTGTCTTTTGGTCTAAATCATAGGTCCATAAGTCCTGGGTGGTATTCCACAAAGTAGAATTTCCCAGTTAGTAACTTAAGCCTAATGTGAATACTCTCCAATAGGAAGAGAGGTAAGTAACGTTCCTGTTGGACAATCTGTACATTTGGCTTAAGTTATCTGGCTAATGAAGTAATCTTGCTCTGTGGAATACATTCCTAATCGTCCTAGCAGGAGGAAAATGCACACATCTATTTATAAAGAGTGGAAACACTCAATGGGGATTTCTACTTTGAGTGGATGGGAATTTGCCGATATTAGCAGTCTTAAGCGTCTCCCACATAGGGGCTCTCATCATGGTTTAGTCCTACTCGGGTATGATCCATCTGAAGAGCAGCATGCGTTCATCTGCCTTTGTGTGGCCGTCCAGGTTTAGCCCCTTGCTTCCTTAGTGTCCTTCCCAAAGCAGCTGCCCCAGAGGGCTTATGGAAGATCTAAAATGAACAGCATCATAGGTTGACATGAGAAAAAAATCACTCCTTTCAGCAATAATTGGCGAAGGTTGGTTAGCAGTCTAACAACCCAAAGTGACACAGTTCAGTATGCATGTGGTATAAAGTTAAATTTGAGTGCCCTCTAGCTTGTGCTGTCACTGAATAATGACTGGCATGAGCTCATAGAATACTCTTCTAGGTTTCAATCAATGCAATTTCTGTGTGCCACTAGGACAAGCAAACGTTTTGTCCAGTGACAAAGTGTGACGCTGGCTTTTACTGACATGATTCACAAATGGGTCATTCTTTCTTTTTAAATTGATATGTTTTCCATGGAAACCTGCTACCCAGATGTTACTGATTGTGGATGTTTATGATTAATACTCCCAATGTCCTGAGCTACAGCTATATCAGATAGCCATCTATTTTTATGTCCCCACACAACAGTGTGACCCTCAAGGGTGTGGTTCCATGGTGAAAGTTCATGATTTATTTCTATAGCAAGACGTTCAGCTGGTTAGCCCCAAGTCACGTCGCTGGCTTTGATGCATGTCCTAGCTGGCTTATACTTTTCAACAAACGGGATGTGGTTATTTTACTGATTGTTTATGAATGGAAATATCTTGCATTTCACACCTACAAGATTTCAGCTTGGAGCATATTTATTGGTAACACTGCATTTTTTCACAAATTCCTGCGGCAATTTTTACAACTCATGACCCTTCATCTGGGACTGTGGCTTCACGTGCCGCTGCATGATTCTTACAGAGATGTAACAGTTCCACAGGTGTCTGGTGGTACAGCTACATGCCAGTGTCCTCTAGCTGTGTTTGTGTCCTCCCTTGTTTGGTGTATGCGTCCTTCACTCTGTAAAACAGACCGTGAACTCCATTACCCAGAAAGCTGTTAGGCTGGGTCAGATCGTGCTAGTCAACCAATAAAAAGGACGCTGCATGTTATGTCACATATTGTAGAAGAAAATAGTAGGACTATATGGTGTAGTAACAAGTTTGGCTGGCTTGTGTGATGGAGGGGGGGGGGATAGGAGTACTGCTCCCCCAGCTAGTTTGTAGGCTAAGAAGAAAAGGTTCACCATGTTTCAAAGTGTTTGTTAATGCCAAATACTTCTCGTGAACAGGACCACAGAGACACTCAGATAACTTAAAGCGGGAGCTTGATACCATTGAGCTGCTGGATCGTTGACAAGGCCTTAATGTGACCTGAGAAGTAAATGTGTATTTGGTGAGGACAAGCAGGAGCGAGTCCAAGGAGCTGACAGTCCGAATCCGCATTTCTTGGCAGGTCATGGTGCAGATGTCAAGTGTGTAGACTGGCACCCAGCGAAGGGTCTGGTGGTATCGGGCAGCAAGGACAGCCAGCAGCCCATCAAGTTTTGGGACCCAAAGACGGGACAAAGTCTAGCCACGCTGTGAGTCGCCTGATCTTTTGAGTTGATGTTCAGACCCACGGTGTTCGCTTCGGCAGTGGTGTTAAGTGGCTGTTCTAACACGGACTCCGCTGCAGACACGCCCACAAGAACACTGTGATGGAAGTCAAGTGGAACCTCAACGGCAACTGGCTGCTGACCGCATCACGCGATCACCTCTGCAAGCTGTTTGATATCCGCAATCTGAAGGAAGAGCTGCAGGTCTTCAGAGGGCACAAGAAAGAGGCCACAGGTTGGTACAGACGCACCTCCGGCTGCCTCTCAGCTGCATATAACTAATGGAGAATAAGCTTGAAGGGTCTGATATGTTTCTGTGCTTGCAGCTGTAGCATGGCATCCTGTTCACGAGGGCCTCTTTGCCAGCGGGGGCTCAGATGGGTCCCTCCTCTTCTGGAATGCAGGGTAAGATTGTTCAGCTTCCTCTACAGAATATTGTATTCACTAAAGTTCTCCGGCCTGCACAGCCCATATACTGAAGGTCTAGGAAGCTGACCGCTGCTCCTGTGTCTGTAGGGTAGAGAAGGAGGTAGGAGGGATGGAGATGGCCCATGAAGGGATGATCTGGAGTTTGGCTTGGCACCCTCTTGGACACATCCTATGCTCTGGATCCAACGATCATACCAGGTAAGCTAGAGGAGGATGCCACACATCTCTCGTCCTGTACTGAAATTCTCCAAAGCTTCATGTGTTCTATCTCACTGGTGTGGCATCTGGATTTCAGCAAATTTTGGACCAGAAATCGTCCTGGAGACAAGATGCGGGATCGGTACAACTTGAACCTGCTCCCGGGGGTGTCCGAGGATGGAGTGGAGTATGGTAAGCAAGTGCAACCCCTCCCCCGTTCCTCCCCATGTTCTCTTACCCGTGTACTAACGCATGTGCTGTACCTACAAGATGACATGGAACCGAACAGTGTGGCAGCCATCCCTGGAATGGGCATCCCAGAGCAGCTGAAAGCGGCCTTGGAGCAGGAGCAGAGTGGTGAGTCTGACATAGTCTGTCCTTCATGAGAACGCTGCTCTTTCACTGTTGGATCTTTCACTGCAGCACTTAGGATTCAGCTGGGTACCATAGCAGCTTCCTTCCTGAGTATTTACTGGAATCATTTTGATCACGGATCCCTTTTCTCCAGACGTCCTTGGTTTTGTAAGACCATGAGCTGAAGCGGTGTGTTTGTTAGTGATGGACAAAATGAAGCTTATTCTGACCACTGAAACTTAAATCATTCTGCATATGTTTGTGGTGCTTTGACTTATTTCATAATGAATAAAGTTATCCATCCTCCTGTGAACAGGATAACTCTGCCTGATATGGTTTGTCTTCCAGGAAAAGAAACCTCAGCTGAAGTGGAGATGACCATTCCTGGGCTGGACTGGGGTATGGAAGAGGTGATGCAGAAGGACCAGAAGAAAGTTCCACAGAAGAAGGTTCCTTATGCAAAGCCAATCCCTGCACAGTTTCAGCAGGTACCTCTGGGAGTTTCTGTGTGCTGTCGGGCAGGTCTGCTTCTCTCAGCTTCTGACGCCCACACGTGCCCTTGTCTCGTAGGCGTGGGCGGAAAACAAGGTTCCTGCACTGCCGCCTGGAGAGACGCCGAAGGAGAGGAAGGACGAGAAGAAGGTGGATGGCAAGAAGAAGACGCAGGCGGAGATCGAGCAGGAGATGGCGGCCTTGCAGTACACGAACCCACTGCTGTTGGAGGTGAGGTCTGCACCGTCGGCACCACACACCTCCATCGATGGCATGAGAAGGCTTCCCATGGGAATGCTCATTTATGATTGAATAGTGATGTTTCCTTGACAGCGTTGCAAACACTTTCTGTTGGTAATACTGCAACACTAGTCCTTCTTTAACCCTCCAGCAACTCAAGATCGAACGTCTGGCTCAGAAGCAATCGGAACAGGTGGCGCCAACCCCTCAGGGCCAACCGGGCTCACTGCAGCCCTTCCCTGGCCAGGGCCCCATGCCACCCGCTCCTCAGGGATTCCCGCAGTCTCTTCCCCCTCAGCAGATGCCCCACAACATGCCTCACATGGGCCCTGGGAATCTCCAGGGACCATTCATGCCTCAGAGCCAGATGGGCCCCCCAGGCCCACAGCTTCATCAAGGGCCTCCCCAGGGCTTCATGGGGCCTTCTGACATGCACGGGCCCCAAGGCCTTCAGCGACATCCAGGACCAGTTAGGCATATGGCACCTCAGGGGCCACAAGGGCCACACGGCATTTCCCCCGGGTCCCGAGGGATGACTGGACCTCCTCAGGGAGGAATGCAAGGCCCGCCAGGACCCCCAAACAACATGATGCCCCCCCCACCTCGAGGAATGGGGCCAAGAGACAATCAGGGGCCTGGACCACAAGGGAACATGATGGCCCAGGACATACGGGGGCCCCCATCCCAGGGCAGTATGATGGGGCACCAGGGTCCTGCCATGCATGGCCAGGGACAGCAGAATCCCCCTAGGACTCATGGCAACATGCACGGTCCCCCTGGAAACATGCATGGTCACCCTGGAAACATGCACGGTCTCCCTAGCAACATGCAGGGTCACCCTGCAAACATGCATGGTCTCCCTAGCAACATGCAGGGACATTCCCCTTTCATGCAACAAGGCAAATCACCATTGTTAGGTGAAGGATCCAGGGGGCAGTTTAACCAGGTGAGTGAATTATATTTATCGAATGAAAATGTTTAGCACAGAGCAGTTTTACATGGCGATGCCAGGTATTTCAGGAAGGTTCATCAAGGGTACAAGCATCCCGGTATTGATGACGTTCACCAATGCTGGCCCTGGTCTTACAGGTGGGACAGAGTCCGCAGCCAATGATGTCTGGAATGGCGCAGCAGGGACCCAATGGAAAAGGTGACGCATGCAAAGACACGCCCACCTGTCCTCAGGTTTGTGCGCGGCAAATGCTTACTGAATATTTTTTTTCCGCAGGAGATGCCCGCGGACCCCCCAACCACCACATGGGGGCTCCACCTGACCGGCGGGGCCCCGAGGGTGTAGGGGTGCCAGACCAAGTCGCCGAGAGGGGGGGCCCTTACTGGGGAGATTCTCGCGACGGACGCCGCGGCCCCCCTGATTACGAAGGGGCAGACGAACGCTTCCACGGACGGGGGGAGGACAGTTGGCGGCCTAGGGGGCCCGGGCAAGAATATCCCGCTGACGGCAGAGGCCCCAGGGGGGCCGCGCCAGGGAAATGGGAGTCGCACCGAGCTTCAGATGAGCGTTACGCTCGAGACGCCGAGGAGAGCCGCTTCCGTGGACGGCGGGAGGAGAGGTGTGCCAGTCGCCACGCGCAGTTCACATAACGCTGGAGGCTTGTTCATACAGCCAGGCCTGACGGCGCTGCCGTTCACCTCTGTGCAGGTTTGACAATTACGAAGGTCCCGGGGACGATTTTGAGCAGCGTCAAAGGGAGCCCAGACGGACGTCACTGCCCCCGCGACACGAGTCTGAAGAAGTGTAAGAGATGCGTGCCCAAGTCCCACCCACATGAACACGCCAGCTGGCATTTTACTTCACCGTGCATTAAGTGTAATTTTACGAAGGTTGGTGCAGTTGTATCTTTACTCCGGGTAGGTTTCGCAGGGGTGCCCCAGCTAGGTCGGACTCCAGGGGTGGCGCTCGGGGCTTTGCGGAGGAGTTCGGGGCAGAGGAGAGCTTTGATGCCGCGGAGGATGTCGGTCGAAGTTGGGACAGTGGAGGCAGAGGGAGGAATCGTGCCGGGCCGTCCAGAGGAGGTCAGATGTCTGCATACCTCCGCCCCCCCCCCCACATTTTACCGCGACAGTGGCCTAACCCCTCTGTCCTTACTTCTGTCCCAGGTGCACGCAAAGGACTGCTTCCAACACCAGAGGAGTTTCCCCCATGTTACGATGGAGGACGCAACTCGGAGAACTGGGAAGGTGGCCGAGATCAACGTAAGCTGTCTGGAAGAGGAGTGTGTCTGTGTGTCTGTGTTTGTGAGTGTCCGCCCGCACATTCATTGAGCTGCTGTGTGTCTCCAGCTCACGAGGCCTACAGGGATGGGCAGCGGCCGGACCACGGCCCTCGGGATAGTCCCTCACCAGCCGGGAGGGAACGCTCCTCCTCCCTGCAGGGCATGGACATGGCCTCTCTGCCTCCCCGCAAGCGACCCTGGCACGACGGGCCTGGTACTGGAGACCCCCGTGAGGCAGATGCTGGCGCTGGCCTGGAGGACAGGGGTGGGTAAAGGCTTGTGTGCTTAAGTAGCCGTGCACTGGAGCCGCCACTCATAACTGTGTGTTCCTCAGGTCGAGCCCCGCAGAGGGATCCTCACAGAGACGAGGGGGGCTACGGAGGACCGTCCCGAGGCCGAGGGGGGTGGGGGAGGGGCGGATCAGGTGCAGCTGGGGGTGCAGGGCCCAGCTCGGGGCCTGCCACACGACGGGGGGCCACCCGGGGGCTCCCACGAGGTGGCAGGTCTCGGTAGGACTGTACTATTGGGAATGGAGCTACAACTGTACCATCCGCCGGCTCTGTATGGGTGGGACCAAAGACATACCTCCATTTGTGCACCTTGTGTGTGTGCGCGCGTGCGTGCGTGCCTAGACGCCCACGCGGACCCTGCTCCACATCTGTGTGGGTGTTTTGGCCCTGCTCTCACTGTGGGTGTGACACTGGACAGGTCCTGAGAACGTGTCCTCCTTGTTGGATTATCTTGCCCAAACTGGTTGTGTGACTCCAGCCCTGAGCAGGGAGGGTCAGCCCCTCCCCACCTGCTGCTGTGTTATCAAGTCGTGGCCCCGTCAGGGAGCCTCCCCACGAACCGACAGAGGCAGCCAAGAAGACGGGACTGACTGCTTCATCACTGTCAAGCTGGCATTCGTGTGGTTTCCCCACAGCAGCACTGGCACCCAGCTGTCTCAGTCCCACTGGCAGAGCAGTGAGTGCTGCTGCTGCTCTAGTGCAGAAACCCACTGTCGTTGCTAAATGTACAGTCGTTTTTCCCAAAAGCACATTCTCATAAAACGGGATCTGATTGTTTCCCTCAGTCTTTAACTCCTTTAATTTTTAATGTAAAATGGAGGAAGGTAATCTAACATTGCCACGCCCCTTTACGTAGAGGGTGCATTCTTTGTTTCTAAATGTACAGTTTGTCAAGAGATTGTCATATTGTTTTGTCCATTTTTGTATGACTGCAATAGAACTTGTGCAAAATTTAACAGTATGAGTGTTTTATTTCAACTCGGTTAAGCTGGATAAATCAGTAAAATACAAAAGAAAAGCTTTCTTGTACATTGTCCTGTTCCACAATGATGGCGGAAGAAAATCTGTTAGTGGTCCCTGCGGCTTTTTTGTTCGCTAATGTTTAGTTACACGCTTCCAGAAAGTCTGTATAGTGTCACGAAGCTTATATTAAACTTACAAGTAGGATCCTGGGTGGCACAACAGACACCATGTGTTTTAAGGATGCCAAGCCTTTCGATCGGCAAAATAGATTCCAGCAGCGTCCAGCTTCGTGTCAGATTGGCATAGTTTTGCCAGAAACGGTCCTTTTGATTGCCGATGTCGCAAGACTGCCAAGGAACCGCATCCCGCTGCTTCCTCCCGGGAACAGGGCGACAACGTACCCCAGAATCGCGGCGACCTGGAGGACGGCCCCGAGAGCAGTCAGGAGAGTGCTGTGGAGACCGAGGGCAGCATACAGGGTCGCTGCCAAGGTACACAAATAGAAAATGGCACCAGGGGTCGGGGACATTAGTAGTTTGCTGGGTCCGCGCAAGATCGCCGCGGCAAACAATGCAAAAAGCGACCCGAGGGACCAGAGAAGAGCGAACTTCCGGGCTTTGAAGAGCAAAAATGGGGCGTAGAGGCCGGCTAGTCCAAAACAAAAGACGCAGAGTGCAGCGCATACCCCGAAAGCCATAAGTCTCTGTGATCTGCTCATCCCGGGCAAACACGGGTCCGGGTCCGATGTCCAGGGCCACGAATAGCTGGGTCCCGCTGCTGAGGCGCCGTTGGTAGCCGGCCGCGTGAAGGGATTGGACCAGCTGCTGAACCAGTTCTGCTTCACCGGCGGAACGTCCTCAACGCAGACTACAGTACTCGAACCAGCGCCGTTTTTGGACTGTGCCAGGTATTCTTGAAGCTGTCTGTTTAATTCGGTCATGTTTCGCCTGGTAGTTACACAGGTTCACAGACGTGATCGACAAATATTCCAAGAATCGGTGACCGGAAGTTACCGAAAGTACCCGTGACGTCAGGTGAACGCGACGGAAACGGGAAACTTAAAGACGCAGCTCCGCTATTCTACAGCAATAGGTTTGGCTTCAAAGTTGTGGAGTTGTGCGCTAAAGTAAAATGAATCGCCAAGTAGTACGTATAGTATGTATACAGTGTTTAATCTAAAACGTCTTTGGGGATCATAATACAGCAATGGTTGGCTCAGTGTGGCTTCCTTTGAGTTTGTTTACAAGGGAGGGCAGCGTGGCTCACATACTTGATGGGGAGGCTGAGCTCATCTGTGCCAGTGGATTTAAAAGGGGCGGGAATTGGCAGGGAGATTTACGTTCCTTTATCCGCTTCTAAGCCCGGGGGATGTGATGTGGTGTGTTATTTGCGGTTGTTTAGATCGACAATGAATACGGGTAGTAGTTTGTGAGATCAGAGAGGAGCCCTAGTTCCGGATGATGCGCAGCAGTACTGCTGTACTTTTAAAGTTTGGAAGCGGAAGCCCCTTCCTGTTTCCGGTACCTCTTGATGCAACCTATATACAACATATGGAAGGGTAGGTCTTTCTAATGTTTACTCCAGTGATGCGGCCTCCTTTTTTCATCGTCTTTACTGATACACGTGGACGTCTAAAGCCAAGTACACGATACGTCGTTGGAGGACTTAATCATATTAATATCCTTACATTTTTATTTTGATATTTCGAGTTTTTAAAGTTTAAATGTAGCTTGTATTTATACGCATGCATTTTGTAGTAGCAATAAAACGTCTTCGGTTTCTCTAGCGATGATGTGTGTCACCAATATTTGTTCACGTGCGGTATAGACTATTTGTCGATAAATCCATTGTAAAACCTGTTATGCTAAATTTGCTATTTGAAACAATAGTTGTTTTAATCCTCTAATCTGATCTCGCCAATCAACCTTTTACTTTCAAAATGCGGTAACTGATTTGTCACACAGGTTCAGTACCACAGCTCGATCGCGCACTTTTCACGGTTTCAGATTTTACAGTCTAGGTTCCACTCCTATAAGGAAGACCTATCCTTGTCCCCTATCATGGGAATGTCGGTATTTCTATAATTAACCTGCCGCTACATTGGCTAAGCTACGTACTAGTGCTGTCTATATATGGGGCTGCCTATAGTCACCACCTTGAGAAAAGCAACCGGTCTAAAGCCCAGAGCTGGAACCAGTGATCTCGGGTGGAAAATTAGACTATCCCATGAAATCGACTATCTGGCAATTAATCCACAAAGTCGGGTCACTTTAATTAAACGACAAAAATCAACCGTTTCAGGATCCTAAAGGAGAAAGCTTAGACAAGCTTTCTGTAATTGGGACAAAATAGAAAAGGCGAGTACCACGTGTTACCGAGCATCTTCTGTATTATTCTATTTACTTGTGTGATGCCCTTTAATATGTGCCCTGACTGTAACGCTATTTGCTTTTGGAAACAGTAAGGCTAAAATTCACGCGGTCACACGTTTCGGGAATAAAACAAAATGACAGTGTTTTGCATAACGTTTTCTACACTTATGGGATTATTTACCTCAGTGCTGTAATGTATGTTTATTTATGTAGCGTCCCAAACAAAAACGTACATTCCAACATATTAAGTGGTCTTACCAGTAACTTACAGTAACAGTTCAGCTCACTGTTCTAACACAACGTGGAACCAGCTGAATACCCCATTAGGAAGCCCACTGCTTTTCTTTTTCAACCGAATGAATACAAACTGTCAGACTTGCCCCGATGGGTGATAGCTTTCATCAAAATCCTATGAGGGAGTAGGACAGTTCAGACCCATTCAGACTGACAAATGGCAGCTGATGATTCTTCCCGCAGGTCCATGTCTGTGACGCAGATCACATCCAGTTTGTTCCTGGGCAGTGCGGAGGCCGCCATGGACCAGATGTTAGTCTCTCGGAAGCACATCACGCTCATCATCAATGCTACAGTGACACACGCCTGCCCTGCATACCGTGGGGTGGAGTGCATCCGCATTGCCGTTCCAGACCTCCCGCACGCCCGACTGGGGGACCACTTTGAGAGGGTTGCTGACCGTATCCATAACAACCGAGCAGGCAGCACACTGGTCCACTGTGCGGCTGGCATGAGTCGCTCACCTGCCCTAGTCATGGCCTATTTAATGAGGTACAGGGGGGTCACCCTGAGGGAGGCCCACCACTGGGTCCGTGACCAACGGCCTCATATCTGCCTCAACGCTGGCTTCTGGCATCAGCTGCTGCAATATGAAAAGCAGCTGTACGGCAAAAACAGCGTGAGGGTGGCCACTTCGCCCCGGCTGCAGGAGGCCAAGTACCTGCAGGGCGGCGCTAGTGCCCACTTGTGGCGCTGAGTTAGCAGGGTTTTCCCCTCATGTCTGTTCAAGCGGATCAGGTATGATTTAAAAAAATGCTCCTCCACGGTGGACTCAGATTAACAAGGCTCACGGCTCTTTCACAACAGAGGTTTTAACCCCAGACACAATCCAGAGGACGCATGTCTAGTACCAGCAGAAGCCATGTGGAACAGCACCCCTGCCCTGACCTCCAAAGATTGGTTTTTTTTTTTACATGACATGTTTCTCTGTGGGCACAAACTGATTGAACGTAAAGCACTTATAAACTAAGAGCTACACCGTTTAATCTCTGCATGACTGATATGCTTTAGTCCAGAGTCCACAGGTGGCTTTATAGCTCACATTCAGTACAACAACCAAACACTGTGATAGTAAAACTACATATACAAAAGGCAATGGCTAACTTTACATTGAACATATGATCGGATGCAGTCCTCTGCACTGTGGGAGATTCTGGTCTCCTGAAGTCACCTGCGCATGAATGATAAGCGTGGTGGTCAGTGTCCATGAGGCAAGTGAGGGGGTGTGAACTGGCTCCTCCGTCATCTCAATACTGGAAGCTTCTCTTGGTCTGAATGTCATCCAGAATCTGCTGAAGCTCCTCATCCTCAAAACGGCCCTCCAGGCTATACAGAAAGGGAAGTCAGAAGGCGCTCAAAAAAGTAACTATCAGGGGACACCTCAGATTTCACACAAACAAATCTGACCTAGGGATAAGTGCTTTGGCCTCTTCTGCCGCCTCGGGACACAGATTAGCCAGACTGGCCAGCTCGAACTTGTGGAGTTTCTTCTGTAGGAGCAAACTGTAGGACAAAGGGTTAAGACCCGGCGTACTCAGGGTTCCTTTTCCCGGTGCCTGCAATCGGAGAAACAAGATCACCTGCGCACGCTAGCGATGGTTTCTCTGTTCTTGAATCGGCTGAAGCGGGCGGTGTAGTTCAGCGTCTTCATGAAGACCTCGGACAGCTCCTGCTCGTCCTCGGCGCTCTCGTTCTGCTGCTTGCGGTGCTCCAGCAGCATGTGAACCTCGGAGTTCAGCAGCGTCTCCGCATTTTCAAACTCTGCCGAGGACACGGACAGGCTCGGAGGTCGCCCACGCAGCCCCTCGGCTCATTCCATTCGAAAGGCGATTCCGAAGTACCGTACCTTTGGGGAAAAGCAGCTGCGACGCGTCTTCCTCCACATCGCCGATGCCCGCTGACCCCGATACGCCTGCCGCCGCCATGCCTACTCTGTTAATTTCTCGCTACCGTTGTATAACAAAGCACTCGACTTATTTACAAAAACCGTAAACTTCAAGTAAATCAGAGTAAAACATTAATATTATTAACAAAGGTACACCGGAGGAAAACCCCACGACGCGCCACAGCCCGCCAGCAGCCCTTTTAGATACAAGAGGAGACAGCTGGAGAAGAGAGCAGTGGCAAAGAGCGCCCTCGTTCGTCTGGAGGTCGTCAGAGCGCCAGATTCCCCCGTCTGATCATTGGCAGACAGCGCCCCCTTCCGTCTGGAGGTCGTCAGAGCGCCAGATTCCCCCGTCCGATTATTGGCAGACAGCGCCACCGATCGACAGGATGTCGGACTTTCGCACACCTTTCCGGCTGGTTTCGTGTCCTTTCCACAAATATAATCTTCCACTCATGCTTTTAATAAAGAGATGTATTGTGTGTCAATAAGTTCCCATCCGGTTCCGCATTAATTCTCTCATAGTGTCGAATGCAAGATAATTGCTTTGGTCGTTGTCAAAAAGTAGTAAAAAAAAATAAACGTTACATTTTGGAACCTCAATCCGAATTTGCGCTGCCAAAACCCTTCAAGGGCTCGGATCACTAATTTCACACGAAAAATGAACGAGAGTGCTAAGTAAATTGTTGTGCAGTGTTTGGACCTGCCATACCAAGTGACATGTTCTAGAAATAAATGTCCAACAGGTCTGACAGCTAACTTGACAAAGCATGACAACGGGGCTGCGCACATAACCCCTTACCCTTTTGAACAGCCCCCCACCCACATAACACTCACTGGCATTATTTCATTTTGGGGAACTCAGTAGATTCCATGTGTTTATGTAAGGACTCAAAGCACTTCTCTCAGCGGGTATGGGGGAGTGGGACGGGGACGTAAATGGCCCTGCCACTCTTAGGTCATTTTTCTTTCTTCACATAATTTGACACTCGCCTTTCCTTGTAAGGTAATGTTGCCGTTCCACAAATGGGTCTGTGGCTTTTGCTGGAGCAGTAGCACAGTGTTCTGGCCCTGTTTACATTCCAGGCTGGCTATGTCTGCCTGCCAACCGAACGACACGGCGCCACCGGGGGAGCAGTGACTTCACCCCACGAGAGACACCGTCTGTTGTTAGACATTAACAAAGGACACATTCACTCCCTAAAATGTAGCACATAACTGAAAGTTCACAGCTACCAAAAGAGGGCGCTCATTAACTGTCATTACATGTTTTATTAACAAACAAACACCTTATAAGTCAAAATTGTGTTGTATTTATTTATTCACCTGTATTTGTCAACACAGGAAAGAGAATCACTACACAGTGATACTGGCTTTTGAACTCTGAGGTCAAAGTCCAAGGTTTCTCATAAACAATCAACTCCTCCATATTGGTAAGCACACATGAAAAAAAAAAAAATGTAAAGCTCTGCATTACACACAACATGAAAAAGAAGTTATTGGCTATTTCATGCATCACACCATGTACAATTTACACATAAAACTGTGAATTGAAACATCCTTTAAGTAAATAGTTCCACGATGTTATCTGAGTGTTTTCACCTGTAAAAATGCTCCACTGCAAATAAACGTTTCAGAGAAGGATATAATTCAGGCTGGGCGTCTTCAGCCTCAACCTGAGTTCTCCTAATCACCTTTTTTTTGGGTTCAAAGTGTTTAATAAAGACCTAACTTGTAAAACACAAGTGCACATCTACCTGCTGTTTTACATGTAAATAGGGTTATGCAGTTGTTATCATCAGTACCAAAAACCTAGTAAAACACAACAATTAAGCTGTAAAAGTATTTAAATAATGACTTGAACTGACATGTTAAATGCTTGATTAATGAGAGAGATTTTTAAAAATACATTTCTATATACACCCATCAGTAAAAGCACTTCATTGTGTATTTACAAAGGTTACTGGCAGACCTGTTGCTGGAGTAGAGTTTCCATGGTGATGTTATGTGGTGACCACAGTTAGTGCCTGGAGTTAGAAGCTTGTTTCCAGTCCAGACAGGTTTTCAGTTTGCAGCCTTTCTCAGTCTAGGTGCTTTCTCCTGTGTCTGGTTCTTGTGTCTTTTTTGTGTGTGTCTAGGTTAATTCAGACTCCCAATAGGATCCCAGAAAACAAGGTCCCTTTTTGGACAATGAATGCAGAGCCTGTTCCATTGTCTATGAAGATGGAGACGTATTCACCTGCCTAGGAGAGAGAACGAGCCAGACTTAGCGGGCCAATCATGATGACGGTCGGCAGTTGAGCTGCTTGAATCACATGAGTCACAGAAATGAGTCACTATTGTAATTTAGTTTTTTTGGTGTTTTAAACAAAATTTGCATTCTTTGGTAATACTGTGGCTTTCTTGACCTGGTGGGAAGACTGTGTGCCCGTATTAGTGTCTCCTGCTGAATCCCATACCTGCAGGTAAAGGGTTCCTGTCAACAGGATACTGTAGACACCCCCAACTTGACTTGTACCTCCCATGGCCTCCAGGGACCTGGAAAACATCAATCCGATACATACCCAAGGAAGATACCTGCGGCTGGATAATCAGTAAGGACTGTTTATGAGGCTCAGATTGCAGGAATTATCTCTAATGATCAGTAAGGATTGTCTGTGAGGCTCAGATTGCAGGAATAATCTATAACGACAGGTAAGGATTGTCTGTGAGGCTCAGATTTCAGGAACGATCCCTGATGATCAGTAAGGATTGTGTGTGAGACTCACATTGCAGGAATGATCTATAAGAACCAGTAAGGTTGGTGTGTGAAGCTGAGACTGCAGGAATGATTTATAATGATCAGGAAGTAGGTAGGATCTATAATCATCAGTACTTACAGGTTACTGTGACAGAGTGACTCTATGCAGATGGATGCTTTGATCCAGTCTTTCTGCCTCGGTTGAGTCTTGCGCTGGTTCTCACTGAGCTCTGATGACAGAGGTATGCAGACAAGTGCACAGGTAGAGACAAGTTTGTCTGGAGTTCAGGCTGGGAGGCAGGGGCATTAGGAAGGGAACTGACACAAATACCCAATCATATTCGGGCCAATATGGAGTCAGCCGATCTGCATTTTCCCGGAGTGGGAAGACAACTCTGCATACACGTTCATATAAACCCAGACCTGTGGAGCTTCTGTAATGGTCTCTGCAGTGCACACACAGCTGGAATAGTTTCCAGAATTCTAAAGAAGCGATCCCTCCCTGAAGCCCACCCAGTTCCTTAGAAGGCCTTATCTCTCACATACGTTGTCTTTGCAGACCCTGACCGAGTATTTTGTTGCTCTAGGCCAATAGTGCTCTGACGAGCAGGCGACGCTGAGCGGTGCTTTACCGAAAAGCAGGCTTCCGGAGAGGTGGTAAAACCCAGAGATGGGAGCAGTATAGCGTCCACTGCTGGAGTTGAAGCCCTGACCTCTCTGGAACTGGCTCTCCGCGTCTGGAGGCTGAAAAACAGAAGATGGTGAGAGGGAATATTTGTGTGTATGTAGGAGATTACTGAAGCGTGTATGTACAGGTAGGCGTGTGGAGCAAGGTTAGGTACTCAGACTCACGGCGCCGAACGGCTGCAGTTCCACAAGGCTTCTCCGTGGTACAGCTAAGTTGTGTAGCAACCGGCAATGGAAAGCTGTCCCTACTCGTGGGAGCTGGTCACAGAGCAGGCAGCCTCCACTGGTGTCCAGGGTCCCAGCAGTGACAGCCACCTCTGTTTGGGGAGGGAGAAAGCATCCAATCAGTATGCCGTCACGCAGCTGGAGGGAGAGAGCAGCCAATCAGTATGCTGTCAAAGAGCTGGAGGGAGAGAGTAACCAATCGATACTCTGTCAAACAGCTGGAGGGAGAGAGCAGTCAATCAGTATGCTGTCAAAGAGCTGGAGGGAGAGAGTAACCAATCGATACTCTGTCAAAGAGCTGGAGGGAGAGAGCAGTCAATCAGTATGCTGGCACGCAGCTGGAGGGAGAGAGCAGCCAGTCGATACGCTGTCAAAGAGCTGGAGGGAGAGAGCAGCCAATCAGTATGCTGTCAAAGAGCTGGAGGGAGAGAGCAGCCAATCAGTATGCTGTCAAAGAGCTGGAGGGAGGGAACAGCCCATCAGTACACTGTCCCAAAAAGCTAGCAGGAGAGAGAACACTCTTTGTGTGTGTAGGATGCTAGCCTGTGTACCTCTCTCTGTGAATAAGCACCTTTTCACAGTTCAGAATTTCTGTAGTCCTGGCAAGGAGCTAGGGTGCCTGGCACACACACACACACACATGCTCATGCTCCACAAAAGGTGGGTGAGGGGTTCTGAGAGAGGAATCTCAAGAATTCTCCATCCAAGCCAAGTCACATCCAATCCTGGAAAATTACCCTTATTACAGGATCAGGCCGCCAGCCTCAGCGGGGAATGAGCCATCAGAAACACTCAGCAGAGGCTTTATTAAATACTCATCATTGTACATGTGACCTGTTCTAGCACATTCTATAGTATTTTCTGGGCCGTATCCTACACTGTGTGTAGCTTGTTCTGTGCACATGGTCACCTCTGCGGAGTCCGGAGGGACTGCTGCTAAGGTGTTGTCTGTGAGTTTAACGGCTCCGTCATCACCTCTCAGCCTGAGGCGTAACTCCTGCATCAGATCCTCCTGCTGTCCAGATTGGGGTGCAGGGGGTCCTGGGGGGCCCTGTGGGCCAGGGGGGCCAGGAGGGCCAGGGAGCCCATGCTGCACCAAAAGATATCCGTAATGCATTCATCTGTATTCAATGGTACATCCTGTACGCTATAACAAACATTCAGTGGCTATATACACACCATAGACTGTCCTTATATCACACCACAGACTGCCCTTACACCTTACATATACAGCACAGACTGTCCTTGCATCCTATATACACACCATAGACTGACTTGCACACTAAATATAAACCAAAGACTATCCTTACACCCTAGTTACACACCACAGACTGTTCTTATACTGTACAGTGACACCATGCACTGTCTTTACACCCTACATACACAGCACAGACTATCCTTGCACACTATATTGATATAGACGATAAACAGTCCTTAAACCCTAGATGTATACCATGGACTGTTGTAATACTGTACAGTGACACCATACACTTTTATACCCTACAGTGACACAATAGACTGTCCTTACACCCTAGATACACATCATAGACTATCCTTACATCCTACACACACACCACACCACACACACACACACGCACCATAGACTGTCCTTACACTCTACATGCACACCATAAACTGTTCATATGCCCCAAATATGTACTGTAAACCACCCTATATACACATAATAGATTGTCCTTACACCCTACAAACGCCCCATATTCCACCCTAACACCCTACAGCAGGGGTGCCCAACTCCGGTCCTGGAGGGCCAGAGCCCTGTGTAGCTGAGTTTCCCCCCCCCCCCAGGACTGGAGTCGGACACCTCTGCCCTGCAGTAACATTATGGACTACTCATATACCCTACCTGTACACCACAGACCATCCTTACACCCTACAGTGACACCATATCTACATCCACACCATCAACTGTCCTTACACTCAGTCTTCGCATATAGACCACCTGTGCATTCTATATACACACCATAGACTGTCCTTACACCTCATAGTGACACCACAGACTACCCTTACACACTATACACACCCTACTCACACCTTACTCCTTACAGGAACACTATAGGCTACACATACTTCCTAGAGGGATACAAATACCCACCACATGCTCGCTTGTTTACCTTGGAAGGCTTCTTCTGAGGTTTCGTTTTCCTGTTGTCTCCTTTGTTGGAGTTCAGTCTGAAGAGCAGCCACGAGATGCGAGGGTTGACCATGGCCGTGTCAGAGGATTCAGAATCCTGTGAAATTTCACACACCAGCCACCGCATGAAGTGCGTGAACAGATGGCAGTGTCGCATGCGGGCAAACTGCATGTGGTGCTTCAGCTGTGAGCATTCACTAAACGCAACAGTTTGTGTGTGTATGTGTTGGTGCATGCACAGGGGTGTATGTGTGTGGAGTGTGGGTCATGTACATATTACATTGTGGGGACCATAGTGTCCTCACCAGGTGATAAACATCTGTTATTCTGACCTTGTGGGGACATGTTTTTGGTCCACACAAGGGGAAACTCAATTTTATAAAAATTTGAATGCGATCACAATGCCAAAACTATCGTAATTTGTTTGGTTATTAATGGTTATGGACTGGGTGGGGGTTAAGGCTGTCATTGTTGCTATTAGGGTTATGCTCGTAGAAATGAATGGACAGTCCCCATAAAGAAACAAATACCAAATCTGTGTATGTGTGTGTCTGTATGAGTGTGTGTGTGTGTGTGCATATGTGTGAGTGTGTGTGTTTGTGGCTGGTAAGCAGCGTTGGGCATTTCAAGTCCAGAAGCTACAAATCCAGACCGAGGTTTTGTCTTTACTGACCAACTAAATACTCTGTGACTATGACTCTTCGTACTCAGCACTGCTGGTCAGTCTATGTGTGTCCGTGTGTGTGTTAGCATGCACTGTTTGTCGTGTGAGCAGACGGCTGTTGAGCATCTCTGGGTGAGTGAGGCAGCCACACGTGAGCGTGTTGAGGACTGTGTGAGGACGTACCTGCTGGTTGATGCTGGTGCTGCTGTTCCTGCTGCAGGGCTCCGACAGACATAGCTCCCCCAGGCAGGGGACCAGCACGAGGGCCACGAGCACCGCCAACGTCCCCCAGCAGCCCACGGCCGTTGAGCTGTGAGACATGCTTCAGCTGAGTGCACGCTTCTGCTACTCTCCGCACTCTTCCTCTCTCTTCCTCTTCCTCTCACAGGGTTTCTTCCATACCCTCACTGGGTAACTCTGACTCTGCTCTCCTCTTACTTCAGCTCTTCTGCCGCAGGCTATTGATCATGACTACGTTTGCGTCGCGTTCTTGTAACGTTTTAGTGTGTTAGTTCTGTAGGACGAATGTCCAGATGGGCTGAGGTCCGCCCTCCCCCTCAGATCACTTGCTCCTGTGGACTGGAGGTCGGCGTGTCCCGCACAGCATAGCTTCAGAGTCGATTAGAGCTTCATAAAAGTCCAGCTCCCCAGCTTTGAGCTCTCAGCTTCTGCTGTCTTTTCATTTCATGTCTCCCCTAAAGACTCCGCCTATATGTAAAGCAGATTCATTTCTAAACTCGTTTATATGCATTCCG
>JABFEB020000043.1:13497093-13522157 GCA_019775895.2 Stomatorhinus ivindoensis
ATTCCTCCCCCTCCTCCTCTTGTTTCTTGGTCTCGGCTGTCACTCGCCCTTGGGCGTCTCTTGCTATGACTGCGTCTGGTTTCTTCTGGGTCTCTCCGTCTACCTCACATTCTGCGCCAAAACTTTAAGTATCTGAACACATGCTTTTAACGGATAGTTTGTCTAATAAACCATTTTATATGTAGGTCAATCAATCAGAAATGTGACACTGAAAATCATAAAATGCCTGTAAATAAATATAACTCATAAGTGCATATTTATACTAAACAGGCCCAAATTTCAAATTCCAACACCAGAACCAGAACCAGATGTTATTAAATGGAACCCTCTGTGCGGTTCGGACAGCTACAACTCAATACATATAACTGAGTGACTAAAGCAATTTTGTCGATTTTGCATTGAACTGTTTTCTTTGAAAGGCGCTTATCGGGTGTTGGCTCCTATTCGACTACGAAGCAAACGTGTTTCCAGAGAAAAATGGGCCTGGTGCTTTCTCTAGAAAACCACATCGAGATGGTGGGTTAAGCATGATGCAATTTCCACACATCGGCGCCAACACGAGAGGCTGCAGCCTAGCTGCGGATGCCGAGCGCGAGTGACAGAGCAGAATATGGTATATCCCACCTACCCCCTTATCGCCTATTGCGTGTGCCCCGCCCTGGTGGCTGTTAGCGATCAAACAACTGCACAGAGATTAATGCTATCTACTGTCCTCCCAAAGCACTTTGCAATACTGCTGCAATACTCAACATTCTCCGCAATATTCTGCACTATTCTGCAATACTCTACTTACAGCTACACATTTTAGCCACGCATCCTCCACACGACGCATCTATGAGCCTCATATCCTGTTCACAAAATGCCCGAAAGACACCATGCCTGTTATCTGTTCACAGGGTTGCCAACTCTCACGTACCTGGCGTGACACTCATGCTTTCTGACTGTCATGCTCACGCAAAAAAATCTTACGGCAAATCTACATTATTCCACTATAAACCTAACATTAGCTACACCAAAAGCCTTGGAGTGCTTTGCAAACCCTACAGATTGTTTACAAGGTGATGAAGCTGTTACATCCATGTAAATGCATGTGCATGTGTGTGCAGACTTATCTCGAACTGAAAATCTCACTCCAGCCAGCTGAAATTCATATTCCAGGGTGCTAATCCAGTGTAGGATCATAACGATCATGGCATCTGTTCCAGGAAGCAGAGGGCACAAGGCAGGGGACAGTCTGCACAGAGCACAGGCTCGAATACTACGGGCAGTTTAGAAAACTTGATTCACCTGGCATGGCCTCTTACTCAGTGGGAATGGCGACCTTAGGTACGATTCCTGTTGAGTTCTGTGCGGAGTGTGTGGTGTTTGGGGTGGAGAGAGGATTTGTATGTTGATGCTTTGTGCTTAAGAATACATAGTTTACTTTTCAGACACACAGAGGATTACCACAGTTTGCAGTTGCCTGATCTACCAGTCGAAGAGCAAATTTCCAGAACTCACTCAGTTCATTTTTGGTTGTTTTTGACAAGAGACCAACTATTACCTAAAGTCAGGCTTCCTCATCATATGTGACAGTATTGGGGAACGTAACTTACTCAGTCCTCATGTAATCCAACAGAGAACTTTTGTTAAATTTCTGAAACTCACAAGGTCCACAGAAATGTTCTTGAAAACGTAACCCTTGGTCTGAGTGAGTTTAGGAAATTTGCACTTCAGTTGCATGACACAGTCACATTTTTCTGTAATGTTCTCATGCAATTGATGAATTGGGAAGTTAATGAAGCATTTCTCACAAAGTCAGTCTCCGGCATGCTCAACCCTCATGACCTAAGGCACAATCCGACTCACCAACAAAGAGCTCCCCTTGTGCTCTTCCCTAAATGGAAGACCATTCGATTCCTGTCTCAATGTTTCATAGCACGTGTGGAAAAAAATATAGTGAGTTGAGAACCGAAGGCTGCAGTTTATTTTAGCAGTACACATACATGAATGTTGTGATTTTAGGACATCTCTGTTTGCAGAGCTACGACTTGTTTCTGGTTTTCTGGATGCTCTCGATCCAGTCCAGGTAGTTGGCCACCTTGGTGTAAATGCCCAGCCTGTCTTTCTGTCCACAGCGGTCGCCCAGGGACACCAGGCCAATGAGGAACCACGTGTCGTGATACTTGGTGACCATGGGGCCACCGCTGTCACCGTTGCACGCGTCCTGCTCGCGGCCCAGGATCCCTCCGCACAGCATGTTCTCGGTGATCTCGTTCGGCATGACGTCCGAGCACAACTGGTGCTCCACCACTGGGATGTTGATGTAGCGAAGGGCCAGGCTCATCGGGCCTTGGTAGGTTTTTCTGCCCCAGCCTGTGACGATGGTGCTGGTGCCGTTACGGTGCAGAATGTTTTCTGCCAGGTTGCGGCTGGGAAGGCACACCGGGGCGATGTAGGTGGTGTAGCTGACCGGCGAGGCCAGGCGCAACAGGGCGATGTCGTTGTCCACAGACTCCGTGTTGTAGTCGGGATGGGAGATGGACTCTGCTACGGGCAGCGTTACCTCAGTTCCCTCCTTGATGGTTCGGTCATACTCTCCTGTTGAGGCATGTGCAGACAGAATGAATCTCAGAGTCTTCTGAAGACACATGCAGAGCTCTGGTCATCCTTTCCTCTGGTGACACACACTCATACATAGAAACGGTCATAGTTTCCTAGAGAGACACAGATACAGCGAAGCTCACGGCGTCTTGGAAACAAGGGCACACACACTGACACTGGTGCGTGCTGGAGGGACACTGTTTCCAGGAAACCAGCTCACACACATAGTGATGCTTGTTCGGGGCACACAGGCACATAACACTGTCCACGGGCTACTGGAATTAGTGCCTTTCTAGAAAAAGCGTTACAGACCCAGTCTGACACTAAGTTGAGGTTCTCCATCCAGACAGTGAGCAGCGGTAAGGACCCAGGACTCAGAGATGAGCACACCACCGCAGTGCAGGTTACCTTTCTCGTTCAGGAGCATCACCTACGAAAGACACATGCTTGCACGTTAACTGCTCCACGTCAGCCTTGGGGGAGGGGGTGGGGTCATGTGACACCCCAGAGGCTCATACCTGCCAGGGGCTTTCACCTTTCTTCCCTCTCTCCCCACTCACCACCCACGGCATCAGGCCTTTGTGGTTTGGAACTTCTGAAGAACTTCTGGCAATGTGCACTCGGCCACATGCGAATTTGGCTGCCAAAATGGGAGAGACATAGTGGCTGAAATGCCGAAGGTGATGCCGATCTCGTGCACTCTGTCACAGCGGGGCACCGAGGTGGCCTACTAGTGGGGATGCAGCTCCTGGAGTTCAGGTCGAGACTGTAGCCGCGGACACAGCTGCACATGCGGCTTGTGCCGTTGGCGCTCTCCACGCACGCCTGCTCGCAGTCTCCGTTGTCTTTCCCGCAGCTTGTAGCTGTGACATCTGAGGACAGTGCAGAAACACTACGCTGCAGATGAATGCCGAACACACACCATTAGGCAGGCATCCAGCCAAAGACTACAGATACAGACATGCAGGTCCTACTCAACTGTGGTCGCATAATTTCCCTTCAAACCCTTGGTTGCATTTGCAGGTGAAGGACTTGAATTGATCCACGCAACTTCCGTTCACACAGGGATTGGGCTCACACTGATTACCATCTGAAAAAGATTCCAGATCCAGTGAGACTAGTGGATATCACCCAGTAGGACTGGTGGATTTGTGGTGTCCAGCTTGATTCATGCACTTACCTGTATACACGACCCAGAATTCGATCTGTAAACACACGAGGTAGACAAAGGCATCAGTTTTGGTGCTAGATATGCTGCACACACCAGGCATTCATAACTGCTGCTCACCGTGGCCTCGCGGGTCTGGAAGATCTCACGGGCCTCCTCGAAGTTGCACACCTCTTCCACACACTCGCGTTCCTTGGATGGGGGTTTGATCTCCTCTAGAAAACTATTGGCCCGCTTATGTCGCAAGAGCATGTGGGCTTGGGGTCTGTCTTGGAACACTTTGGCAGGTAGGGAAGGAACACAGATCTGGAATGAGTGCTGACCACTGATAAACAGTGTACTGGTCTACTCTGTATGCTGTCCAGAAAGTGTAGATACAAAGGGACGGCCGGCCAGATAATGTGGCTGCCCACCCTCCCATGTGCAAAACTGAGAGGTGGAACAGTATACAGTCAATTCAGGAATATTTAAGGCTGGCGATCTACCTGATTGGCTAATTGCACCTGATGACCACAGAGCGATGAGCACAATGACACCTCGGTGGACCATACTGAAGATTTTCTGTAACGCTGTAAACATAGACAATGCTAATGATGCTCTATGACCACAGACACTATAGGCAATACTCTTTTACCATGTTTACTTTTAGTGACACTCTGTAATAAGAATAAACATAAACAATACTCTTTTACCATGTTTACTTCTAGTGACACTCTGTAATAAGAATAAACGTAAACAATACTCTTTTACCATGATTACTTCGACTGACACTCTGTAATAAGAATAAACATAAGCAATACTCTTTTACCATGATTACTTCGACTGACACTCTGTAATAAGAATAAACATAAACAATACTCTTTTACCATGTTTACTTCTAGTGACACTGTAATAAGAATAAACATAAACAATACTCTTTTACCATGTTTACTTCTAGTGGCACTCTGTAAATAAGAATAAACATAAACAATACTCTTTTACCATGTTTACTTCTAGTGACACTCTGTAATAAGAATAAGCATAAACAATACTCTTTTACCATGTTTACTTCTAGTGACACTCTGTAATAAGAATAAACATAAACAATACTCTTTTACCATGTTTACTTCTAGCGACACTCTGTAATAAGAATAAACATAAACAATACTCTTTTACCATGTTTACTTCTAGCGACACTCTGTAATAAGAATAAACATAAACAATACTCTTTTACCATGTTTACTTCTAGTGACACTCTGTAATAAGAATAAACATAAACAATACTCTTTTACCATGATTACTTCGACTGACACTCTGTAATAAGAATAAACATATACTCTTTAATTGTAGACACTAAAAATAAAAATATAGTTAGGCAAACCATTTTAAGCTGATATAAATGCTACATCTGCATGCTTTCTTAGATAAATGACAATGACTGTGTTTAATAATGAAAAAGTAAAATTAAAAAGTAGTACTCGTGAGACAGAAACCTTTGAGGGTGAGTTAAGCCCTGCTCACCTCCATGACTATAAGTTGTGTTCTTTCCCAAGTTTTTTTTCCCCAGAAAACATTTTTCTCATCATTGGAACATTTTCCTGAACACAATTTTTGTTAATTTGCTGGGCGTACATGTGGATTAATTTACAATCCTGAGGGTAACTGGAATATTATATAATCTCCCACCCTAGCCAGTTATTTTAAAAGTTAGAAGAATATTGTACCTGACAGCCAATTCCAGAATAAAAATGTCTACATGTGGAACAGCTGAAATTCCAGAATTTCTATAGATTTTGAAACTTTAAAAAGAAGCAGAAAGCACTGAGCATTGTAACAGCTTCATATTAGCTTAATGTTGTTAATCTGCTTAGTTTTGCAGACATCTCAAATCTCAGTTGAGCTACATTATATATACTTAAGCCATCAGCCTTGGGGCCTGAAACTGCCTATTAAATGGAATCAGTAAAACAGTCATTTACTGATTCCATTTCGCAATTTAAAACAATGCAAAGCACAAGCAATAAGACAGAGAAGAGTTATTTAAAAGTAAAAGAGGTCTATATATGCAGTTTTACTTACATCTAAGAGAAGAAGTTGAACGAATGGGATATCCTGTGTTTAAACTGTGTTAATGACTAACTGTCATGTTTACTGTGAGTCCACAGTCTGAATGCCCACAAATTGTCCAACTGGACAGTGTATGATTTGTCTACACCCACACAGACATGCAAAACAGAAAAATAAGACAGTGTGAAATATTGTGCACAATCTCTTGTGCATGTTGCAGTGCTACCACATGATGGGGAAAGACTAAAGGTGTTGTGCATTTTACTACAACGCTAATCACAGGGGGAAAAATCAGTGAGACATCCCCACCTACAGGCCACACGTTGAGTGGCAGACATAAAGCTGTGAGTGCTTCATGAAATTTCTACATCCATTATCCTCTGTGGTAATGAAAATACATAATTAGCATATGGGCAAATAAATGGAAGATTATCACACTATTCATTAGTGGAAAAAAACACAGGCAAATGCAGACTGTTTTTAAAAGCACCTAATTCCCAAAAACTATGGTTTTGGGTGTTCAAGACAAAATGGGCATAAAAATATAGAGATTTATGCTACAAAGAGGAATAGACAGATGAAATATTTCACATTCACACATGCCACTGTATTGTTTGTCTGACTTTGTGGAAATGAGGGCACTTGTTAGGTGTTGGCTGTAGGTGACGATCAAGTCTATAACTGCTTTGTGCTAGGGTTCTGTTTCTGTATATTGGGTTTCATGTGCTGGAGACTAATGAATGGAATGGTATTCTATTCCACCAGCAAGAGGGAGACAGGGTTGGGGCCACGGGCCCCTGAGACGGAGCCGTTTTTTGGGCGGGTCACAGATGGTTAGACTCCGGCTTGCAGTGCTACAAGTCGCCCAGCAAGTCAGGGCAGGATCTAGGGTTAACTTTGGCCAGGTTCGAGCCTAAGCTCAGCACGGAGGGATAAAGCAAAATATCGCTGGGGAAAGACTAAGATGGTACAGGATGCGACCTGGATGGGATGTTGGGTCACCGCGACACCCTACGCCACTTCAGGAAGGCGCTCAGACGACGTTGGTACATGTGTTGCCTGCTGTATAATGGCCTTTTCGTTAGCGACTGGATGTGTGTAGGTGCTGGTCAGAAGCCTTTCTGGTGAACCAGAGCCGGATACCAGGTCACTTCCATAATGCTGTGTCAAATCTGGACTGGCCGAATCCGGTTTGATCAATGGCAGACGGGCCACCCACGAGTAAGAGGGGCATCGACAGCTGCCTCGAGTGGGTATAGACTCGGAATTAGGCCAGGCCAGATCTACTTCCGTGGGACTCATACCAGTGTCCACATTCCCCCAAGGATCCCCTTTCACTATCTCCAGATCGGCTCGGTAGTTTTATAGCCCGAAACAGGAGAATGCTGCATTATTATTATTATTATTTTCTGGACTATGATGTGACATAGTAATGAGGTCATCTTACAGGGTTTAATGGAAGCAGAGGCAGGAGCCCTAGATCTGCACCTGCTCTACAATAAGATATCGCTTACCTGCTACGTCTGCTTTGTGTTGAGGGGCAAGAGGGCGTCAGTTGAGTAGCTGCAATGCATTTTGGGTCAGGCCTATATATTGACCAATACTTCAGCTCAGCTGCTTATTCCAAAGAGAGACGGCCTTGTAAGAGATGGCACAGAGCTCAGCCGGCCCGGTGAGTGTGTTAGTCTTCACTGGTTAGCCTTCCACTGCTGGATACACATGCCACACAGTGTCAGGGGCCGCAAGAACTCACCTCAGCAGGTAGAACTCCTGGGAAGGTGAGTGTAGACAGCTCTGATTCCCAGATATAGGTAACAATGTAACCGTATAACAGTTCGCTTGTGAGATTTAAATGAGGATTAAACTGCGACAAGGAATGGTTAAGTATATGTGTGGATGACTAAGTTACAGGTTGTGTCACTTTGCTACTTCATTCAGGCTAATAAGAGTGTGCAGACTGACAGAATGCAGCTTCCTGATTCTTGTATCAGTCTAAGTTATAGCCGACATTGGTTTAATAAGGTGCTGATTAGAGCTACCTTGAAACGCGGTGTTTAGACCAGGGGTAGGCAAGCTTGATTCTGGAGTACCAGAATCCAGCAGGTTTTCTATCCTACCGCTCAGGAAGACATTAACTCATCAGGTAGGATCAGAAAGCCCGGCGAATACTGGCACTGCAGGATCAGGGTTGCATATCCCTGGTCTAGACTGACACTTTGCTGATTACATTGAATAAATACTGTCAACATGGGCTTATTACTGCAATTGAGGCTGAGAGTGATGAATGTGGTTTATATTCATGAGGGAGGCGTGTCTGCAGGGTGGTGTATTTCTGACCAGACGGCTGTGTCCTGCTTCTCAGCTCTTAGGTTTGCGCTGCCCCCTGTGCCCAGTGTTGATGTCACTGTCCTACTCTTCACCCCTTTCCAGGTATCTGGGACCCCGTGTCCTCTTCTGGGAGTTGTACTCTGGTTCTCTGTGTCTTTAGCCATGATAATGCCTGAACCTCCAGGGCACCCGGGCTTCTCCCCTCCCCCTCCCCCAGGCTCGGAGGACTCGTACTATCCCACGGATAACGATCACCTCGCAGCGCCATCTGGTGGCAGTTTCTCCCTTCCTGGCAACATGAGCCGCACCTCTCGCTTTTTCGACATGGGGATGGAAGATGGCATGATGCCGAATCTGGGACCTGACATGTCGCACTGTCAGATGCTGCTGGAGGCTCCGGAAGCCCCGCCCCTGCAAACCGTGCCCTGGTTCTGCCTCTGTGCGCACTGCAAGGGCACCTCCGGGTCCAAGGGGGACCGTGGAAGCAGGGGCTTGTCAGGTTAGCCGCGGCACTGCAGCCCTTTCTCATGCAGGACCCCAGCGCCGTTCCCAAGAAAAATGGAGGGACTCCTCTGTTTCCCTCTCTCTCTCTGCAGGCAGTCCTGGGAGTCCAGGCCCACGAGGATTCACTGGGTTCAGGGGGCGACCAGGCTTCATGGGACGCTTGGGGCTGAAGGGTAAATACAGTCCATTACCCTGCACTAACGTTTGTCGATTCTGTGTGCAGTCATCCATGTACTGTAATACAGGTCAGTAATGCCTCAAAACCCATCTGTTGCAGGAATACCTCTACTAGCCTGATACCACTCTTTGCGGCCTCAATGTTCTTAATGTTGCACTTTCAACCCATTCAATAGCTGTCTTATTAGGTTCTTGCTTTGTTTGGAAGATGTTGTGTGACTTTGCCCCAGTACCGCTTGCCTATCTAGCTGGGTGTTCACTGGATGGTCAGCACTGCAGCACTGAATCCTGGGAGCCAGTGCAGGGCAGGGGGGTCTCGCTCCACGTCCACCTCTGCCTCCCACCATAGCTGCATTCACGCCTAGTCACATATGTTTATGATATGGTTTTTGCTTTTGGGCTAAAGTGTCTCCTAAATAAAAGTAAGTTTAAATGTAATGCTGAGGCAGATTTTGTGCTTGAACTATGTCAGTGTTTTCCCAACCTAGTCCCTTAGGACAGCTCCCTATCAGGCCTCTAGTGTCCACATCTTACCAAGAGTTGGATGGGAGCTCAAATGTGGACTGTGTCGGCGGGGGGGGGGGGGGGAGTCCTCAAAGACTGGGTAGACAGAACTAGATAAACGCCGCCATAGGTAATGGTGTAGTGCTCCAGTGTCGTGCGACTTCCTACTGTCCTTTCCTTCCCACCCCAGGGCAGAAGGGCGATGAAGGAGAAAAGGGCAACCAAGGACCGCTGGGATTCACCGGCCCCAAGGGAGAGCGTGGTTTCAAGGGTGAGTGGGATGCAGCGTAGATGTCGGCTCATCGCAGACCGAGAAACGCGGCGTTCACCTCTATTGCTCCTTGTTTACAGGAGACAAGGGGGACCCAGGTGTCGAGGGACCCCCAGGTGAGCAGGGCCCTCAGGGTGACGCGGGCCAATGTCCTGAGACTTGCGAAAGCATCTCGGGTCCCCCGGGAGACCCGGGACTCCCCGGCCCTGTGGGTGTTCGGGGGCTACCGGGGATAGCAGGGCCTATAGGTACCCCAGGACAGAAGGGGGAAAAGGGCGATATGGGTCAGGAGGGAACCCCAGGGAAGGAGGGGCAGAAAGGGGAGGAAGGCCCAGAAGGGGAGTGCAACTGCCACGATGGACTCAACGGGATAGATGGGCAGGATGGTCCCCCTGGGTCCAAGGGGGACCAGGGCTCTCCAGGGGATGATGGGGAGAAGGGAGAGAAGGGAGAGCTGGGAGAGCAAGGCTTCCCAGGGCCATGCAGCCCAGCCATCCAGTCGGCCTTCTCGGCCCTTCTGGACAACGTGTACCCTATGCCGGGCACCCCGGTGCCCTTTACGCGTGTGCTCTACAATATGCAGGGCAACTACAACCCTGACATGGGAACCTACACGGCTCCCGTCAACGGCACCTATGTCTTCAGCTACAGCGTGGTCGCTTTCAGTCGGCTGCTCAAAGTCGGGATGTTCCTCAACTTCCGGCCGGTGATCAAGTCTACCGAGCCCACAGATCTGGCCACCGCCTCCCAGCTGGTGGTGCTGCACCTGTCCATGGGAGACCGGGTGTGGATTCAGGTGAAGGACACTTTCACCAACGGCATGTACGCCAGCTCCGAGAGCAGCAGCAGCTTCAGCGGCTTCCTGCTCCACCCCGACAGCTGTGACCTGCCCCTGTTCCGAGACTTCACTCCACCGATGGAGGGAGAATATAGGTGGGATGACGAAGAGACCCCAACAACGCCTGAACCTACAGTCTCCGTCCCACCCGAGTAGAACGAGCCTCCCAGCACCTGCTTGATGACGGCTTCCCCCAGTAACCTCATGTAAATCCTCTTCCTCTAGGTGAACTTATCTCGGAAATGAAGCTGTTTCTCCTACCGTTTATCCTAGCCTAATTATTTTTGCAAAGCTCTGTGAAGTAGAAACGCCACTAGCGTCCGAAATTCCCCCTGATCGGTTCTTTGAAGCCCAGTCCAGCTAACTGCCTAGTGGTTGTGTTCGTTTGACATTCATTAACATGGACTGATAAAAGAGCTCGGTTCTCAATGTACACTATACTAGCTAAGCAAATATATTAGTATATTAACGTTGAGTAGCGAAATAACTTATATTTGCATTCAAAAATAAACAGTATGTTTCTGTTTAAAAACCAATTGCTACTTATATGCTTTGTGAGCCTCACTATAAATGTTTGACTGTGTTCATTAGTAGTTCAGTCGGTGAAAAAGAACAGACGGTTTAGAGACAGAAATAGGTGCCATTTGAACAGTAGGGACAGGAAAACAGCACAAATCCTGATAGTGACCCAAACTCTAACTTCATGCTGTCTTCATATTCAATTCCTTCATGATATCTTGGAACGAGAAAAGAAACAGTCACTTTTGGCTTTTTCACTTAAAAATATTTTATTTTATTAATATGGTACTGGCTTTAACTACCCAGGACTGTTTTAAATTCATCTTTGAAACAGTTTCAGACCAGGAATGTTTGTGAAGAAAGTGTCGTGTGGTCAATATAAATGTGAGGTTACTGGGAGGGTACAGATGTGCTCCTGGAGACAGATTGAGGTTCTAGGTGTGAACAGGGGAACCTGTTTGCATCAATATCATCTACAGACATATATGACTGTAGAGATGCATGTCCGGAATGGACCCAGCTAGAATCACTTAGATTGTGCAGGTGACTCCTAGCACAGTGATGCTGTTAGCAGCATTATAAAGGTGTGTGTCTGCAGTGGTGATTCTTTTTATAGGTCAGAGTCGGATCTCCAATATCATAGCGGTGCACATGGAAACAGGGACTGAGTGATGTGCTCTATCTGACGGACCGCATGGATTTCCCTCGAGGAGTTACGTTTTTTCCGTTTATTTCATGTTGCACCTTTGCTTTGTGTTGTTCATACGTTCCAAAATAAAGTATGTAAGGATATGTTTTAACTGTTTGTGTTTGTGACATGTTAATGTGTGAGGGCCTTGTGGGCCATTGTCATGGATCCCCGGTCCTGAGACTCGACCCTGCGCCCCCACTGGGTCCATAATCTCTGGTCCTAAGTTTCAGACACAGTTTAATTGGATTTAATGAGTACAGCAATTCTTTAACTACTTTCAATAATAGGGCTGTGAGTCTACCTGCTTAAACACAAAATGGCCGCGACTCACTGAGAAGACGAAGATGGCTCACAGATCATATTAAAGTCTCAGTTTATGGTTAATGGGGCAGCAGCTGTGAGCTACAAGATTAGCGACCTAATCCTACCCCTACCTGCCTAACCCTCTGCGAAGCCACTGAAGCGCTGGCATTTATCTTGAGGGGACACTCCTCAAGGTGACAGCACGCCCAGGGTCCCTCATTCCCCGGCAGTCGGCACATCCTCTTCCTCATCATTGACCATCTCTTTGGAGTCCTGCCGCTTGAAGTCTTGGAAGTCCACCTCCTCCTGATCACTGTCGCAGGGCAGACAAACACAGTTGCCATGGAGACTTCATCAGTCTAACATCCAACATCAGGCAAAGTTTTGAAAGACTGATAAAACTTTCAGGATTAGCTGCATCCTGACCACCAGGGCTAGAGGCTGCCTTACCTTTCTTTCTCTACTGGGTGCATATCAGAAGAACACAGATGGAAAGGGAACATGGGTTATTATTGGAGGGAGAGAATATCTACCAGCATATACACACGGCAGTGATTCCGTAGGGGCACCCTACCTAGGTCAGGTCTGGGGTGCATTAGCTGGAAAGGCAGCTCCACTTGGACGTCACTGGAACAGACACAGCAGCTCAGAGATCTCAGACAGAGGAGCACAGCCGCCAAACATTTAAACGTTAAGAGCTTGGCCTGTTGAGTTTGCCCAGGTGAGAAATTTTGCTGTCACCGCTCCGGTGCTATTAGCTGTTAATCCTGTTAATCCTGATGAGCGCAGATCCTTCAGGACTGCTCCAGGAAGAGACGGCGGAGCTTTTTTATAGATTTATGAAGCACGGGAAATAGGAAATTCCTGTTTTTCTGTGAAACAAACTCACCTGGTGGGCTTAGGGACAGTGGGGGGATGCAAAATGTCAATGAATGGATGCCATTCCTACAGTCGTGTAACAGAAGCTATTGGTCGATTTCACATACAGATGGGACTCACTTCGCTAAAAGCCAACTGACTACTGCAAGGTGAAACTGTCCTATCACAGTGTTTCATCAGTCTGCATTCTCTGCTCTTCACTCTTCAAGGGCAAATATTCAAGAATGATATGCCAGTCTGGCATTATAGAAATATCCTCCTACCTGGTTCCAAATAACCTATAAAGCAAAAAAGGACATCGGGTGAGTTTCAGACATCAGAATCCTGTAAACCGATTAGCAGCCAAACAAGCACATACTGACCCGCCAACAATCAGCTTCACCACCAGTCTATAGGACACCAAGATTCCCAGAACCTCTTTCAGGACTTCATCTTTAATACTGCGAGAGAGAGATCAGCACCCTACGTTACACACACTTTACGACACCCGGGGGTGCTCAGCACTTGCTCAAGTGCATTCTGAGACACACCTCACCTTACACGTACTTTACTACACCTTAAACGCAGACTACTGCACTCTGCAAGGGTACAGTTGTGAGAAAAAGATTGTGAACCCTTTGTAATTGTCTGCATTAACTGTGCTCTAAACTTTTATGAATGAATAGTAAAAAAAGCTTTAAACAATAGTCTTTAAACAACGCACAAACAATTATACTTTAATACATTTGTTTTGCATTCATGTGTGAAAAAGGGTACCACTTTTTAAATATGACTACCATTATAAAGGGTTTATGAATGGCTTTTAATCAGGTTAATAATTAGGGTGTAACACTTTGGAAATCATTAACAAACAATGGTAAGTTCTAACACAAGTCGTTTTTTAGTTAATGAGTTACATCCATTTATAAGTGAGAAAAGGGAGCCGTATTGTAAGGCGGTACCTGAAAAAATATGTGAAATTGCAGGCTGTTGATGTCTGCGGAGTGAGTGATTGGAGTCAGGTGGGGAGGTGGTATTTGAGGTGCCTGTATAAAAGCCTTCAAAGGCCGGTCATGAAATAAATGCTGCCTTTCACAGCGGAGAGCTGGTGATATAATTCATGATTAGAGTGAAGAGCCTTCAGGGGGTCTCAGAAGAAGATGTGCTGAGATTCATTAGGCTGGATTGAAAAGATTGGGTCTCTGTCAATCCACTGTCATGATCCACAGCCATCTGCTCTGCACTGTTCCCGTTTGGCCAGCAGAGGCCACTGCTGGCCATTCTGAACTCTCCTCTCCTTCACCCACAGCTGATTCCCATTTCTGGTGGTTCCTTGTGTCTGATTATTTAATATTGTCTCCACCTGTCAGTAATTGGTGTCTCGTTATCCATGTATATATGTGTCTGCCCTGGCCTAATGTCCCCTCTGTCATTGTCACCAGTCATAGCGGCATAGTCTGTTCAGTGAGACACCCCCGGAATAAAACGCCTATGTACTTTGTAGCTGTTCTCCGAGTTTCCGCTGTGACATCCACAGGCATATTGAAAAGGTTTTACATGTTTGTTGTTTCTATAACTGGCCACTGATTTTATGTGTATGACCCCTGTTTCAAAGATCATTTTGTGATGCTACCGAATGCTTGACTTTCATGGTCTTCAGGGGCCACAGAGATGTTTGATGAGTTTGAGCATTAGAGTTTGAACATTAGATCAAGTTTCAGGAGCTGGTAAGGAAGGAATAAAAATAATTCCAAAGGGTTCACAAACGTTCACAAAGGGTTTAGTGTTTACACTTGTTTTTCCTCACAAGTGTAAACACTAAAGGTATCACTGTCGCCTCACATCTGAATGAAGGGTTGAAACCTGCCTTTGCTCTGTGTATTTGGTGTTTGCATGTTATTCCCATACTGAGTGGGGAGAGCATGCAAATTATTAGTTAGGCTCATTTGCATCTAAAAATTCCCTGTGGTGCATAAGTGTGTATGTTCTGCAATGGACTGTCCAGGGTGTTCCCCAGTTCTGTATGCCTACCAGGTACTGCAGGTGCTCCCTGGCCAAGATAAGTGGTACGAAGACGGATGCATGTAGATCCCTAATCTCCAAAAACGTTCGTACTTTTGCTACATCCTGTTTCTGAGGCACCTAACCGTTTTCATGTTGAGGAGCTCGAGCACAGGACAAGTTTTGGGATAGACGACTCCTACTTCCTACTACTCCACACGTCCTGGTGCTGCTGTCAGCTTGCCACGTCCCTCTCGGCAGCCGTTCACTTACATGCTTGAAGAAGCAAGGTTGGTGTCTTCCTGTTTCAGCTTCCCATCCAGAACTATACCCCTCTTATGGCGGTTATTAGCCAGGAGGGGCAGGATGGAATATTCCTTGTCCAGGCTGTCACCAGGATCCACTGTGTCCCTGGACCAGGATACTGATGTGTGTTAGATATGGCCAATATGACAGATGATTTAATGTGGAGGACTGTTGCTAAGTGATTTAGAAGTCGTGGACCTTCGCCAAAACACAAACAATGTCCATCCATCTAATTCTCACTTGTTACCTTTTAGCTCTCAAGATCTCTGAACTATTACTCATTAAGACTGAAATGCCATCAACGGTGCATGTCGATCGCCTAGCACTCACAAAGGCTCCTCTGTGGCCACAATTTCCATGTAGCTGTCATTAGAATACAGCACCACATTAGCCACCTGCTCCACTGCAAAGAAAGAAGATCATGAAGAGATTGGTCAGTCATCAGTGAACGGCTGATGCTCCCTTACATCACCACCGAACAGCCCCATCTACTGGCAAAAATGGGAATGTGTGCAGTAAACAGCTACCTCACCTGTAATTATGATGATTTTCACTGTTTTGTTGGAGTTGTTGTTGATGGTCAACTGCACTTTAATTGGCTCCCCATGATAGTAAGTCTGAAATGAAGGCAGAAAGTACCAGGATGTCATAAGTAATAGGAGAATCTCAAGTAAACAAGGGATTTTGTGAGGAACAGAAGCAGCTGAAAGGGAACAGGGTCATGTCATATGGGAAGCGGTGCCACCAAGTGAAACTGGATGCGCTCATGAACAATGGGCCCAGCTCCAGAGTAGCAGAAGTTTTAGATGGAAGAGGATCTAAGCATAAAGAGCACTACTTCTCTTGAGTAACAGGACTTCATGACGGATGAAATGTGACTCTGGTTTAATGTAATGTGACGTAAAATTAAAAACACCTGATGTAATGAAATATCGTATAATATTGGGTTATCATGTTTTAGAAGCAAAGCCCACCTGCTTCTCTAAGCTGGCTTTCAGATAGAGAGGCTTGTCAGGTGTAGAAAAGTCATGAATGGTCTCCACTGAGGGAGGGGGACCACCCGGGTCTGGAGCGTATTGCACCTTGCGTATTGCCAAGCTCACGCAGTTCCTGGAAGGAGGGAGCAGAAAGAACAACTGTAGACACACATTTTAAAAACGGAACTGCATCTGCGGTGGCTGTACCGGTTTTGGACTTTATCTTCCTTATCCTTTGCAGCGAAAGCCTTGACTTCAAATTCCACAGCACAGTACTGGCAGGGGAAAATGAACAGAAGATGTACGAGAAATAAATACCGTTTATTTTGGTATATGCATACAATCGAGCAGATGGCTATGTAAAGAAGTGAGGCTAATTAAATTACCACGCATAAACAGTGAAGAAATTAATACATCACCCTTACCTTCCCAACATCTGTAGGAGCTGGCTGTAGACACACGGAACACGGCAGGTTGTCTGGTAACTGAAACACACAAAACACGCTCACTGTATACCTCACACATGGAGAACACGCTCACAGAACACACTCACTGTATACCTCATACAGAGAACACACTCACAGATCACATTCACTGTATACCTCATACAGAGAACACACTCACAGATCACATTCACTGTATACCTCATACAGAGAACACACTCACAGATCACACTCACTGTATACCTCACACATGGAGAACACGCTCACAGAACACACTCACTGTATACCTCATACACAGAGAATACGCTCACTGTATACCTTGCACACTGAGAACACACTGACAGATCACATTCACTGTGTGCCTCATGCACAGAGAATACAATCACACAACATAGTCACTGTATACCTCACACACAGAGAACACGCTCACAGATCACACTCACTCTACTCCTCACACACAGAGAACACACAGTTGTGTCTGTGACTGTCCTCACCTCGAGGAAGAATGGGTGAGCGTTCTCCCCAAGCTTATGCAGCAGTCTCTCCTGTGTCCTGGTGTGGATGCCCTTGTCTCTGTCCAGCAAGGGAGGATATACCTGGTGGGTGCACTTGTAGATGTCCCTGCAAAACTTTATACCGATGACCTCCTGGTCGTCTGGGCCGTAGCGGAAGGTACAGGATATGCTGACATACACTGGAAGAGGAGAGATATCAGGCACTTTGTGTCTGCAGCTTTGTGAGTCAGAACTTTCATTCTAATGTGCTTATTGCATTTACAGGGATGTAGGGCCGGGGGAGGGGGGGGGGGGGGTTATTTGATTTCATTCGTCCCAACAAACAAATAAATATTTACATTTTAATTATCAAGTTGTGTTTGTGATCCCCATTTCCAAACTGTTTTCTATGCCATGGAGTATTTAACACATAAAGGTTATAGAATAATAAACTCAACTGAATTAATTCAGAATAGACGTGACGATCGGGGCTCCGGAACTCGTGCCGACGATGATGACGTCGTACCTTTTTTCCCTTTGAGGAGTACAGGGTCAACGACGACAACGCCATCTGGTGTACAATTAGAGGAATGACGATTAATGACTGTCAGGCATTTGATGCCATCTGGGGAGCAGAAGTGGTGTGACTCACCTATGGGTTCCACAAAATCACAGTAATCCACAAAGTCCCTCTTTCCCATGTACACACCAATCTGGCACAGAAAAATACAGATTTTACTTGCGCACTCTTCAGTCAAGGGGTGCTAATGCACCAAGGCAATAAGGGCCCCAGATTCCATCTGTTAGCATCTATATGGGATATGGAGTTTATCAGAAAGCTAATCAACTCCCCGCCTGAAAGTCAATAGGCAGAGCTGGACAGTATTGGTGTTACACCTGCAATTCTAGGTTCGATGCAAAAGGCATGCAGATCACAAGCAGGTCAACTGGAATGTGTGCAGAATAAGGTAGCAGAATGTAGACCAGCTTAGCCTGTTTAAAGCCAGCTGGGAACTAGTGTTAATCTATATATCTTGTTTTAAATAATGTAACTAATGGAATCCAGTATAATATGTTGGCTAATTTATTTTAACATATCATACTACTATGAGGTTGCAAATATGACAAGAAAATGTTTATTTTCCAGAGATACATTTTATTTCATTTTTTAAGTTTATTGTTATGAGTGCATTATATATGCAAATTAAGGTAGTAATTATTTAAGAAACATTTCATAAATATTCTGTGCGTTTAGTTTTTCTCAGATTAGTTATCCCAAAGCTGCTTTTTGAATGTGATTAATATTATGCTGTTTAATGTAATTTCTTTTTTGTATATACATTTTTAAAAACTTATTTAATAATGTTTTTGTAAAGTATTTGTAAGACCGGTGCTCACCGATTTGTCTCGCAAAAACTTCTTGAAGACGACGTGTTTTGGGCTCATTTTCTGGTTCGAGGCGAAAATCAGATGAAATCCTGAAAGAGAAACGGCGAACAGACCCAACCGCCGCTGCCCAGGCTAAAGGTGGACCTTCTGTGTGACCCTCGACCGTCAGAGAACAGACACAAACACACTGGCGTGCGCAGTGTTAGCCTGACCCTGGAGACTCAGTATTTGTATGGTTCGTGCCACTTTGCCGCCCGGCCAATCAGGTGATCGCGTGGTGTGTACACACTCACCTGGCACGCTGCATTAGATGAGTTCCCCTTCGTCAGCAGAGGGATGGATTTGTCAGTGAGAGACATAGAATAGAGGTCAGGGGTGCTGGGTTTAGCTGAGGACCTCTTATGGCTTGTCATGTGACTCCCCCCATATCACACATTAGGGCAGGGGGCACCTCAGCGTTAACCCCATAAGACCCAGGACCACTACAGTTTGGCAAAATCTTAAACCTGTGCAAGGCTTCTTTTATAGATCACGTTTCCTTGCAAAGCCGTCAGGTATATAAATAGCCGTAGATGTGTGTAAACAAATGTAATAAATTACAGGATGACCGGAGCACTGTGACTGACATCCAGAGCAGCGAATGGTGAGCCCTCCCTGCTGGAGATGAAAGGGACCCAGAAGTCAGCGTCAGCGGAGTCTCACCCTGAGGCTTAAGCCCGTCCTGGCTTTGTCAGCAGACTGTGTGTTTAAGGGGATCACCTTCAGAGCCGCTAATCTCAAAACAAGAGGCTCACGCTTGGAACGCTGTCGGCTTGGGAAACAAACAACATGGAGCTGAACACCTTCTCCGTTTTCATCCGGAGACGCAGGCCTGCAGTCTGATTTATAGGTCACTGCTCTTCAAAAACATCTACCCATAGTGTGACAGGCTTTAAGACAATTGAGAGATTTCAGACATTAAAAATTTAATGTGAATGACCAGCGACTTGAGCAATTGCAGGCAAATTGCCATTCGGAAGAACAATGAAGTCAGGTTGTTCTTAAGCAGAATCTCACCTAGTTTCATTTAAAATCGATATACAAGTTTGCAGAGTAATGGGAGGTTACATTTTGTTTTTCGTTTAAACCCACTGGTGTCCAACAGTCATAAACAGAACTCTCACAATTAGGCTGGGTAACTTCCACGAAAATACCCATATTAATAAATGCAAGTGGACAACATGGTAAAACAGGAAAGCACACATTGGTGGGAGAATCGTTTATTATTGTTATTTCAATATTTACAGTTAAATAAGCAGAGATCCTTCTGGATTAAACCATAAAGAAGAGCAGCCCCATCCGGACAGACAGACACACACCCATGGCACTCCGCCACGGCCAATTTCATGTCCCACAATGCACCTCAGGCAGGGGCTGTCCTTAGCGCCAACAGTTGCCTTCTAGTACAAACAGGGCAGCAGGGCAGCAAGACCTGGCTCACTGTGGCTATGTCTGCATGCATTGCAACACTGTAAGGATCTGAATATGGATACACTCAAGAGACCTGAGACACAGACACGTACTCTCACACTTACACATAATGACACACACACACACACACAGGACAGGACTGTGGCTCCCGGAGTTCACTAGAGCTATTATCCTTTCACACCGGGAGCAGACCGATGACTCCCACTCGTCACTTTCTCTGCTGCTGGACCTGGCTCCACCCCCTTTTTCGGGCCAACGAGGACACAGCAGAGCGATCACATGTCCGACCAAAGCACCACCCTGCTGCCTTTCTCGACGCTGACCACGTGAGATCCCGACGGCGACCAGGACACGGCGTTGATGGCAGTGCTGCGGGAGAGAAGCGGCCGGTGGGAGGTGAAGCAGGAGAGTCTGGGGAGCAGCCAGGAGGAGGGAAGGGGCGAGCGGAAGCGGAGGGGGTACCTGTGCTGCCTCTCCAGGCTCCGCTCTACCTTGCCTGTCAGCACATTCCACACGTAGAGGGTGCCGTCCGCTGAGCCGCCCGCGACGTACGCACCATCGGGGCTAAGGGAGCAGGTGAATCAGTACAGACACTGGCACAGACACTGGCACAGACACTCACAGCATGTCTTACCTGAATGCCACCCTAGTCCAATCTGAGCCACACTTGAACCCCTGAGAACTAAAATGAGAGAAAAAAAGGGTGAGATGCCTCAAATGAGGAAATCAGTCGTGACCTCTGACCTCGCTGACACCATCTTACCTGAAGGTCTGCCGGACAGCGTTGCAGCGCAGGTCGATGATCTTCACCAGGTCGTCACGGGAGCAGGTGAGAAGCTCGGTCCTGTCGTGATTCAGGTCCAGGGAAGTGACCCGGCCCATGAGCTCCAACTCTCTCACAATGCTCTCTGACCTGAAACAGCACAGGGTACACGGGGCCATCAGCCGGGCCCAGACCGATGCAGAGCCATCAGGCATGACCAGACGCACGTAGAGCCATCAGGCATGATGAAACGCACCGGATGTCCCAGAAGCGCACTTTCTTGTCAAAATGGCCACTCATGACACACTGCTCAGTACAGACAATGTCATTGCAGCTAGAACCCGCAAACACTGTCTTCATACCTGAGAGACAATCAAACAATAAACTATTGTCACATGATATGTGTGCAAATCTGCAAGTACTATAAGAATCACAAATATGGTACCAACAGGCAACCTTATTTTTTGCTATTTTTCATAATCAGTACAAGTCCACGTATCTTAATCATTGTACCATACTGCATGGATCACTGGGGGCTTGAGGGTGGAGCAGAGGGCGGGGCTGGAAGGATCACTGGGGGCTTGAGGGTGGAGCAGAGGGCGGGGCTGCAGGGATCACTGGGGGCTTGAGGGTGGAGAAGGGTGGGGCTGGAAGGATCACTGGGGGCTAGAGCAGGAGGGTAGGGCAGAGGGTAGGGCTGCAGCAATCATGGAGATTGTGGCTGGAGTAGGGGGTGGAGTATCAGAAACCAGAGTGCTTAAGGATGGAGCAGAAGGTGGGCTACAGGAATCATGGCAATGGTTTAAGGTTTCTTACAGACTTTACTGCGTAGGTCCCACAACTTGAGTGTGCGGTCGTAGCTCCCCGAAACGATGCGCGCATTGTCCAGCAGGAAACGGGCGGAGAGCACCTTCCCACTGTGTCCCGTCAGCGTGTGCTGGGGGCGACAACACTGAGCTGAAAGGAAGCCCCTACCCACTGAGCGACACCCGCCCCTCACCTCCGAGAGTGACGGCCACCTGAGCGAGCCGGAGGCTGACACCATACCCGCAATCGGTAGTCATCCACCGTCCAGATGCGGCTGGCAAAGTCATTGGATGAGGCGAGCAGGTATGAGCCCTGAAAAGGGACACTCAGCTGAGAGTTGCAGAGCCGTCACCAGCCAGGGGACAAGCAGGGGACGCTATAAAGGACAGCATTGAAGGGACATACACAGAAGGTCCACAAGAGTGAATCGAGAGACTTACTGCACTGTCAAACTCGATACAGGTGATCCCTGCGTTGCTGCCAGTGAGGGCTCCCTTCAGCTCACAGCGACCTGTAGTGGGGGGGCAGGGTGTGACGCGGCCGTTAGCACCGCCCCCCCCCCCAAGTCCACTGCAGACCCCAGGCTGTCACTCCTACCTGAGATCACTTCCCAAAGCTTCACCCTGCGGTCCATGCCGCCGGTCGCCAGGAGACGAGATCCCGGACTGAAGCGGACCGCATTAACTTCACCGTCATGGGCGTCCTGCAGACACGCACGCGTGTTTTCCGGGGGTCTAAACGGACGGGGCACACCGAGGCGCTGGGTAACGGACGCCGAGGAGGAGGAGGGCGCGACTTACGAAGACGTGCTGGGCCGTCGATGGGACGCGCACCTCTGCGCAGACGCCCACGTGCGTGTCTGTGCTCTCGGGGGAAACGTTCACGGAGCGGCGTCTGCTGTGGAGGAGGGAACACGGGGATCAGCGCAGACGCGGGAGGGAGGCACAGACACAAACGGGGTTGGGGGTCGTACCCAAAGATGCTGGAGATGGAGTCCAGGAGTCCAGCTGGGGGAGGAGCCTGGGATTGCCGCTTGCTGCGGACGGGGGGAGAGAACAGCATGAAAAAGAGATTCCAAGCCAATCCTGCCCTGCCCACAGGCCCTATGGCGTCGCCCACCTGGGGGTCCGGGATACCATGCGGCTGGGTGAGCCTTCTGCTGGCACCTCTGCAGCCTCCTCCGACAGAACTTCAATGTCATCGTCCCTGAGGAGCACACTTGGACATGTCCTGCTGTGCCCATCCGCAAGCACACACTGAGACGCTTAAGTGCGCACAGGCGGCAACACTCACGGGTCGAGGGGCAGCGGTTCCTTTGCGGCGTCCGCGAGCTCCTTCTGCAGTTTGGCTTGCCTACGTCTGTAACAAAAGTCGTAACTTCACCATATTGGTCTCTGTTCCTGGAATTTCCCCCCCAGCGTCACGCTAAACTGGGAAGCCGTTTTGGCGGGACCAGCAGGCCGAGAGTGCGTGTGTGTGAGTACCTGCAGTCCTTCTCATTCTCTGCGTTTAGCCGGTTGGCCTCCTGCGCTTTCTCAGCCATCCAGCGGGACACGAGTTCCTGGTTGTCCTCGATGGTGCGACGCAGCTTTTCCTCCAGGGCGCCGAACGTGATCTGCAGGGCGTCGTACTCGTCTTTCAGTGTCTGATTGGCTCGCTCCAGTTCCTGCAGGGAGGTGCGCAGGTCTCTGCACTCCCCCTCCAGCTCTTCAATCCTCTGCTGGTACTCCTGCATCCTGGGTTGCAGTTCAAAGGTCAGAGAGAACAAACACACACACACACACACACACACACAAACAGTAATGCACACATGCAGCACTGGAGTTACTTACTTGACCTGATTGCTCTGAATCTCTTTATCCTTCTGTTGCATCTGGTTATTAAGCTGGATCACATTCTGAGCGAGCTGTGAACAAACAAATGAGAACCGCACAAGTGAGTCCATGTGCAAATGGATAAAAGTTCTGCTCATACAAGCTGCCAACACACAATGTTCAGACGGACCTCCCCTCGTTTCTTGTGAAGCTCCGTCAGTTCTTCCTGGTGTCGATTTCGAATTTCCTGTAAGAGGGCATCACTGCGGCTCGAATCAGAACCAGGGCTGTGGGACGAAATCAAAAACCGTGAAGCAGAGTGGCCAGAGGGGGGCGGCCGACAGCACACACACGCCCAACCCACCTGAGGTCCTGCTTGTTCTGGAGATCGAATTTGTCTGTTTGTAGTCTTTCTGACAGAACAGCTTGTAAGTCAGACTTCTCCAGCAGGCGATTATCTATCAAAAGAACAGCTCTTGAGAACACGCCCCCCATTCCCCTCAGTTCTTCTCCAGGAGAAACGCTACAATTCAGATTCATTTGCAATGGGTAATAAAAGATTCATGTGACTGCAAATGAAACATCACAATGACAGGTATGACAGAGCCATAAGCAAGCACATCACTAGGGAAGGGGGTTGGCTCTCACATTGGTGGATGATCTCTTCAAAGGCCTGCCTTTGCACACGATCCCTCAGCTTCAGCTGCTCCGCAATGTGTCGTTTCCACATGCATTCTGTTTTTCCCCCGGCCCCCGACATCATCTGTCCGTAGGAAATCAGCCGTGCGTCAGCAACTTTACGAAATTCATATTTACAGAGGCTGTTCCTAAAACGACTAATAATCAAGCCCGCTATCCGGTTTACGAAGATGAAATACCGTGATCTTGGGTTGGGTGCGGGTGTCAACAGGTAGACTCTGAAGTATAGGCGTGTGTGCCTATGTCACTCCTGTGCCACCGAGACACACGATTCACCCAATGATGCATCAAACGGTTCAGTTCAAGTGCCCACCGCAGCAGTCAGCAGATCCCCAAATCAGCACCGAGAAAAGCCGCAATCACGTCGAGCCCTACCGATTCACAGTGACGTGACGTGAAAACCACCTTTTACAATCTTAAGGTAACTGGTTTATCATTTACCCGGTGAGCCTGGAAGGTTCACATGCTTGTAACCAATGACCATAGGGGTAAACTACGATGACAGCTAAGATTCTTAGCTAAAGTAAGACACTCCTACGTAACCGCAATATATTACATGTACCCCGGGCATGAAGTGACTCACGGCGACAGTTAATTAATCCCTCCAGCGACAGACTCTTTCAGTCCAGTCAAACTAGTTGATATTTAGATTAGTTCTGTTGTAGTGATGGCTAAGTGGCTAACAGGCTTCCGCGTTCTTCTGAGTTCCCTATATTAATTGAACCGTAAACAAAACTTGACAGCCACCTACGACAGGTAAACCAATCTCCTGGCTCCCGGAAATCACGTTGGACATAAACAAGCTTGTTGTTGTCGTATTGTTGGTGAGATAGATGCAATTTTCCGAAGCTGACTTATTTACTCCTATGGTAAACCAGTCCCCTTTCAGCCATTTTGGCTCCTGGTGACGTCACAGCACAGCAGTCGCGTTATATATACGTATTAAGCGCGTCGATTTCTCGAACTAGGAAGCCATTAGGCACACAGATGGAGGAGCGGTGTAGTTCCGCCCTGTAAGGAAGTCACACTTCTGTGTTTATGAACGTCGTTCTCTCGTAGTTCAATTTTGTTCTAGAGAGTGCCAGATTTCCATGGAGCCAGGCAAAATCCC
>JABFEB020000043.1:13522257-13554430 GCA_019775895.2 Stomatorhinus ivindoensis
ACTGAACTAGTTCATTTTAAAGTGTGTGAACTGAACTTTGAACTAGTTCATGTAGAAAATGAACTTTCCCAACACTGTATAGGGACGAGCAAAGATCTTTCTCAAGACGAAAATCGTGAAATTGTGCGGTGCAAGATTCATGAAAATGTCATAATTCGCAAAAACCGAAGATAGTCGAATTGTGAAAAGATGCGTGAGTTATTCAGAGCACAGACAAAATCTGTCAGATAAAAGCTGGTATTTGGGGCTGCTGGTGTCTCTGGTGTCCCAAGAAGTGCAGGCTCCACCGGATGCTGGCAGTACGTAAAGCCCAACTCAACGTTTACAAAGAGCAACATTAGCAGTTCACCCAAAAATATATGAAGACTTATTATCAAACAGTTGTATTCACGGATGAATGGTGTGCTACACTGGATGCTTCAGGTAGATTCATTCATTCATAATTCATTGACTTATTTTACTAGACAAAGCATTAAGAACAGTTTCTTATTTACAAGCCTGACAAGTGCAAGAAAGCTCTTGCAAAACAAAACTAAAACTGAGTAAATAAATAATGAAAATAAAGAATAAAACCCATAACAGAATGATTAAACAGAATTAGAACATTCACATGTGTCATTGAAATGTCCATAAGAAAGATAAATGCAGTTGTAGATGACTGGTTAATGCCCACAGTGTTACAACAAGCCCGTGATGTCAGCAGGGTGATGGCAGAGTGATGCCTTAGGCAGGAATATTTGGAGGTGAGGTGGTATGTCCTTTAACCGACCATTTCCTACCATGGTATAAAAAGAATCCTGCCTTCCAAAATAAACAATTCATGCAGGATAATGCACCACCCCTTCCTGCAAGAAAACACCATTGATTCCTTGGTTGCTATTAGCATGAATGGAGAAAAATATCATGATGTGGCCACCATCATCCCCTGACCACAGCCTTGTTGAGAACCCTGGGGAGCATCCTGAAAATGATCTGTGTGGGTGAGGGGCCATGTGCCTTGAAATAGCATCTATGGGAGGCCATGCTGGTATCCTCAAACGAAACACAGGCAGAAGCTACACATGAACGCACAAGGTGAATAGATGAGACAGGTGTTAAAGTGATCTTAAAGAACAGCTCATATGCTAATATGTAACTTGATGCAAGGATCCTGATGAGGGCTCGAAAATATTGTCATATCACTCCCATTCTCAAAACACTTTATTCGCTCCCTGTTTCCCTCCGTATTGAATATAAAGTTTCACTGCTCACTTATCAATGTGTCAACGGAACTGCCCCAACGTACCTCAGGGACCTTCTCAATCCTCAGGCATCGTCACGCTCCCTTCGTTCCTCCTGTACCTACCTGCTCAAAACCCCACGAACCAAGCTTCAAACAATGGGGGACAGAGCTTTCTGCGCGGCAGCTCCCCGCCTATGGAATGCCCTCCCAGACACTCTGAGGGCTCAACAGACTGTGGACAATTTTAAATGTGGCCTTAAAACTCACTTATTTAAAAAGGCCTACTCTTGATTTTATTTGTGGTGATTTTATTTGCTGCTCATTTTTTTGTAGCACTTTGTTTTTCAATGGAAAGTGCATTAGAAATAAAATGTATTATTATTATTATTATTACTTGATCTGTAAATATGTAAATATTTTTTGAAAAATGATCTGTCCATGCAGCAAATACAACAGATTTCTGTTTGGCGTTCACTATGATCTATTGAATATTTTCAAACTGAATTCTACATTTTAGTTTGGACTCCATCTCCATTTTAGTTTGCATTTTGTCTTCTTTTCAAAGCTTAAGGTCATCGTGTGGTTTTGCTTGTAATATCCACAATGCAAGAAAATTAACGTGTTATATCAACTTAAACCAGTTCATTTGTAAACCCCAGCGAATAATAAAAATATCCATCATTATTTTGACAGATAAACGAATTATTGATTATTCAATATTTACATATTGAGTCTTTCAGACATTCAAACTTTAATAACTAAAGATCTTAGAACTATATGTAATGCATTACTAAAATAACATAATTTTCACTATATGATTATATTAAAAGTAAAATAAAGCTGGCAGTAATCAGGCCCTGTTCGCAGTGAAGGGAAGGGGAAGGCTGCTGTGCTATGAGCATCAGTAGTGCACCTTTTGCATGATTATGTCGCAATTAATGCCCTTTCTAAGATGCTGGCTCTTAATTTGATTTTAAATCCCCAACATTTTATTATTTATTATTCAGAATTTGAATTATTTGGAAAGAAACAATACAATTGTACCAAATTCGATTTTATTAATAACCATTAATATTCAAAAATACACAGTACACAACTGATTTATAGCTAGTACCTTAAATTGTTAGGTTTCACTGAATGGTTTATGGTAATTGAAAGGTTAGATAATAAATCAAAAGAGATATGAAATCGAAAGAGCATCAAAAACAACCAAAATGAAAAATGCTACTTCTTATGAAACAGTTTAGCGAAAGTTTAGTTGCCGTTTAAACAAAGGCTTTTGCAGTCCCCGTTTCTGAGGTTGGTGCTCCTCTGTAGATGTTCTGACCCTGACCAGACTTTGCATAATATTTCCTGTGACACACACAATATGGAAATGGGTTAGATATCTGTTTGCACACAATCACCCACAAAGGCTAAAAGACGGGCTTGATGTTTAGCATGGTACTAGAATCCAATAAAATGGTTTTATAAATAGGCAAGAGTGCAACGGAACGGCATCTGTAGATGTACAGTTAGATATGCAATCTGCTCACAAGGGGGACAAGACTCACCCTTGTCCTGACCCCTTGAATCCTGCTCTGCAGGAGCAACAGAGGAGAGCTCCACCGAGGATGGCCAGACTGGCTCCAGCCCAGGCCATGTAGAGGCCCACACCGAGCTCGAACCTGTGCACAGGTAGAGCCATTGTCAAGGAAAAAGAACAGATCATATGTTGGTGTGACTTATGTTTTTCAGCCATTTTTGTATGCAAAAGACACCTAGCACCACTATTCCAGTAAGTCTCGTAGTTGAAAGGTGCTGCCCTCTAGTGGATCTTTCAACAGCTTGGACATATGTGTGTCATGTACAGACGCTCCCTGGGTTAAGGTGGGGTTATGTTCCGATAAACGTATTGTAAGGCGAAAATGCATTTTAACACAGTATACCTAGCCGAACAATCATCCTAGCCTAGCCTACCTTAAACATGCTAGGAACACTTTAGCCTACAGTTGCGCAAAATCATTAACACAAAGCCCATTTTATAATAAATTGTTGAATATGTCATGTAATTTGTCAAATAATGTGCTGAAAATGAAAATCAAAATGTAACTGGAATACCCATCGTAAAGTTGAAATATCGTGACATGCACAATCGTAACCCGGGTAATGTCTGCATTGTGTTTGTATGCATAAGTAGGCAAACTAGGAAAGAGTATGAGGATTGCCTGTGACAGTATGTTTTCCCAGGGCAATTAACTTACCTAATGCCTCCATATAAGGGGTTATAGAACTCCTGTACAACACGAGCGGCGTACCAGGACGCGGCTATGATGCTGCTCACACCTGAGGTGGAGGGGCAGAGAGACAATTATCTTTATCTAAAGGGAAGAGTATTGAGAGCAGCTCTTCCCTTTTACAGAGAGACCTCTACTGTGAGGGGTCCGGTAATTCACCTCTTGTATGAAGAAGTAGCAGAAAAAACAGCAGCTTCAACAAGGTCAATCAGTAACTTTATCATGTTACCTTGGTTGAGTCTTAACATCAGTAGCATTAGCATTACTGCTAGCACAGTAACATTCTCACTTTCAGTCACTTTTGTTGGCATTATCTTTTAGGATAGAGACATTATTACTCCTCTTATTACTCTGGAGATGCTCATGCTAGCATTATAGTAAGAGTGGATAATACAGGCTTCCGCTGGCCTTACCTGACAGGATGAACATTACTCCACCGGTGCTGGCAATCTTACTCTTGGTTGGATCTGATGCAGTGCCAATCTTAATGCACTTGAGACCCATCATCGAAATAAAGACCGATATCAGGCCCAGGACCAGCGCTATGATCATCAGGGCACGGCATGCCTGCAAATAACCTGAATACAGAGCGACACTGTTATACGACGGATGGTAAGGATGGGTAAAGGAGGGTTAAGCCAACCACACTGGCCTGACGACTCGGGGAGACTTTACTCCCAACAAATGAATTAAAACAATAACAAGACAATAGGCATATATTTCAAATGTACACTTTTTTCATGAATCTAACAGCTGAGAAACCATTTATAAGAAGCTTTAAATGTATTTGCCTTCAGGTTTTCATATTCGTTCAGTTCCTTCAACCAAGGCAAATGAGGAGCTCGGTTGCAGCAAAGACCAACATGCACAGCTAGGCCCTGGTCATCCCTGGTATAATATACGAGATAAACCATAGAGTCTATGGAATGGTAACACATGCTAGTTTATTGTAACTATTAAACTGTTGAGAGTAAACACCAATCCAGCAGTACTCACCCTGTGAAAGGCTCAAATATTCATCGTACCCAAGAACTTAAGCCTTCGAATTGATTTGATTCTAACTGAACCAATTTATCTTCCTCTATTATGACTGGAAAATCATTCAGTTGATGGATGGGTATGAAAGTCCAGTAGAACCATACAGCTGCTCAGCACATGCTATGGGTATTAGTGCCCAGCATGGCTGATGAGTTACTAAGTGTGATAGAGAAATGATGGTGTGGTGTGATTTCTGTTGTTTGGGTATTGCCGCTAAAAATAGAAATAAACTTGGATTAAAATGTCTCGATAAGCTGTCTCTGAAACTACTTTATACGCCTCTCCATATGAGAGTATTACCAAATACTGATCAAGTTTTACTTTATACCTGCAGGAGCCATATGCGGATCTAATGAAGCTTCTGATCAATGTTTGATGCTGATTTCTGGATCTTTCTGAGCTGTGAGTAAAGCGATGGTATCGGCCGAGTAGTTCACCTGGCAGGGCGAGCATGGACTCAAAGTCTCTGCAATTGCTGATGCCAGTGCTGTCCTCGGCGCACGAGTGCCACAGGTTCTCGTACTGGCGGTTGGACACGATGACGCTGCCGGAGTAAGTGGACACCTTCCAGTAATCGTTACCCAGAGCGGCACCTGTCAGCAGCCAGCTAGCCGCACTCAGCATGAAGCCTGCTACTTCTATACCGGTGGACATGGTCACTTCTGAGAAGCAGAATCCACGCGCAGAGAGATGGAAGGCTGACTGTGAACAGAGTCGGTCCCCTTGCAGGTGAGAGGCAGAGTCTAAGTCAATGGCCTGCAGGGAGGATCTTTACACTTTGCCCAAGGGCTATAAACTTGTCATGGATACACCCTCTTTCAGATGAAGACGGAGGGAGCGGCACACGCCTGCACTACCTTTCTGTGAGAGAGTCACATCACAGATGGCATATTTCTTTCAGTTTGTTTGTTGTGTTGACGGTTGTAATCTGTTTGTCTTCTAGCAAGACTCTTGTATTCCCTTCATAAATAATATGAAAACAGTTGAGCAATGCTTCAGAGAAACTTCGTGCCACTCCTGGCTAATCACTAAGGTGTGTCTAAAGTTGGAGGCCCTCAAAATCTTTTGGCCGTTTCCTCATTAAGTTTCCTAGAAGCTAGTAACAGACGTGTATTGGTATCCATAACTTTTTCAGCCACCATACACATTCTTGTTGGAGTCCTGGTCATTATAACACACAGATTAAATGCCTTCTGCTGGACAAGGAAGATACGTCCAGGTGGAAGAGCAGAGAATCAAAGCCAAGCTATGTGGAGCAACTAGGCGGTCAGAGGTGGATACTTCAGGTTCAGAAAATATAAATTCACACCAAGACTTTGCTCCAACCAAAGAGTTGAGTACTCTTGTGTCCATGACTCTATACTCAACCGGTCGATTAAAACAAAATCCTGGATTTTTTTTCAGGATCTGAACCAGATTGCAGGTTCTCCCCATGTCGTTGTGTGGTTTCCTCTGGGTAGACCACAGTCCAAAAACATGCTGAGCTTAAGTGGAGTTACCATATTCTCTGTAGGTGTGCATATGTGAGTGAATGGCACGTGTTGGTGCCCCAACTTGGATCGTTTCCTGCCTTGTGCCCATAGACACCAGGATAGGCTCTCGGACCCCCTGCAACCCTAAATAAGACAAGTGAGTAGAGAAAATAGATGGATGGACTTAAAGTGTCCGCCTCTGTATGTGGTGTAAGGAAGATGCTTTTTCATTTCGGCAGATTTTAATTTGAATAGAATCAGCTTCCTGTTAACCAGTGGCTGACTCACTGGGCACACGAGACTGAAACATCGATAATGTTTTTATGGTCCATCTGACCCTGCTACTATGACATAGTTACTGTGTTGAACTGAATGAGTCAGTTATGGAGCAGGAAGCACAGCCACGAAGGCCTGTTTCTATGTACTGACCAAGGGTGCCTCTTGGTCAAAACCCACCCGATACATTTTGCATAACCGCCCAACCAGTATAGGGTCATAGTGACTACATAGGTGGCCATATAAACCATGAGCAATTCAGAAAGATCAGTTCACTTACCTGCTTGTCTTTAGCCTGGGGGGGGGGAACAGAGCAGTAGGAGCAAATAAGAGCAAACGTAGGTAGAACCTGCAGGATTTACACCGAAAATCAGCGGCAATATCTGAAAGCCCAACTACAGAGGTGTGAAGCTACTATCCTCCTTCCTGACACCATAACATTATGCATGCATGGATGGCTCCATCAAGTTAGTTGCTAGAGTCTGAGGACCTACAATTGAATGACTTTGGTTTAAGAAGTGAAAGGTTGACAGGCAGCAAGTATGTGAAGTCACCTGCAGGGCTAAAACCCAGCTGTACAGCATTAAGGTACTTCCACAGCTCAGTCCCACACACAGATGACCCGGGAAAATTATTGTACATTATTTTTTGTACTTAACCCAACAAAGGACAGTTTGTCTTTGAATCATGAAGCTATTTGAAATGCTGTTTAAGGCTTTATGGCTTTATGGCTTTATAACCATGTTAATGGTTTCCCAGTATCAGGGAGCAAAGTCTGCCCAGTCAGTTTCTACCAGAAGGAGTTTCCCTACATCAACATGTTGTTTTGAAATGAGCCACAGTGTAATGTGTCAATTACCACCCACATCTACTTACTCACATGTTAAAAAATGTCCCTGGGCTGAAGCCATGGAGAATGAAATGAAAGTAAAATTCGAAGTGTCACTGGTGTTTTTCAGAGTGTGAAAGATTAGTTTACATCCCATCTGGCGTCTCCCTTGCCTTTTTTCCCTTTCTCCCTTTCCTGCTTCCCCCAGGCTTACTGTGACTGTTAAGCAGTATGGGAGATTCATGGAAGTGTAAATGAAGCCCAAGTGGAATGCAAGCTTAAGGTGGTGAAGACTTCCTGTCCTGCCTAGTTTCAATACTGTCATTCTTGTCTGCTGCTTACATATGATAACAGCCTGTTTCAATAAAGAACATGTAATAATTGATTATGGTGAGAAAGTTCTAGAGGAATGTGAGGCGAAATATGATGAGTTAGCCACCGAAATGTGGAAAGATACAGAGGAACATGATGAATTCATCACAGAGGAACAGGAAGAATTAATCACAGAGGAAGATAAAGTCATAGTACAGCACGTTTGAATTCATTGCAGGGGGATGTGGGACAGCTGTCCTCAAGAATGACCTTTTCCACAGGAGATGTATTTTTTGTATATTGTATACACTGAACAGCCATGACATTGAGACCGCTGACAGGCAAAGTGAATAACATTGGTTAATCTTGTTACCATTGCCGTTGTACATTAGGTGAACAGTCAGTTCTTGAAATTGATAGTTGGAAACAGGAAAAATGGGCAAGTGTAAGGATCTGAGCGATTTTGCCAAGGGCCAAACTGTGATGGCTAGACGAGAGGGTCCGAGCATCTCCAAAACGGCAGGTCTTGTGGGGTGTTCCTGGTATGCAGTGGAAGGCCAACCGGTGACCGGCATGGCACCAGGACGCACTATGAGAAGAAGGCTAGCCGGTGGATGCAGTTTAGTGTTTCGGACAATGTTCTGCTGGGGAACCATGGATCGTGGCATTCATGTAGATGTTACTTTGACACATTCCGCCTACCTAAGCTTTGTTGCATGCCAAGCAAACCCCTTCATGGCAACAGTATTCCCCAATCGCAGTGGCCTCTTTCAGCGGGATAATGCACCCTGCCACACTGCAAAAATTGCTCAAGAATGGTTTGAGGAATGTGAAAAAGGTGTTGACTTGGCCTCCAAATTCCCCGGATCTCAATCTGACGAGCATCTGTGGGATGTCCAATCCATGGAGGCCCCACCTTGCAACCTAAAGGACTCAAAGGATCTGCTGCTAATGTCTTGGTGCCAGACACTACAGGTGACATTCACAGGTCTTGTGGAGTCCAGGCCTTGACGGGTCAGAGCTGTTTTGGTGGCAAAAGGGGGACCTACACATTAGTGAGCAAGTGCTTTTAATGTTACTGCTGTTTTTGTAGATGCCAGTATAATTATTGTTTGTTGTTATTGGATTGTCACTTTAAATATTTGGTTAATGATTCTGTTATATCTTGGTTGTTTTGGATAAGTGGTAATAGAAAGTTCTTTTAATTTTTTAATTCTATATACATCTGAATTTTTCTGTTTAATGGTAAAATAACCAGTGTAAAAATGACAGTAAACAGCTCTTGACATAAATTAGAAAAACAGGTTAATTGAAGGCAACCCGACCTGAAAAAGTTGAAACATGAAATTGGGATCAGCAACCAGGTTGGTGAGTTCCTGTTATACTGGTCTGACCGCCCCAGTAACACAACGGCAGAGAGGAGTAGAGCGGCTCCCAGCTCACTCACTCCTCATGCCCAGAGCTGCAGAAGCAGGCAGAGGATACGCAACAGAAGAGGGACTGCGGGAAAAGACGAGCGTCCGAGGAAGAGGATTCAGAGGGCACACAGGTGTCAGGAAGGTGATGCAGCAGACAAGGTGCTGCGTGGTGCTGCTGACCAGCGGCTGCTTCATAGTACAGGGTGAGTGAGTGTCCTCCAACACGCGCACACGCACGCACGGTGAATACTTTGTCTGATACATACACGCATAGTAAATACTCTGTCTGATACATACACGCATAGTAAATACTCTGTCTGATCCACATGCACAGTGAATACTCTGTCTGATACACACATGCATAGTGAATACTCTGTCTGATACATAGACTCATAGTGAATACTTTCTCCAATACTCTCTCTGATATACACACTCATAGATTATCTCTCAAACACACAGATAAAGTGAATATTCTCTGATACACGCACTCATTATGAATGTCTGATATACATATGCATAGTGAATCCTTTCTCTGATAGACACACTCATAGTGAATATTCTCTCTGATACACACACTCATAGTGAACGCTCTGTCTGATACACACACACACTTTGTGTATATTCCCAATACACACAGTATCTATATCTTTATTAGCACTCTATTCAGTTCTGTGGGCATAACTCTAATCTTAGCTATGAAAACTTAACCCCTACTTCACCCTACACTTAAACATAAGTAACCAAACAAAATAAAATAAAAAAAGTCTTTTGGCATTTTTGGTTCTTTGATTGCAGTCATGGATTTTTATAAAATTGAGATTCCTTGAGTGGGAACTGAAATAAATGGTCCCCACAATGTAGAAATAACAGGTTTTTATCGCATTGTGGGGACATTTGATCCTCACCATTTGATCTATACATGACCGCACACTCTCTCTGCACACAGAGCACATAAACAGTAGTAACTGTAGCTGCATTCCTGGGTGTGGTTCGGGTGACTCCGCTCTGGTGATTCTGCCCTGAGCAGCCGTATGATTTGTCACGCTACCTAATACCGGTCACACAAATCGATCGGTTATACGCCTAGACTTTACGTGTCAATTTCTCACAAACGCGCACACACACTCACACTCACACAACAGCTGGTCACCACGGCCGCTGATGCTGGCCGTCCTTCTTCCAGTCCTAGGTGCCGAGCTGCTATCCCATCCGCGGGATGTGCTTATGGAATCAGTCAACATGAGGCACGTGTTCAGGTGGAGCCCCCCCGTGGTCGCGTGCAGCGCCGTCAGATACTCAGTGCAGTTCCAGGGGTGAGTGTGCCGAGCACGTCGCGTTTGGTCATTCGTGGGTGCGAAGAAGGTCGTCGAGGGCAGACGATAAAGACGGCGCTCTTGTATCGCAGGGAGTTTGAGCTCCGCATCTTGAACGGAAGTTGGGAGAATTCTCAGGCTTGTTGGCTGACCGTCCTTAACGAGTGTGACCTGACTGCTGACCTCGCCTCCGACTCGGACTACAACCTCCGCGTGCGGGCCCAGTGCGGGGAGACTGCCTCCCGCTGGACCTCCTTCCCCAGGCCTTTCAACAGGGAACAGAGTGAGGCCCGACTGCGGAGACCCACCAAGAAAACACACGCGTTCATGTCATTGTGGTGGCTTAACGGTTAGGGAAGCGCACTTGTAATTGAGGAATTGCAGGTTTGAATCCCTGTCAGGTACCCTGAGCAAGGTCCCGCCCCCAAGCCCTGCTCCCCGGGTGCTGAATTAGCTGCCCCCTGCTATGACACACTGCCATATATGGGTTAAATGCGGAGGACACATTTCGTTGTTGTGTGTATCGGTGTGTCAACAATGACAATTAATCTCTAAATTCATTGGCCAACGGGGCCTCAGTAATCAGCCTCGAGACCTCTATTGGCGATTTGGCCAAATTAGCTGATGAGTCCGACTCGTAATTTTGAGGGGAATAAATGTTCCATGTTTTTAACAGCGAGGCTCACCATCCCCGTCGTCGACGTGCGGGTGTCCGGGACGTCTGCGCAGGTCCACCTGCCTGACCTACCCTCCACCCTGGAGCTGTTCCTCACATACTGGAGAAAAGGCCAGACGATTAAGGTGGAGGGGGGGGACCCCCCCCATCCTGTCCCACGTGTCCCCCCCCCCCGCAGCTCACATGCCGCAGCTGTGTTATTGCCAAACATCCAGACTACATCCTTTTCACTCGAGCGCACGCAGCGTGACAGGCGACTCTGTGTTTATCCACTTCCAGGTGTCCCAGCTGAAGGTCCCTCAGAAGTGGCGTCCCTTTCACATCAGCGGCTTGCAAGAGGGAGCCACCTACTGCCTATTTGCCCAGGTCTACTTTCCTAGCAGCAACAGAAGCACCAGCTCAGAAGATAAATGTTTCCGTGTGCCAGGTGTGGCAGAAGGACCCCTGGGGTAGCCTGTGCTAAAGCCTGCACAAAATTCCTCAGGATAAAGACCCCATTAGGCAGCTCGTCTGTTCCTGTGTTCCCAGACTCCTCACTCTGCTTGCTGGGGCCAGTCACCATGTTTTTCGCCTTGCTGCTGCTTGTGGTCCTGGTCCCCGTCCTGCTGTGGACCGCAAGACGCTTCATCTTCACCCTCTTCCACAACTGCTGGCGCCAGGAGCCGCTGCCAGCTGCACTAATCGACGACGTTCAGGTACGAGTTGTGAGCGTCGTGGCGAACTTTGCGGCTTGTTGGCACTCTGAGGCATAGACAGTTCTCCCTCTGTTGACCGCAGGATGAAATGATTTACCTGATAAAACTGGACTACAGTGAAGAGCACCACGCCATCCTGGTGTTAGAGCCCAGCCACACGGGCACGCAGATGTCATCCATATGAGGTACGGCTCATTCCGGATCCCATTACACTACACAGCAGCGATATACGGTACCAGTCAACAGTTAGGACACACCTACCCATGCTCTATATTTTAGAATATTAGAATAAATACATCAACACTATAAAATAACACGTATGGAATTATGTATTAACCAAAAAAGTATTAAGCTAAATAAATTAATCTGTTGGGGGGGGGGCAGCTTGGTGGGTTGGAACTCAAGCCTAGTTCATGCTCCACTTGTTGCGTGCGCTATTGGGTCGGGAACGGGCGTCTGCGTGACAGGTTGTGTTCACGCTACATTCGGCTCCGGATGCGGAAGGTTGCGATTGGTGCGTGCACACGGCAGTGATATTCCACCTGACCAGCAGAGGGCAGATGCATTGCAACAACCAGAAATACAAGCAGTGTAGTGAAACAGGTGAAGTTTTCTGAAGTTTTAAAGATATTAGTCAAGGCTTGGGTGGTATCATGGTAATGAGGTATACCACGGTATTTTGAAATCCTTACAAAAAAAATTAGCTAAAACCCCTCCCCCTGTCCTGTGAATTTTTATCGCCAATATTTCAAAATGGCCAAACAGTGTTGCTTTTTAAAATACCATACACGTTGGTATAATGTCTGGGCAAAAAGAAAAATGAAATCTTTTTCTATCTCTAACCCTCCTCATACAGATGCTCACCATACCTACTAGAATAACTGTTCTTCCTCCACTCTTTTGTCATTCACCGCTGATCTGTGAAAGTCCACAGTGCCACCTACTGGAAACACCTAATCAATAATCTGGCACAAGCGCGGTCAATGCACACAGACATGCATGTTTTCCGCTAGACATAAAAATCCGGGCTGCACGTGCACCAATCACAGCCGTCTGCGGCCGAACCCCGATGACCAAACTTGTATCATGTCTCCTCCTCCACAACGGAAATGGTATATAGCGGACAGGACTGTGTAAAAGCACATGCGGAAAAGGGAAGCACGAGCTGGCTTTCAGAAGGATGCCGGGTCAAAACCTGGGTCGGTAGAGTGATCCCACCTTTGGGCCCTTGAACAAGGCCCTTAACTCCAACTGCCCCAAGCTGCCCCTTGGACTCCTCTACCCCAGTTCCATGAGGTGGCCTCCTGCGACGCCCTGCCAACCGTCCTGAAGGAGGCCCCACAAATCCTGAGCTCTCATTGGCTGCTTCTCCTTCACTCTCTGGTCAAACTCCCCCAGAACCATTACTGTGTTTAGGTCAGGTGGCCAGGTCATGTGACGAGACACTCTCACTCCCTGTTGTGGGCGGCTCGGCGTGTCTAAACGTTTGAGGTACAAAGACACACATCCCGCCTGCTGGCTGCGTAGTGTACCTGTGGCTGACAAATAAGGATCCACTGCAGACTGAGAACACAAGGGAAGCTTTTATTATGTCAGTGCGCTTGGAAGGTCACTCCTCATTCACCCACTTCCTGAGGCACCCATCAGTCCCCAAAAACAGGAAACTGACAACTGGGAGTACGGAATAGGAGCACCCCAGCCCAGTTCCAAAAGCAGACTCTTCCCACTGAAATAGTACAAAACATCCAAACAGTATCCATGTACTGCACAGCACCTTCGTGACTGGGAGACAAGATCAGAACCCACCCCCCAGCCCCCTCACCCCTGAAACGAAAGATGAGGGGGAGGGGAGGGCGGGAGAGGAACTCGAACCCGGGACCGGGCCTGGATCCTGCTCCCTCCCTGGCCTTATGGGTCATGCTGTACAGGCCAGAGTAGCAGGGGTGAAGGACATGAGCTTGGCTGCTCCTGCCAAATCTGGGCATCAGTCTTCCTGCAGCCACATCCAGAGGACTTGGCCTCTACTGCCACCACTAGCCTTCCAGTGGCTATTGCAGCTTGACCACTGGACAGAGCCGTGGCCCCGCCCCTCTAGAGCGAGCCCGCACCCCCGCCGGGTCCCCTCGTCCGTAAGTTGTGCCAAATCTTGACCAGAGGCTCGCGGTTCTTCCAGATCAGCTCATGGCCTTGCAGGACGTACCAGCTGAAAGAGAAGCCCAGGAGATGATGGACAGAGCCGCGACGGGGGAACTAAAGGACAATTTTAAGGGAAAACTAAACGGGATGATGGAGGAGAGGGGGCAGGCGGGGGACTCACATTCCAAACAGCGCTCCTCCCAGGTGTGCCGCGTGGTCGAAGAATCTCCATCCAAGGATCAGGCCGGCCGCGTCCATGGCAACGATAGCTTTCAATGCCTGCGAGGAGATGCCCGGTTACGCGGAAGCCTGGACACGCAGACAAACACGGCGAATTAGGACGAGGCTGGAGGCATCTCGCCACTCCACTCACGCTGCCCGCCGTGAAGGTGAACATGGGCAGGAAGATGATGGCCAGCTTTGCCTCAGGCATCTTGGTGCAGACTGCAGCCAGGACGGCCATGATAGCTCCAGACTGCAGGGAACAGATGAGAGACCATGAGCTTCCCAACCAGATTTCAGCAAAAACCCGAATAAAACACTACACAGTCCTGAGATCCCTTCATCTTCCCTACATTTTAACCCATTTTCTCATTTTCCCCACACAGTCTTTGCTGACTCAGCGTCACCATGGCAACCAGTAACCAATCATTTTGTTTTTTCCCCCCTACAGCAACCCACTGAAAGTGAAACCTGCCAATAGGAAGAGCAAGCCACGCGCTAAGCAACCATCTTGCACAGCAGTCTGTCTCTGGGGGGAAAAACATCCACCGTTTCTCACCACCATGGACCTACATCTAGCATCACAACAACTAGTAGATGGATGATTGCTGGTTCAAAGCCCTAAAGGTCACCTGTATGAGGGTGACAGGACTCACCGCGCCCAGAGAAGGTCCCAGCCGGCCCGTGGCAGTCTTGCTGACATAACTAACAAACGTAGAGATGGCACCTAGGGTAAGGGACACGGGGGGTCAGTCGCAGAGGTCCCTGCGGAGGGTGGCGGGACTCGCACACCTACGGCTACCTGCAGACATGTAGACGGCCATGAACTGCTCCCGGCCGAGTAGCGACACGATGCTGGAGGAGAAACTCCACAAGACGTACATGTTGGCCGCCATGTGGAAGAAGGAGTAATGGCTGAATGTGGAGAGTATCATGGGGGAGCAGAGGGTCCCTGTGGGACGGCAGATGCAAGACAGGCCGGGAACATGAGAACATAAGAAATTTACAAACGAGAGGAGGCCATTCGGCCCATCAAGCTCCTTTGGGGAGAACTTAACTAATAGCTCAGAGTTGTTAAAATCTTATCTAGCTCTGATATAAAGGAACCCAGGGTTATAGCTTGCGCTACACTAACAGGGAGACTATTCCATACTCTAACTACGCACTGTGTAAGGAAGTGTTTTCCACCATTGGCCACAAGTTCTAGTATTTAAACTAATATTAAAGTAGCCATTTGGCTGAACAGCATCCAGACCTGTTAGAATCTTATACACCTGGATCATTTCCCCCCTTCATCTCCTTTGTTGGAGGCTAAACAGATTCAGCTCAGCTAACCTCTCCTCATGAGGCTCTAGGGGGTGCCAGCGAGGACGCACGGCTGCTTACGAGAGGCTGGGTTGGAGGTGAAGTACTTCACCATGCTGCGCTGTAGAGAAGGAATCCTCCAACAGCAGAACACCAGCGTGTTGGCAGCAATGATACCTGGAAGAGGGGACAGAGTGACGAACGACGCCACACCCACGGCCTCCTGTCCCAGGCGTGTCGGGGGACTGACCTGTCACCGTCCGCTGCCCTTCACTCAGACCGCTCCACCACTGGTTCACCTGAAATTCAGCAAGCAGCTCATGGTTCTGGATGTCCACTAGGTGGCGCCCTCACAACAGAAGTGACCTTTCACCTTACGACCTGAACGCCAGTTTTCCCCGCTCTGATGAATCAGACAAGAGATTCATCCCTCTAGCTCCTCCATCTCGTCAGTGCCCAGTAATTAATTACCCCATTAACGTCCCCACTTTGTATCGTTAAGGAGTTTTAAAGTTAATCGAACACAAGCCCTGAGTAATAACAGAGCCTGTTATCTACCTGCTTGCGGAAATCTCCCTGCTTCTGCGGGCGCAGTTTCTCCAGCCAGTCGGCTCGGACTTCATCGAAGTAGGTCTGCACACGCGACTTCAGGGACTCGTACTGCCAAATGGCAGCTGCGCCGAAGGAGCAGCCTGTAAACTGATCTGGAGTCAGTGTCCCCTGCTGCTCACAGATCTCAGCATATGTACTGGCAGGCAAGCACACTGACTGGAGGAAAGAGTCAAAACTAGTATGAAAAGCTTCAGGTCCAACTTATTTGTCTGTCAAGGAATGTCACATTTAAAAATTTTTTTAATCAATGTAATAAACTACTTTTTTAAAAACTTTATATGCCAAGTTCTGTCATTATTTCCTCCAGGATCCGCACAAAATTCTGTTAGTTTCCTTTGTTTTCTCAGACACCTGCTACACCACCTTTCCCCCCCCCAAAACCAGGTACCCAAATAAAGCTTGAAATGCAAGGTTTCCCATGAGCTTCATAGTGAACCCCCACAATAAAATGGTGGAAACTGCAGTGGAAATGAGGATGTCGGGAGGGGAACCCCAACAGCCATAATCTTGAAAATGACAAGATTAAAAATTAAAAATGACGACTTGAAATTTGTCTCTTTCCTTGGTATCAAAACAATACATTCAGACTTATTAAATCTAACCAGCCATTTTCAAATTTCACCCACTGGTACTTACTCCAAGGTGGTACAGTCCCAGCATCATTGTCCGTTAGGGTTTGACTTAGGGGTTTGCCAAGTCCCGCTCATTAAGAGGGACAGACATCAAAATACATCTAACAGCTGGAGAGGACTTACCCCTACAGTGAACAGCAGGGGCTTCACCAGTCTGCCGAAGGACACACTGGGCACCGGGTGGGCTGGACACTCCACGGGCGGTGCAATGCTCTTCTTTCGTACTGCCCCGTCAATGTCCGCTTCTTCCACCTCCACCTTCTTCGCTTCAGTCTTCCTGGGGGGCTTGCGGAAACCCCTCTGTTGCAAAAAAACTGTCCACCTGCAGAACAGAAGAACCCCTGACCTTCACTTGTATCGTGCCGGGTTTCCTGATGCATACAACTGAGAAGTAGATAAATGCAATGAAGTCACCTATGAAACTATTGGAGGTTATACCATGCAAGCCTCGCTAAAGAGGTAACTAACGTCAACCAGCTTCGGGTTGCGCTCTCCTAACTTAGGCGGGTCAGCCGGACACACAGCCCCCCCCCCTTACTCTCTAGATCGGTCCTGCCTCAACACTAAACGCAACACTTCCCTACAGGCGCTTCAAAAACAGCACTTCCCTCACGCATGTACAGGTACGAGCAAAGTCGTGTTTCCCACTGTGCCAATGCATCACCCGGGAATCTAATCTCCATTTAAACCAGATCGGCTTGCTGGTTTAATGGGCGCAGCGGAACAGACACTAATGAAATCATCCCAGCACGGCTCACCTTTTTCCACCGGTGCCGCTCAGTATAGCACCCCTCCACGCCATTTTCCCGAATGACGCAGCCCCCCCCACCCCCGACAATGCTCTACCGGGTCACAGAAACCCGGCGGTGGAAGCAGCGACACCTAGTGGATCGGATGGAGCAACGTCGCATTTTAAAGGCGACTGGGGGGCATTCTTTGTAATTACTCTGTTCATTTTAATGGTCATTATGATGATATCCTTCATGATTTGTCGTTTTGTTATTATTCTCTTTTAACTTCTCGCACAGAAAATCAACCATAACATCCAGAACGGACTCTCTAATTTACTCATCCCTGATACATTATACATATTTAACTCCATCACATGGCTATCCAATGAATCTGGGCTGCGATCCTTGTGCTTCTACGCGCGTTTTACCTTATACACAGAAAGCTGACTTTGTCTCCTAATAAACACCCGGGCTTATAAATCTGAAATCTCAAATCTAGGGAACTACATAATATGAAAACCACTTTCAGACTTGTTTAAATAAACGGGGTTGACAAGTGTTAGCGTTCCCAACTCTCACGCATCTGGCTTAAAACCAACACTTTCATACTCTCACGCTGACGCAAGAAAGCGGCAAATCTATATTATTCCATTACATTCGCTACATTAAAAAGTGCTGGGACAGTTTGCAAACCCTGTAGACCATGGTAATAAAACGGTTACATACATGTAAATACGTTTGCATGTGTGCAGACTTGACTCGAATTGAAAACCTCAAATAAATGTCTGGTCTGGCCTGCTTAGGGTGGGTATATTAAAATAATAATAATAATAACAATAATTATAATAAAGTGGCTAGTGCTGCCTGGTATATTAAAATTAAAGGCTAATCTATGCGGACTTGTGTATTAAAATAAGAGTGATTTGTCCTGCCAGGTGTATTAACATATAAGGCAGCTCTGTACTACATTGTGTATTAAAATAAAGTAGCCGATCTGCGATGCCAGGTGTATTATAATAAATGGCTGCTCTGTGCTACCTGGTGTTTCATTTAAAAAAGGCTACTCTGTGATACCTCTTGAATTAATATAAAAGGCTGCTCTGTGCTGCACGGCATGTTAGATTCTGCTGGGGGGAGGCCGAAGCGCTTCCGCTCTCGGAGAGCTCGGAGCTCCCAGGGGCGGTCCCTGCATTATCTCCTCGCGAAGATGGCGGCGCCAGTACTAGGCAGCCGGGCTGGATCGGTCAACAGCCTCGGGAACAGCCCCACCGCGACACCGAGCAGCACCAACAACAACAACAGGATCGTGCCCAACTGCCCGGAGCTTGACTTTAGGTCCGGGGCTAGGATAGAAGAGCTGAATAAGCTAATCCAGGAATTCAGCAAGCACGACCAGAGGGAGTATGACGATCAGCGGGCGCTGGAGATTCATACCGCCAAGGACTTCATCTTCTCCATGCTCGGTAAGGAACAGCCCAAGCGTTGTGGGTTTCAAATAGATCTTGGTGTGGAGGATCACATCGCTGGGGTGCAGGATGGGCGTGTGTGACTCAGTGACAGGTAAGATGTTAGATGTTTGCTACCTTGGTATGTTAGACCAGATGCTCCACAGCACAGATGCACGTATCGATGACTGTCACCAGCCGACGGCGTGGAGCAAAAATTGAGACTATTTCTGGGAAATCCGTGTGCATTTCGGTACGGGCGTGCAAATGCACGGTCCGTGATGCAGCCTCGGAATGTATTTCGTGGTCATCTGTACGGCAAAGAGTTGTGTGTTATTTCATCATGACCTCCGCGTTATCACATTGAGATACTGTAAAATACGTCAAAATAACCGTGCAAGCGCCGAGGGAAACGCTGTGATTTCCTGAAAGAAAACCCAGCATGATATCTGAGGAATCGGGCGCACTCTCAGCTTACTAGCAGCGTCCCTGCCTGCACACCGTCACTGCATCGTAGCGCGACTCGGCGGTGTAATCCACTAGAGGGCACTGCAGCCTGGAGATGTGCTGACGGTGTTAAAAAACGATGCATTTAAAATGTACTGAAGCCTTTGGCGTCTGCTCACATGGACACATGACAGATGATACACCAGCAGAACCTGTGATGTCATCGGCGTCCTCCCTCCTTGTTGGATTTAGTGTGTGAATGCGCGCGCCACTCCTAGAAAACTGTGGTTTCTGCAGGATTAGTCACAGCAGGAGAGTCATAAAGGTTAATTATGCCCTGTGATAAAGCGAGGACTTTACACCCCGTTTATAAACACCAACCGTTATCAGGGGACTTCAAAGGGCTAGGGGTGAAAGGTGATAGGGCTTTATGTGCAAAGGAAGCGCTGAGGCTGCCCATACCCATCCGAGGCGCGACCCAGAGTGACTTTCGCCTGTTGCCCCAACTTGTGGGAGAGAGCAGCCTTTGTCACTTTTAGTTTCCTGTCCACGGTGGCACATTCACACTGATTTCCTACGAAAACCATCAGAGCTCCGGGACCATATCACTTTCTGTGCAGATTTTGCTCTCTCGCAGTATTGCGGCTGTGTAAGGGGCCATTCGCCCGGCCTTGTCCGTGGAGTGACCCCTAAATGCACAAATGGGGAAAATCAATACTGGTGGAAAGTTTCAGCTCAGTGTCACCAGCCGGGTTCTGAAGGAGACTGTGAGAGACACTGGGTGCAGGTGTGTTTTGTGGTAAACAAACACCCAGGTATGGTGGAGCCAAAATGGCACATGACCTCGGGAGCGGTAATGGCTGTCGTCCAATCAGCCGCGAGCGTCGCACCGAGGCAAATAAGATGCAGCCGTCGAACGTTTTAACTACCCGCTGATGCTGACTGTCGGGCCGGGGTAGCATGCTTGCGGTTTACGGCTCTGTGCTTGAGGTGTTAAGTGTCACCTGGCGAGACCTTGCGGGGACTGCAGCAGTGCATGTTGGGTATAGGGTGAGAGTGTAGACGTCTGGCCCTGTTGTGAGGTAGCATCCTTGAGCTTTTTTAAGATTTATAAATGGCTCCTTGAGCATTAGAAATGCAGCAGAGCTTCGCCTGACCTTGAGGACTGTGGCCCCCGGCATCCCGGCTCCGGTGTCTTCTTTCAGATATTCTCATTGATCCGCCGGAAACCAACGCCAGTCCTCTGCAGAGGGGCGGCTGCCATAGGCACTTAGAGTCACATGGGCGAGTGTGAGGTGACATGCACAAGGACGCGGGTAGCTGGGTAGGGTGTGGTCAGCTGATTTGGGTGGGGCCAGTGATATAACTGTGCCAGAACCTGCAGCTTTAATCATGTGTTTGAGTGTATATATATATATATATATATATATATAAAAAAAAAGATATATATGTAGAAAACAGTGGTGTGTGTGTGTGTGTGTTTGTCACACCCCTTTTCCCATTTACTCTTTGTTTCCACCCTTTCTCATGCTGTTTCTTCTGTCTTCCATCCCTCTGTTCCTTTCCTCCATTCTCCCACTCTCTCTTCTCCCCTGTTCTACACCATCCCTCTGTTCCTGCCCTTTTCTTGCATCCCTGCTTCCGCTTTGTGTTCCCAAACTCTCCTCCTGATCTGTCTTCCAGGGATGGTGCAGAAGCTGGACCAGAAGCTTCCGGTTGCCAACGAGTACCTGCTGTTGTCAGGCGGGGTGCGTGAGGGCGTGGTAGACATGGACCTGGACGAGCTGAGTGTCTACGCCCGCGGCACCGACTACGACATGGACTTCACCCTGCTGGTACCGGCCCTGAAGCTGCACGACCGCAACCAGCCCGTGACCCTGGACATGCGGCACTCGGCGCTCTGCCACTCTTGGCTGAGCCTGCGGCTCTTCGACGAGGCCACCATCAACCGTTGGAAGGACTGCTGCACTATCGTCGACCACATCAATGGAGCCACGAACTACTTCTTCTCCCCCACGCTGGTGGCGGACTGGTTCTACGAGTCGATCGGCGTGGTGCTGGACGAGGTCCAGAAGAAGCCACAGCGGGGCATGCCGCGCGTGGAGAAGGTGGAGAAGAATGGGACGGTGATCTCCATCATCCTGGGCGTGGGCAGTAGCCGCATGCTGTACGACGTGGTGCCTGTGGTCTCCTTCAAGGGCTGGCCCGCCGTGGCCCAGAGTTGGCTGATGGAAAACCACTTCTGGGACGGAAAGATTACAGAGGAGGAGGTGATCAGCGGCTTCTATCTGGTGCCTGCCTGCTCCTTCAAGGGCCGCAAGGAGAACGAGTGGCGCCTGTCTTTCGCTCGTAGTGAGGTGCAGCTCAAAAAGTGCCTCTCCACCAGCCTTATCCAGGCTTACCAGGCGTGCAAGGCGATCATCATCAAGCTGCTGTCTCGACCCAAGGCCATCAGCCCCTACCACCTGCGTAGTGTCATGCTCTGGTCATGTGACCGCCTGCCTGCCAGCTACCTGTCCCAGGATGATTTCTCAGCTCACTTCCTGCTGGGCCTCATTGATGACCTACTGCACTGCCTGGTCAACAAGACGTGTCCCAACTACTTCATCCCGCAGTGCAACATGCTGGAGCACCTGTCGGACGAGACGGCTGTGCTGCACGCGCGCAAGCTGTCCTCGGTGCGCTCGGACCCCGCCGAGCACCTGCGCACGGCCATCGAGCACGCCAAGGCCGCCGGCCGCCTCACTCTGGAGCTGCAGCGGCGCAGCAGCGGCTCTGGGCTGCCATCGCCACAGGCGGACCCCGCTGACGCGCCGCCCGACGACCGGCTGGCCAAGAAGCTGCAGCAGCTGGTTACAGAAAACCCTGGCAAATCCATCTCGGTCTTCATCAACCCCGACGACGTCACGCGGCCACACTTTCGCATCGACGACAAGTTCTTCTGAGCCCCCGCCTGCGATCCTGCCCCCTTTCGTCCGTGTCCTTAGCCTCGCCCCCTCCCCCGGTGACGTCCGCCCGTGAAGCGTTGTGAAGTACAGTACGTTGTCCTGTGGTGTCCATTCATGTCGCTCTCTCTCCCCTGGAGACTCCACCCCTCCACCCCTCCACGCCCCCCTGCGCACCGAGCTGCGATTCCGGCGTGCCTGGCGAAAGGGGAATTTCGCACGAGATTCCGGAGACGGCTTCTTTCCATTGGAAAGCGGAGATGCGGGAATCTCGTGCCGCCCTTGGAGAGACACGTGTCCAGAGCGGAGACTCTGCTCCGTACTCTTGTGCAGAATGTAAAGGGAAGCGTGTTGCTCCCCCCTGGCCATGGCTGGCGGGAGTATGACGTCTGGCAGAGGAGCCAAAGATCCCGGCTCCTTCCTCTTTCCTTTCTTATTGGTTCTTGGCTGTAAAATTTTACGAGGGGAATGTGTGTAATGGGACCTGTAGGTGACGTCCCGTGGTCTTTGTCCAAGACTACGGCTGGCTCCCCTGCAAGACCCCCGTTTCTATTTCTCAGTGTGGGAACAGCTCCAGTTACTGAACGCTGCAGGACTCTACCCGATGGAGCCATGCACCTTGACAGCCCAGGGCTCCATCTCCAAGTGCAATTAGTTGGAACACGCGTGCACGTACCCCCGTGAACTCGTGCACACACACACACACTGGCACACACGCGAGGAAGATGGTCTATAAAGCCGTTACTTTGGTCTTGTGATGATCTGCTCAGTGATATGACACTGCTTGAAATGCTGTCTTATTTATTTCCGGGAGCGTTTAAGCGCCCTGTTCTTCGTCATGCACTCACGATGTCTTGTTCAGTTTCTTTGCTGCTACCTTGAACTGGTTGGATGAAGTGGTCAGACACATTTTTGATTATGCAACTTAAGTTTAACACGTGTACCTGTTGAGTGGATGTGGATGTGCTCATCTTTGCTGTACGTGTGTTATCGCATAAAGTCACCTCACTGGCCGAAAAAGACCTGTCACGAGCCTTCAGGGAAGGGAAGTGTCCAATCATGTGCGTTGTGTTCAGAAGAAGACCCAATCAGGTGTCTATTGTTCCAGGAATGGCCCAGTCTCGAGTCTCGTGGCTTAACCCTCCTCTGAGGCCAGTGGAGCAGCAGTTTTGTTCAGTTCCTATACATCCTTGTATATATCAAACCAATCCAGTAATAAAGGCACTCATATCAGACGGCTGTGCTGAGATCAGTTTCTTTGAGGGGACACTGGGCTTCCACGGCCATGGTGGGTGAGGCGTGTCTCTCCGCCACTGTGCAGCACCACACTACAGCTGTCAGGACAGACACGGTTAGTCTGAGTGACTCCAAACCTGCTCATTTGTATGTGAGCAGAAGTGACTCTACAACCTGGAGCAGGTCTGACTCGGGCGAATCCGAGGCATCCTGTTTACAGGCCCATCCAGCGTCTCCCAGTCCTGATGCATGCTGGGATTTGATCCAGGTGAGATCCTTCTTAATGGGCTTTGGCTGAGCTGTTGTCCTCATCAGTCACTTCATTCCCTAAAGCAGCGTTTCTCAGCCCGGTCCCTGGGGAGCCTCAGACGGCCCGCATTTTTGCTCCCTCCCAGCATTGAACCTGTACCCCGTCTTTGGTGTTCTTGATTGTTTGATTCCTTCTTGCTTCGCTTTCGGTCTACTGGGAGGAAGGAAAATCCGGGACGGCGCGAGGGTGGACAAGGACTGGCCTGAGAAATAATCGATTCTCCAAATTTACATTAACCCAAATATTATCCTTTGGCTGAAGACTTGCTTTAAGAAACCAAACATTTTTGGCTAACCGTTGTCTGTTCACGTTCAATTAATCAACGGTGAACCAACCATTCAAGTCATGAACAATTGACTGAATTACTATTGCTTTAGGAAGCCCACGGATCCAGCACCTGTTGTCGCATGGATCCTCTGCAATTGCATGGTCTCTCTCTGCCACTGAGATGGGGACACATTATGCAACGGTGACTGGGAATCCCACAGTTACACTTGAAGTATTTTGGGGGGGGGGAGGTGCTCTGATATACCTGACCAGGGATACTGCTAGAGGTTCTGTGCTCCACCAAAGCATCCCAGATAGTTCCCACAACCTAGATCAGTTGTTCCAGGTCTTTAAGCCCCCTGTCACTTACAATGTCTCCGGACCCACAGAGGCCCGGAAAGGATGTCAGGCTTGTTTGGCCCTGTCTGCTGTCCCACGATCACCTGGGTTCCTTCTTAGATTATCGCTGACCTTGCTGTGTCCGCCTCTACTTGGGTTACACTGCGTCAGCAGTGTCGGGTAAAATATTGATTTGTGCTTTTATTCCGGGCAAAGAAGCTGGGCTTTGTGAGCCAGCTGCTTTCCCTGGCCTCTGTCAGCCCCTCTGCCGGAGCTGCCTGCCAGGCCTTCGGGACTGTTCACACTATGGTCCTCCTCTGCCTGTTCACCGTAGTCTACCTGTGCCTACATACAGGGGCGTCAGAGGAGCATGGTGACCTAGCACATTCAGGGGGCTCAGCATTTCAAAGGGGCCACGCTCAGCAAAATCTGCAAGGTGACATTTTGTTTGAGGGCCCAGAATGCCTAGCTACGGCCCTAACCCACCCATCCTGGACCGACACTTGGTACTTATTGACTAGTCTGCTAGAGTAACTTCGGTGTAAATTCACCTCACTGCTCACTTCCTCCTGTCCGCCCTGACAATCCTGCTGCTGGGACAGTTTACTGAGTAAACGGCATGTCACGTAAATGGATGTGAGGTTATGTCAAGTTATGTAATCCGCAAAAGAGAAGCCCACAGAGCTCATTCTGACACAGGCTGCTGGATGTGATGAGCTATCAGCAATCTGCATGGCCTCTGACCTCTCTGCTTGGCCATACACGGTCTCTCTCTCAGAAGATATCATCTCTGCCCTGCTTTGCTCACCCACACAGTCTCTCACTCTCTCTGGGGTGCTGCCCGGCTCTGCTCACCCACACGGTCTATCTCTCCTGGGGGAGTGATCTCTGCTCTGCTCACCCACACGGTCTATCTATCCTGGGGGAGTGATCTCTGCACTGCTCACCCACACGGTCTATCTCTTCTGGGGGTGTGATCTCTGCACTGCTCACCCACACGGTCTATCTCTCCTGGGTGAGTGATCTCTGCACTACTCACCCACACGGTCTATCTCTCCTGGGGGAGTGATCTCTGCACTGCTCACCCACACGGTCTATCTCTCCTGGGGGAGTGATCTCTGCACTGCTCACCCACATTGTCTATCTCTCCTGGGGGAGTGATCTCTGCTCTGCTCACCCACACGGTCTATCTCTCCTGGGGGTGTGATCTCTGCACTGCTCACCCACACGGTCTATCTCTCCTGGGGGAGTGATCTCTGCACTGCTCACCCACACGGTCTATCTATCCTGGAGGAGTGATCTCTGCACTGCTCACCCACACGGTCTATCTCTCCCGGGGGAGTGATCTCTGCTCTCCTCACCCACACGGTCTATCTCTCCCGGGGGAGTGATGTCTGCTCTGCTCACCCACACGGTCTGTCTCTCCTGGGGGAGTGATCTCTGCTCTGCTCACCCACATGTTCCTTCTAGTTTTAAATCATCTTTATTGTCCAACTGCCTTGGCCTTTTACAGCCCTGGCCAGTAGCAGTCTTGGGGACCTTGGCCATTGGTTGGGGTGACCGAAATGTGAGAGATGTGCCGTCTATTAAACAAAACCATATAAACAATCTAGTTACTTGTGATACCAGAAGTACCAAATGACCTGGCCTGTTCACTGGAGCATGCATGTGTGTTCTATTCCATTGAGTTCTGTAACCCTGTTTTCCCGAGAGAGGAATGTGTACTGAGGTGAACATTTTTCCCTAAACACAATAAATACATGCAAGGTGCCCTCAAAGCCCTCGATGTACTCTTGTATCATTGTTACTCCCCATCCTACCTTGGGACATTAAGCAGACTGAACTCCGCGTTTTATCGCATCAAGCATTTCTGTTTATAGCACAGATGAAACGTGAGTACTGCTTTATTTCCGTGTCCTGTATTATGCTGACTGCCTATTCCATCGGCTAATGGATAGGTTAGAAATATTATATCATCTTATTTTTCACTGCATTTGATTTGTGCTCTGACAATCATTCATGTTAAAAGGGCCATATAAATAAAATTGAAATGATTTTATTGAGAGGCTTTTATTTCCCATACAGGTGAACATACACATATTATATTTATCCACTTAAATCCTGAGTGAATTATTTTAACACGAACTTTCCTACATGTTGTACTTAAAAGAAGTTCTAATGTTGAATGTCGCTTTAAATGGGACCGTTTTCTAGTGAACCGAAAATAAATGTTTGTTTTTGTCAAGTTATTGGTTTAGATTTTGTGATCGTTCTTTTATATATTCGTGGGTTAAAGGAAGTTTTTAAATGGCACAGTTTTCGCCGACAGCCTTGTAGGAAGCGCTACTGGCTCGTGATGTATGGCAACATCCGATGCGTCGCTGCTGGTTCGCCGGCAGAGCTCACAGCCGTCAAAGGCGCAGGAGGGTATAAACACGCCGATCACACAGTGGCGCCGCGGGTGATAACGGGAGACAAGCGCACATGGAGATGTATCACCCCTGCCCCTGCACTTGCGTTAATCTGTCACCTTAACCCTGAGCCGCGGCTCCTGACGTCACCCCAGCGTTTCGGGGGAGCTGCAGTACTACTGGGGGAGAAGAGCTCCGACCCGAGCGTGCGAACACAGGTAAGGAGCGATTCCTCACTCACAGACACGCAATCCTATCCGGACCGAACCCATCCCCCCCCGGCTCCCCTTTAAAAAGTGCTCTGAACGCACTCCTAACGTGACCCACTGGCCGGTTCCTTGCAGCTCTGCAGGACAACTGGATCTGGGTCCGTATCTGAAGAAGAGGCGCACGTCCCGATCGGACAGAGCGCATCTATCCAGATCTTTTCCCGTCTCCACTGAGCAAAGCGGGGGCAGATGGACGCCAAAGGCGTTGGTAAGGAAGTTGCGTCCCCACAGCTGGGGTGTGGGACCACGGCAGGGTGCGCTGCTGCGGGGGACTGCGCGGCGCCCTTCTTGGTGACTGCGGTAGTGCGGGCTGTTTCAGGAGACGCGTGTTTTTCTGTATTTCATATGCGTTGCAGCAAGGTTCGCTAAAGTACGACTCAGCTCTCCGTACGGCACTTCTGGCTGCTGCGGGGGAGTTCCCCGGCAGTTTCGGATACTGTATATCCGCGGGCAGTGAGCCGCACACAAGCCCCGCACGGTCTCTGTGTATCACTGTTCTCGAAAGCGCTGAGCGTGTTTCAGTATTTCCTTTTTTTACAACTAAATTTTTATGCTGGAGAATTGATTTAACGCTCTTAAAGTACTGATTCATCTGTTGGAATAACTGTCTACGTGTGTGTTTTTCATCGATTATTTTAATTTGAAATAAATCAAGCTTCTTCGGCGTATTGAGGCTATTTAAAAACGCTGCCCGTCCACTTTTCTACCGGGGCGGCGCGGTGCTTCGCTGCGGAACAGCATGCAGGCACTGGCCGCGTTAGGAGCACTGCTTTCTGCGCCAATAGACGGCAATGCGCAGCCTGGGTTCGGGCTGGGTTCGAGCCCACGGGAATCTGTCCGAAGAAAGATCTTAAATTCCCGTGTATCCCTGGGCTTTAAGACGTATCGAAGCGCTGTATCCCAAAGTAAAACATGCTATCAGGTCCGCCTGTTGTCAAACAAATACGCGGACTTGAATTATAAATAACTTCAATATAACGCTATATCAACCGTGTTTACATGCAAAAATACCCCTTTGAGAGTACATAGAAGAATCACTAATGCACCACAGAATTGATTTCCAAGTTAGAAATTATCGCGTTGCCTACAGTGATCATAAACAGGTGTATGTCTATATAACTTTATTTCATATATTTATTATAAGTTTATTCAGAGTGTTTACATACGGTTTCACACATCAGCAGGAGATTGCCGGATTGTTAGCGGACATTTGGACAATGAAATTGCAGCTAAATTTACTGTGCACATAATAAATCGTTTTTGATAAAGGCGTTATTAGAGGCAACTGTACCTCTTGTATGCTTATAACATTTAATAACTAAATGTAAAATACTTCACATTTATATAAACAGCGAGACTATGGTATGAACCTGAACTTGGAGATGGGGATGGCGGTCATACGTGTTATTAATCTGCTTTTTATATGCGATGCAGTGCGGTTTTGCACTACGAGTGTGCCGGTTGATTGGGAGGATTAGTGTCTTTTAACTGCACTGTTTCCTTATGGTATCCTGATTTTACGGCGTGTCCAGAGTCAGCTGCGAATTCTTTTCTAATGTGTTATATTTATCCCTGGCCTCTGCTGTAGTGCATGCTGTTATGTAGGTCTGCAGTTCTCATTACTGCTCTAAATATGATTCATTTTCCGTACAATATTTGTATATTGTATAAACTCCAAAGAGCTGGTCACAAGTTGACAGCAGTAACAAGGGCAATACCGCCTTGTGTGATTATTCTCTCAATAGGTTAATTATTCTGTCTTCTACTAACTAGTATGTTACTGGTTTTTAGGACTGGTCACTGGGATGTATCAGTGGTTTGGTCTATATTGTGCTTCTGGACTGACTTTGGGCTCTATGGCTGTGTTGTGACTGTGCGTGTTCCCTGTGTGACTGTGTCTAGTATTGACACTCTGAATGACTGTGTATGCCTGTGCTGTGCGACTGCTATGTCGAAACAGGCCCCACTGAGTGCGACTGAACTGCGTGTAACTAAGACCGGGACCCTGCCGGACGTCTGCTTGTACTGTGCTTATTCTATCTGTGACTTGCATTTTCGATGGCTGTGAAACGACACGGAGCCCGCTGAGCATAATGGACCTAGGAGAGAGACCCTGCTGAGTGAGTGAGCTTTTACTCCTCATCACTGTACCGAGGCTACCGCTGTCCACAGGAGCCTGTGAATTATTTACTATGCCATTAATGGCGGATCCGAAGCAGACAGTAAGAGGGTTCAGTGTGTTAATGGCCCAGACGTTCAATGGGATATGTGTACTAATGAAACTCAATTAAAGGAGAGGTTTGCTACATAAACTCCCGATTCTGGGTGGGGTTTACTGGGTTAGCGTGTTACATAATTATCAGAAGGATTAGCTGCATAAACAGCAGACCCGTTGCAGGGTTAACATTTTTTATGGGAATGTGTTACATGATCAGTGGATACTAAACATATTAATCACACCTTTCTTTAGATATGGAGACCTGGGGCAGTTTCAGAAAGACACTTTATTGTACTTCGAAAGGTTTTCATGGTTTATGGGGTTATTAAAAGTGTTACATTTCGGTTTAGTGCCACAAAAAGGAAATATCACGGAAGCCTGTGAATATCTCCAAGACGTAAAAGTGTGTGATGATGTAAATGTGTACGGGGACAGGGTTGGCGCCGGACTCTTTACTGGGGAGCGGATGAAAGTCAGAGTGATGCTGTAAGGTCACAGCTGGCAGCACCTGAAGGTTCTGTCTGCTGCTCGCAGAAGGTACAGCTGCTTAACTGGGTTACGCGCGGCACAGCTCCGTGTCCCGTGTTCATTCGCTTGCCGCGTGTCATTGTTGCTGAGGCAGGCAAGTTTGGGAGGGGTGGGGGGGGGGGGGACAACGGTCTTTGTGCTTCCTGCCTCTGTTACCTGGGTTTTGAGCCGTGGCTCTTACGCCTGGAAGTCCAAGTCCAGTTGTTATGGACCATTGTGGCCACAAGCAGTGAGAAGACAGTCATGTGCCACTTAATGACGGACACGTTCTGAGAGATACACTCTCAGAAAAAAGGGTAAAAATGTGTACCTTTGCTTGTCACTGGGGCTGTACCCTTGTACCTTTGAAGGTGCAGAAATTGACTTTGTGGAACATCCCAAAGGTACAAACAGCATTAATGTACCATCAAAGGTACAGTATTGTTCCCCAGGGTCCATTTCTGTACCTTAAAAGGTAGATTTACCTACAATTGGCATATCTTTGAGGGTACAGCCCCCATGACAAGCAAAGGTACAAATTTTTACCCTTTTTAGTGTAGATTGTACTTACATAAATAAATGGTACAGTATAACATACTACACACCTGAACGATATGTACATAAATGCATAAGCTAGTAGCATAGTTGTTTATTATCATCAACCAGTATTATATACTCTACGTAATTGTATGTGCTATACTTTTATACAACTGGCAGCACAGTAGGGTGTTTACAACAACCGCACCACTAACATACAACACATGTTGCCCAATGACATTATGTGGCTACAAAATGATTAGGCGATAGCAATTTTTCAGCTCCATTACAGTATAATATTATGGGTCCACTGTCGTGTATGCGGTCCGTTGTTAATCGAAATGTGGTTATGTGGCCTGTTTCATTCTCATAGGTGGGTGCTGATTCTTATAGACTGATGTTGCTCGATATCATGTTAAGTCAAGTGAGCTTTACTGTCATTCCATCCACATAGAGATATGCAGTGGCATGGAGCCCAGAGTGGCTAAATGTCGCCATCTTGGATCACACAGTACAGTTCGGGGCCACTAAGTTCTAGCACCTATACACCATCCAAGCCCTCACAAACAGCCTAATCCATCCGGGAATTTGCTCCTTCCAGCTCTTTCACTTCCTCTCTTCTTTGCCTTTCATGCGATCGTCCAGTCACATGCATTTGCTGAACGTGGACTTGCAGGTGCCGGCTGAAAGGGAAAGCAGACTTAAATGTTGGCTATTTGAGAATGAGCTGTCTGCCTTATTATGCCCGTGAATGGAAACCGGAGAGAATGGCTTAGCAAAGTTACTGCGCACCCCAGTTTGTACCGGACCAGTTTCCTGACCAAAACGGTGCTTTTTCAGCCTTGACACGTGTGCCGACACAGCAGAATCATCTCGTGATTATATTTAGAAAAACCAAGTCCTTGAGGAAAAGCCAGCATAGCCTGACGACGAACCACGTGACACGGGGGACTTGGAAAGGGCCCAGGGGGGGGGCATTGGGACATAGGTAAGGCATAAACCAGAGTCCAGGGTTACTGAGAAACAAAGTGACACAAACTCGTTCTGCAATAAGACAGGGAATATAGAGCTTATGGTAAACTGGGTGGTAACCTGATTCACTCTCTCGAGATGGGTTGGGCGACTGTCCTACAGCCCAGTTTCACTAATGCACAGGTATGCATTGCTTAACGTCCAAATTACATTCTGTCCAATAGGATGTTAGGTGACTTGGCCACCATGGGATACATTAGTATACACTGTATACTAATGTATATGCTATATTGAGTCTATACTGTTCCTATATTCCCTTAAAAAGATACTTTAAACAAGAGAGGGAATTTACATTAAAATAACATCAAAACTAAAATAAAGGAAATAAATGTGTAACATGTTATGAATGAACATGTTTATTATCTATGTCAAGCATTATAGGTATAATAAGTTAAATATGTACTGTACCTAGTACACAGCTGGCAGGACAGCTGCTTTATTTACACCAGCTACACGTGGTGCATTATGGGTATTATAACTCAGATATGTACTGTACCATTACACAGCTGGCACGGTGCTCACTTTGCATCAGCTACACGTGGTGCATTATGGGTATTATAACTCAGATATGTACTGTACCATTACACAGCTGGCAGGGTGGTCACTTTGCACCAGCTACACATAGTGCATGGTGGCCGCTTGCGTCTGCTGTATTCCGTTAGCTGACTCTATTTTTCATGTGTATTTTGACCTTGTGTGACCTTGGATGTGCTAGCAGTCAGAACTGTACGGAAGGATGTTCAGCGACTCATAACTGTACTGCATTAAATAGTTTACAGTGTGTCGTATGATTATTTATAACAGTCTCACAATTCATAACCGTGTGCTCCAATGTAACTTATATGTAAATGTCTGTTAGACGTGTACAGGCTGTGTGCTGACTACAGGGTGTGTTTGATATGCACAGGGTTTGTGCTGACTACAGCGTGTGTGTTAGACGTGTACAGGCTATGTGCTGACTACAGCGTGTGTGTTAGACGTGTACAGGCTATGTGCTGACTACAGCGTGTGTGTTAGACGTGTACAGGCTATGTGCTGACTACAG
>JABFEB020000043.1:13556606-13568194 GCA_019775895.2 Stomatorhinus ivindoensis
CCCCCCCCCCCCCCCCCCCCCCCCCCCCCCCCCCCCCCCCCCCCCCCCCAAGTGAATAATTATGAAATGTGAGTGGGACACGCCCCCCTCAGATTTGATGGCGGCGACGTCCATGGTTGTGTAGCGCAGACACTGATGCTTATGACTCTTCAGAATTGTAGGAGGAGTCGAGATGATCAGTTCTGTAGCTGCTGTGGGTCACTGGGTCACAAACCCACTGCTTTCGTTCTGTAGCTGCTGTGGGTCACTGGGTCACACACCTCTGCTTTCTTTACCCTGTTTGTGATGTTCTCTAACCTTTTGTGTGAACTGAAGATGTTAATCCCCAGGAATTTGAAGCTACATTGTTCATTTCTAAGGTAAGAAGTGTGTGTGTGTGTGTGTGTGGGGGGGGGGGGGTGTTGTGATGGTATTCTGCTCTGCACATCACATTTTGAGAGAGCCGGTTTTTTGTGTGTGATCATGTCAGTGTTTGTGATTAGCTCCACTAGGGCAGTGGAACACTAGGCTCTGAGTGTCTTCATCATTGTGCACATTTGGATAGGGGCAAATTACACAGCAGGGTTTCATGGTTTGAACATCTGTGGTGTCACATGTTTAACCCCGTGCACTTCCTCCCAAGGGTGTAGATTTGAGCATGGATGGTGGGGACGTATCCCAACCAATATTGTAGGACTATCGTGTGTGTTTACGGGACAGTGATTTCTGAGGTTGATTAGGTCTTCAGGAATGAAGAAGCAATTTGTACCTTGAAGATACAATTACTTGTCACTGGGGCCAATTGCACCCCAGCTATATGAAAATGTACATTTTAAGAAACAATTTTAGACCATTGTGGGAAGATTAACGTTGTTTGTACCTTGGGGAACAAACCAGTACCAGTACCAGTACCAGTACCGTACCATTTTTTTTCTGATGCTGTACCAGTAGTGAAACCAAACCTATGCCCTTGAATCCTCCTTTCAGCTAGGAAGGTGGATATAGAAGGATATGAGTGAACCACGTTCAACTGGGACGGGTTTACTCTGTTCAGGGTCAAAGGTGGCGAATGCAAGAAATGAACTCCAGAAAGTGGGGTTAAGGGTGTGATGTAGGGATCCCTGGGGTTAGAGGTGATACAGGACTTAGTGCCAATAAGGGGAGTTACAACTGGGTGCTTCTGCGTGAGTGACCACTGTGGACATGCAAGCTGACAGACGCACCAAAGACACAAGTGAGGAAATACTGTACAGGCGTGATGTGAAAGCTAACGCCTGAAAGCTCGAACGCATTAATCACTTTCCGAATTGGCTGGAACCGCGGCTTGTCAGTGTTACAGCTGATCCCAGGTTCGTGCACTTGGAAAGACGAGTGTCTGCAGTATTTCATTGCAAATAATAAATACACGTCTGCCCCGGACAGTCTGAAGCCTGATAATGTACTGCAGAAGTACAAAGGGCAGTTTGTTCTGTTTAAGCTGAACACTGGTCAAACTTAAGCTGTATCTAGAAACATTTAGGAAAAGTATGTGTCTGAGCTTCTGTGTCTTGGAAAATGCATCCATCCACCTGTCCATCTTCTAGCCACTTTTCATGGTTGCAGGGGTCCTGGAGAATATTCATCTTAACAGTTTGTGGTTGCTGCCTTTTAGATGTAACACCAGAGCTATTTTTAAAAATCTTTTTAAAGTCAGTTTTTAAATTAAACGAAGTTCTCTTCACTTGCAGTTCCTTCATGAGTATGTTAAGGCCATAATTTTAAGCTACCTGGAGCAAAGTTCAGGCTCCCAGTCAGAACTCACAACATTTTTTGCAATACGTATTTACATCTTCAAATACTTCTGTTTTTAATTATTATTTAATTAAGCAGAAGCATAATATAAATTTTATACGTAAGTTATCCGATATCATTGGTAAAGAATTAAACAATAATAAAGACCATTACTTCTTGCCTAATTACAGTGTCAGATAAAAAGTGTTGCTGAATAGTCTAGGGATTTCTATAGAAACCCCTTTGTCTTTAAATGTAAGCAGCCGCTGACGTACGCTGTACGTTTCTTCGTTCTCCCCATGGATGCTAAATAACTGGCGTTTTCCAGCAGCGTCCGTGTCCAGCGCTCCACGTTTAGGGTCTGTGTCTCTGAGGATGAACAGCCCGCATTGCCTCATACTAATCATTCCGTCACTCAGCCCTGCAGTTTACCTACAAGCATTATTCCACCCTCTCCGCTCTTACCGGTGCATAAGCTGCAAGAATAGAAAAATACTCTGACGTCCTTGCGCAACTGGGGACTGGGGCACAGCCTGTTTTGGCACATTGCCTTCATTGAGAAAGTCTCAAGATGTCTCCTTCAAGCGTATCCAGTCTTGCTGCCGATGCTCTTTCGGTGTTTTACGTGGAGTGAGCGCTGCGCTCCGAGAGCACAGCAGTAGAGCCGAGCTGGCTGTGTCCGTAACCTCCGTCTTATACAGTGCTAGATTGCGTGGACTGGCAGAGCACCACACCAACCGAAATCAATGAGGATCCTGAAGCTTTTCCTTAGGAAAGGAGCGCACATGCTGCAGTGTCTCTGTGGAAAACGAGCCAAGCAGACCCCGGAACCCAGCGGTGAGACATCTTGCATGCTTTCTTTTGAACGATGCACAGCATCGCGTCGGCCGCGTCTGATGCAATGTGCCTCTCGGAGACGTTGTTTCATGCGGAGTGACCGGTGGAGTGAAGTACCCTGCTCCTTTTCTCCTTGCAGCGTAGGCAGCAGGACTCCTCAAAGCTCTAGCACAAACCCTTGGACTTTGTGCTTAATGACAAGAGCAGAATAGTTCAGTTCAGTAGTTTCTTACCCTTCAGACTTGCCATGAGTAAATCCCCCGAGTTTAAATTGTACTACTTTTCCTGCTGTGTGATTTCATCGCCCTCATATACAGCTTCACGTCAAGATATTTTTTGTTTGATTCCAGCCGGTCGTTACACACACGTCAGCAGTTTGAGACCAAACTGTTCACTGGTTATGAGGCTGTCTTAATTCAGCGGTGGAAGCCATAAGTTATATTACAATTCAGTGTTATTCAAGGAAGGGTCGCAGTGACCTAGATCCTGGAAATCATGGAGGGGGTGGGGGGGTAACACGAGTTACATTCACACAGTCACTCATTAAAAGCAGTTTATAGACACCAGTTTAACTGACCTACGTGCGTTCACACTCTGGGATACACTCCACGGTAACATGGCAAACTTACAAACTTTACGCACCAGTGGAGTGAGTAGTACCTGGTGAGCTGACATGCAAATGATATAGCAACATGTTATTTACAATAATAATAATAATAATAATAATAATCATCATCATCATCAATTATTATTATAACAGCAACAATAGCACCATTAAAATATCTTAAACTTCCATTCAAGGAATGTTACATGATTTTCATCTCTCCACACATGTATGCCAGACCCATAACCTGAATCAGTATGCCCCCTACAGGCCTCATGAGGCACGACAGGCATCCTTTGTGACTGGGCTCCAGTAGTAGCATGCTATTAGGACACATTACTGGAGCAGGCACCCCAAGCCTTTCTAAATGGGTAACTATGGCAGAAGAGTGTTAAAATGTGGATTCAGAGCGTTGGAGAGCAGCTATGATCAAATACTACAGTGTAATGAAATCCAGCTCATATCCAGCTGCTTTCACAGCACCATGACTTTCACTGCTGTGTATCAGACTTTATGAAGAGGGGTGCATGTTGGTGTTTGTCCACGACAGAATGCCATTGTGCTGAGATTGCACAGGAGGCCGTCCTTCAAAACCCAAAGGACAATTATTCAGGGCTGCAGATCTTCAGTTGACTGTGAGCAGCCTGTGTTCTGTACCCACAGTGCTTGACACCTACTGGATACTTAGTATTTCTGCTGATCTTTGTACCCTGGCCATACTGGATAATTTTTTCCACACTGCAATACTACCTCACTGTATTCTTTATACATGGTGCACTGCATTGTGTACCACCCTTGTAGGGTTATTTATCCACACGGCACTGCATTCTTTACCCACACTGCACTGCTTTCTGTACTTCACCTACAGGGTTCTTTACCCACACTGCACTGCATTCTTTACACATGTTGCACTGCATTATATACTTCACTTACACGGCATTGTGTACTTTACCTTCACTTCACTCTGCACAGTGCACTGTATTATGGTAAATGGACTGCATTTATATAGCGATTTATTCCAAAGCGCTTTACATTATGCCTCTCATTCACCCATTCATACACCCTTTCACACACCGGTAGCGGAGGCTGCCATGCAAGGTGCCAACCTGCATACCGGGAGCAATTGGGGGTTCAGTGTCTTCCTCAAGGACACTTTGATGGGGTCAGGAGGAACCAGGGCTCGACCTGCAACCCTACAGTTGCCGAACGATAGTGCTACCTCCTGCGCCATCATCTTCTTATGTACTTTCACCTACAGAGATCTTTACCCACACTGCAGTGCATTCTTTACATGCAGTGTACGGCACTGTGTACATTAGCTACACTGCACTCCTTATGGCACATCACACTGCATACTTTACCTGCACTGCACTCCTTACAGTGCACTGTATTGTGTACTTTCACCTACAGAGTTCTTTATCCACACTGCAGTGCATTCTTTACACATGGTGCACTGCACTGTGTACTCCACCTGCACTGCACTCCTTACAGTGCACTGCATTGCATACTTTGCCTACACTGCACTCCTTACAGTGTACTGCATCATGTACTTTACCTACAGGGTTCTTTACCCATAATGTACCACAGTCTTTACCCAGACACTATAGGCAGTTCCCGAACAAATTTAGGGGGCTTCAGCCACCTTGTTTTTTTGTCTTGGCTCCTCTGGAAAACTACTATTTTAAATCCATTTGGCATTTTCATGGCATATTCCTTGGGGAATAAGCTCTGTCCTAATGCTCAAACCACCCCTGCCAGATACAGCCTTTAACTCTCAAGGTGCACCTTGTCTAGACAGGGCATCTATTGCTTCCGTTAGCGACATATTTGCTTGAACCCTTTCAGTGCCCATGTTCTTATCCTGTAGCAAACACGAAAGAAAAGGCAGTTAAGCAGGTAAATGACAGTCAGCTTGATCCACTTCTCGATCCAGTTTGCAATAAACAGTTCATTTTTACTTGGTTGTTGTGTGAAATCTCTGAAGGAGGTTTTTGGTATTTGCTAAAGTAAAAACGAGATACATTTTGCCATAAACTTGCAGCTAAACATTATGTGTAGACCATACCTGTGAAACTCTCACCCTTTTATAGAAGTCCTTAAAATGACAATTTTTGCTGACCTCATTTTTAGGGTCAGCTCTTCAGTGGAGGGGGACAAACACTTTAAATAGGTAGCTGGTAGGAATTTGGTTCAAGATGATTACAACTTACAGGTTATCTAAAAATAACTGAACACTCGAGTTTGAATTTTTTATCGGTATTCTCCGCGGTTTACAGCATATCCTTAGAAAGTGCACTTCTGCACAAATTCCACTAGATGGCAACATATTTCAAGCTGAGCGATGGCAATTGCAAGCGCAGAAGTCATTTCATGGGTCAGTGTAAGCGTTAAATCCATTCACTGAATATTTAAAAATATGCTAGTAAGATAAATATTAAGCATGTAAGGGTTCTTTTTTTGTACTGAAAACTAGTGTGCTGTAACATTTCCGGATTTAACAGCATGGATTTTTTTTCATACTGCGTGGGAGTCGTGGGTTTTGCTAACCCAAATCCATTTGCTCTAAAAAAGTAAAACAGATAATGGATTTTTTAAAAATCTGATTTTATATTCTTGCACTCCCCTTTGTTCAGAAATTCACATTTCAGTTTCTTTAATACATTGTTTCTTTTAAGGGGAGCGTTCGTTTAGCCAGCACAAGGTGCAGCTACTTATGTTTCAGATGTTTTTAATACATGAGTTTATGATCGTACTCGTGTATTACCTGCACTGTACCTTTGAAGGCACTAACAACTTAGTACTATGCTTTGAAGGCACTAACAACTTAGTACTATGCTTTGAAGGCACTGACAACTTGGTACTATGCTTTGAAGGTACTAACAACTTACTACTATGTTTTGAAGGCAATAACAACTTGGTACTATGCTTTGAAGGCACTAACAACTTGGTACTATGCTTTGAATATGCTAACAACTTGGTACTATGCTTTGAGGGCACTGACAACTTGGTACTATGCTTTGAAGGTACTAACAACTTACTACTATGCTTTGAAGGCACTGACAACTTGGTACTATGCTTTGAAGGTACAAACAACTTAGTACTGTTTGGAAGGCACTAACAACTTGGTACTATGCTTTGAAGGTACTAACAACTTAGTACTATGCTTTGAAGGCACTGACAACTTAGTACTATGCTTTGAAGGCACTGACAACTTGGTACTATGCTTTGAAGGCACTAACAACTTGGTACTATGCTTTGAAGGTACTAACAACTTGGTATTATGCTTTGAAGGTACTAACAACTTACTACTATGTTTTGAAGGCACTAACAACTTGGTACTATGCTTTGAAGGTACTAACAACTTAGTACTATGCTTTGAAGGTACTAACAACTTAGTACTATGTTTTGAAGGCACTAACAACTTACTACTATGTTTTGAAGGCACTAACAACTTGGTACTATACTTTGAAGGTACTAACAACTTAGTACTATGTTTTGAAGGCACTAACAACTTGGTACTATGCTTTGAAGGTACTAACAACTTAGTACTATGCAAGGCTGACTGGAAACCATTAAACTTTTAATTTTCTACATTGCCTTCAGACCAGTTTGCTTTTAGGCCTTAAAACCTTTGTTTTTCCTGCTAATATTTGTTTTATATTTTAATCCAGTTGAAAGTTCAGCTAGTGCGAGAAATGACCTCCATTATCTGCTGTGTTGGACAAAGGCGTCTGCTAGATAAATGGAAATGTAAATGTACGAAGGTGTAGGTGTGTGTGTGTGTGTGTGTGTGTGTGCGTGGAGCTCCTGAAGTTACAGTTTTCAAAAACAGCACATCGCTGTGACCTCCCAGGAAGCAGCCGTCTGTAGAATACACCTGGGTCGTTGGCTTTTAAAAAAGTGTGTGGCTCCGTGTGTGTGTGTGTGTGTGTGTGTGTGCGCGCGTGCTGGGAGAATCTATAAATTACACCTAGTGGCCACTTTATGAGGTAAACCTGCCCTTTAATGCTAACAGCCTGACCTCCAAACACTGAATCATGTGGCTGCACCCGAACACAGTCACACAGACGGGGTCAGGAGGTTTACTTACCGCTTGGCTAAGCGTCAGGATGGCCGACACGCCTGTGATTTGTCAGTGTGATTGTTGGTGCCAGACGTGGCTGTTCTAGAATCTGAGACAGCCACCCAACTGGGATTTTCACACACTAAAGTGTCCCGAGCTTACAGAGAATGGTTTTATCCATCTTGTCCATGGCAGTTCTGTGTCCTGAAAGCACCATGTTAATGAGAGAGGTCCGAGGAGAATAGCCAGACTTTTTAAAGGCGACAAGTGCAGAAGTAACAGTTCAGTACACTGTCAGGAAATAAAGCATCAATTTCTACCTTTGAGGGTACAATTACTTGGGCTATACCCTCAAGGGTCTGCCAGTTGTATGATATCTGTAGGTAAATGTACCTTTTTATGGTACATAAATGAACTCTGAGGAACACTCTCGTACCACTGGGGGTACACAAATGTTATTTGAACCTCAGGTAACAAATCTGTGCCAACACTGTACCATTTTTCTAGACGTGTACAAATGGTGTGCAGAAAGGCATTGACCCTCAAAGTGGGTCTGGTACGGCACAGCTGTACCTAATAAAGTGACCATAATGTGTGTGTGTGTGTGTGTGTGTATACTATATATATATATAGTGAATACATCTTCACATTATTTCAGTCATGTCGGAGTGTTCTCTGAGTATCTCTTAACACCAGGTTATTAAGAATTGTATCCCAGAGATATATAGGGCACATTTGAGATACTCTAACTGGGTCACAGTATATGTTAGCTTTTCTAATTCGGCTCCTAATGAAGTAGCCTTGATTTGACTGTTTATTGCATCTGTGTTAGGGGTGGCTTGCCGGTCTCACGCATGCTGGGTTTGGGGTCTCTGAATGGGATTATGATGTGAGTGATGTCACCGTCTTTATGACCCGTTCTGTTGGCGATTCGTTTCCCCCTGCGGTCAAAAAAAGACACGTGGTCAGATGAGTTAGTGTTTCTAAATTTCCCACTGCGTGTGTGTGTGTGTTTCCTGGGACACTCTCCAGGCCTAATGTACTTTATAGGTGAATATCGGTGGAAGAATGTACTTCAATCATTGTAAAAGCAAAATAATGGGAATGATGCACCAGAATTACTATTCTATTTAGTGAAGTCCAAAAGAACTAACTGAAATAATGCGTGATGGAGGTTGATATTCATTGAAAAGGAGGAAATGATTCGATTCTTTACTAATAGTTTCATAACACTTAGAAATGTTCCCCGGTTAACACGACCAATAGAAAATTAGGCTACATCTACGCATCGATAACATTTTATTTATGCTCCGCCTTCCACCCAAAGGTTCGGACAAGAGTGAGTGAAAGCTCACCAGAAGAGATCCAGCATTTAGACGGACCGCCAGCAGCCGGATTAAGACGTCGCTTCAAAGATTAAACCGTTTAAAGACATCCCGAAACCAATCTCTATATTTTAAAGATATCGCCCCCAAAAACTATAAATGTATTAAACATATTTTGAACTGTGTATGAATCTCTTTAAATGCGTTAGAGAGGTCGTCGTATGGCAGTTTGACTCGCTTTAAAGCACAGTCTGTAAGTACGGACCCTCTGAGTACAACCGCCTTAATGAAATACCCATCATAGGAAGATATTTGACACTTGGAGTGCCCAGTGCACATTTTCATTAGAAGCGTCCCGAATGGCAAACATGTCAGATGTAAATGTTCAGTATATCTGCATAAAGCCTTTATGTTTTACATACCCAGCTCCAGTGGGTAATCAGTATCCATACGACTACTGTGCCATTTATTTATGCACATGTCGAAATGCTGTAATAGCTGTTCAGGTGTGATTAGTGAGTATCAGTGTTTGTGCGCGACTAAGAGGAGGATACCATGTGAACACGGACACACGGTAGGGCTATAGCTTGTCGCGAAAGCTGAACGTGTGACAGAAACCCAGTGACATGGGACCCACAGCAATGCAGGCAACCACGCGCCACCAGCGCCTATTTGCAAGGGGCCGATGCTCTCAAGTCCTGTGCGGCGAGTCTGCAATCCTGATGTCATATATTTATTAGGGTTAGACATCCCTGCAGCTTCCACTAAGCGATCCATTCACTTCTGAACAAATAAGGCAATTCATCACCATCTGTTACATGGTCACCGATTGCTTGGATTATAACTGGTCTGGTGTTACTGGTGCCTGAGTGTCTCTGGACAGTGGTGACGGGGCGCCCAGGGCGCAGATATCCGTATGGCTGAGGTACGACGAGGGACAGCTGTGAGCTGCAGTCCTTAAGACTCTCCCTCTTGGTAGCTCCCGCCCCTGTCTCCGCCGGCCAAACTCCGTATTTCTCTGCCCCCCCCCCCTCTCTCTCCCTCTCTCCTTTTTTCTCCCGGCTTGGGAGATCTCCTCATCCAAACCTCAATCACGTATGATTGCGTAAGGGAGAGAAGGAGCTGCAAGCCTTTCATCGGCTTCCCTGTCAGGGAGGTGTAACGGCGCATCCGGTCGTCCCGCAAATGCTTAACTGTCATTTTGTAGCGCTTCTTCACATCCGTGGGCGTAATTTACTTGTTTTACCAGCAAATGCGTTATCATCGGTTGCGTGCCGAGGCGCTTGGAAAACAGCATGCCGCTGCACTAGCATGAAATGTGAGATCGTCTCCCCGGCGGGGTTTCGGTGGCACAGACTGGCGGCTCGCACGATGCCCGTTATCCCGGGGGGCACGGTGCCTGCCCGCCGCTTCTTCCCGACGCGCTTCGCCACTGTGTCGCACCGCCGGCGAAATGCAGTAGAAAGTTTCGCGCTGTGAAGCGACGAATAGCGGCGAAATATTAATTGAAAAGTTAGAGGCTCCCCGGGTGCCTATAGCGAGAGACACATTTGCGTCTGCATTGGCTGCCATCGGGCTGTGAAAACGCACCGTCGCGTTCTCATCGTCCCAGGATGGCACAGTAGGCTGCCCATGGCACAGTAGGCTGGCACAGGTTTTTTGCGCCGCTCTCGCTATTGCATTGACTTTAAGTTTTGATTCGGCTAGTACATGATTCGTCAGTGTGCCGAAACCCAGACCTACGTGGATCTCGCTCTTTAAAGCCCGTCGTGATTCATGGGGTTCCGTGGATTTCCGACAAGATCAGGATGACACTTAGTTAGTCCGGCGCAGCGCTACATGTTACGCGCCATATACTCGTGTTTGCAATTTATTGCGCCAAGCAGCTGCGCCACTGAAGCTGTACCTTCCGACTGGGCTCATTGGGCTGGGAGATGGCCGCGATCGCCAGCTCCCTAATCCGTCAGAAACGCCAGGCGAGGGAGTCCAACAGCGACCGGGTTTCAACCTCCAAACGCCGCCCCAGTCCCAGCAAAGACCCTCGATCTCTGTGCGAGAGACATTTCTTAGGGGTTTTCAGCAAGGTCCGTTTCTGCAGCGGCAAGAAAAGACCGGTTCGGCGGCGACCAGGTTAGTGTCTTGGCTTTTCGAATGAAGCCCCCATCCCGCCCCCCACTATAATTAAGCGATTACGTTCCCGCAGTCGAAATGTTAATAGAAACGGTCAGAGAGCGATTCTCCACGGTGTAGACATGCGATGGCGAAAATCCACCTGTTCCACCCTTTACGTGTGGTTTTCTATCAGATACGACAGAAAAGCACCGATTACAGCCATCGGGATGTGCGGGGATGCCCTTTATGTTGTGATGTTATTTATGTTTTTGTTATTTTGTCGCTAAATCGGTGTTCCCGCGCTAACGGTGACTAATATGATCGCTTGTCACCGTTGACAGGACCGTGCTTTTAAGAGCCTAGTCTACTTTCCATAATTAAACTCCAAACTTTAAAACAGCAAGGCAGGTCCACAGAGGAAAAGCTACACTGCAATGCACCAAGGGGCATTTAGGCGAAAATGTTTAGCGGTAAATCTTTATCACAGCTGTGGTGCAGCACCGCAAGAAAGTACCGACTGGCGCTGGTCCGCTAAGACGCCGTGATGATGCCGGGCAAGATAAAGAGCCACGCTTGTGGTATAGTAGCATTAGTGGATTGTGGAGTGTGTTTCGAGCCTGGAGGAATGGGGCGTCTTGAGGGGCACTGGCTATTCTCGCTGTGAGTACCGACGCCGGGGCTGGGAGCCCCAGCCGTGCCCCAGAGGGTCTGACGGCTCTTGTCTCTCCTTCTCCCTGTAAGATGCATCTTCCAACCCCCAGCAGGTGTCCCGTAGGGCCATCAGGCTAGGTCAGTAGCTCTGCCTCCATCCCCATGCTGTGTGATCTGTCTATCCATCTTGTCCACCTCTCCATCACTGCCCCAGGCCCGGGGGGGGGGGGGGGGGGGGGGGGGGGGG